>JACXIL010000255.1:1605580-1952294 GCA_014737365.1 Bombus soroeensis | reverse complement strand
GTTGAAAAACATTTTATAATCTCCTGTTTTATAGCTGAACATTAATTGTTCGTAACAATTTTCGTACATATCGCCTTCGGTCTGCAAATCATTTTTAAGATGTTTAAAACCTTTTATTGTTGCTTCTACCATCAATGCATCGGCAGTATTTTCAAAATCATGGTCTATAAGGAACTATAAAATTTTTGTTTATATTCATTAAATAATAAATATTTTACTAATATTAATAATAGTTGATACAATTTTGAAGATGCAGTAAAACTTGAAGGATATATATACCTGATGAACAAGTTTTAATTCCTTGTTATCCATTTTATTTATTGCGCGATTCTTATCCATCTTTCTTCTTTATTTATTTAAATTGACAAGTTTAACATAATTGGGGGTGGAGAGATCGTTTTACGTCGCTATATATTTAAGGAGTTGTGTTTTACATACAGTTGTGTGAAGGATATTCCCTTCCATAAGATTGATTTTACGCAAATGCATTTCTAAGCAAATTAGCGTTTGCGTCTACATGTTCAATAAGATAATATCTTTTAATATCATGAAGACACGAAATATTGTTTTTCTATGAACAAAAAATAATTAACTCTTAATTTATTATAGAATCGAATATAATATTGATTAGAAAAGGAACAACTTAATTATTAAACGCTTATGGATTCACAAGAAAAAGGGTTGGTTCTTTCATATGTATGAAGTTTTAAAAATTTAAGAACAAAAGCTTTTCGATTAATGATGTATAATATCGATAATGCATAAAAAGTTATAAATTAAAAGAAATTTAAAAAATATATGAATTTCATTATAAAAGAGAAATTTAATTCTTTTAATAAATCTATATATGACTTTATTTACAAATGTATACATTGCGTTTGAACATATACAAAACCAGAGTTCAAAAATATTTGCCTTTTTATAAGTAATAAGTCAATATCTGAATATTTTCCGAACAGTTTTTTAAGTACTTTACTTCAATCATTAAAAAATGGAAGAACACAAACATATTTTTCGTGAAAATGTGATTCCAGAGGTTTGTTTTAATATGAAGTGTATTTACTAAAGGTTATGTTGTATTTTACTTGAAATAATCTTGTCTTCTGACATTTTTATAGGTACCAGACTTAGCTATTTATATTCCAAATTTTATTACACAAGAGGAAGAAGATGAAATAACAAAATATGTGAATAGTGCTCCATTACCAAAGTGGACACAATTAACTCATCGTAGATTACAAAATTGGGGTGGTATTCCTCATCCAAGAGGCATGATAGCTGAAGAAATACCAAGTGTAAGTATTTATAATAATTTGTTGTAGTAACTAATGTCCTCACGATGGAAAGAATCTATTATATAATATTAAAATAAATTGATACACATATATTTTATTATATTAACAATAAGTTTTCAGTGGCTCCAAAAATATGTCAATAAAGTATCATCATGTGATATATTTGAAAAAAGTAAACTACCTAATCATGTTTTAATTAATGAATATCTATCTGGTCAAGGAATAATGGTATAGTTACAAATTAAACAAGATATATATCCATACATAATGAGATATAAAACATATTATAATTTGTATTTATTAGGCACATTCAGATGGTCCACTCTTTCACCCTATTGTAACAACCATAAGTTGTGGCTCTCATACACTTCTAGATTTCTACAAAAGGCTTGACAGTACAGAGGTTGTGATGATAATTATAAAAATAATTGTGTGTATGTGTATAGATTACATGCAAAATTTTGTTTCAGCAACATCAACCTAATTTAGAGTTCAGTTTTCTGTTAGAACGTAGGAGTCTATTTATTCTCCAAGGAGACTTATATCACAATTATTTGCACTCAATTGCAGAAAGAGACACAGATGTTGTTTCAAAGTCTGTGATAAAAAACTTGAGTATATTTGGAGACAAATTTTCGGAAGGAGAAATATTAAAACGGGGAACTAGGTTGTCTTTAACTATTAGACATGTTCCAAAAACTAGCAAGTTAAAACTAAGAATTGGATAATATATCTTTATATACATACATATTATTTCACTTCGTAAAGTTTGAGAACATTAAACGTGTTTTTATTACTTTACATTTGCAAACCTGTACAATATATTTGGAAAGAAAAGGAGAATTTTTATATAAGATACAAAGGCAGTGCTATTATATTAAAGCATTTATAAAATTGTAAATATTTACAAAATAATTTTATTTCAAGATGTTTCAGTCTTTATAGCTGTAGAAGTATCTGTATCTTCATAATTTTCTAAACTTACATCCATTATTTCCTCATCGCATTCATCTAACATTCCTTGTAAAGAATGTATGGAAGATATTAGAACATGAAATTGTTTACGTCTCATTTCCAATTTGTGTTCTAATTGTTTAGACTTTTCCTAAACATCAGGAAAATTATTTTAAGTTTATGGTAATAAAATAAACTCTTTCTTAATTATTATGGTGCAATGGTTTCTACCTTTAACTTGCTCAACTCTTCACATAAGGTAGCAAGTTTTAAATTGGTTTCTACTCTATCTGGCTGTTCATTTATAACTTTTGCTAGTACGTCATATTCTATTCTATTTTTCCTAACACGTTTTGCATCTTGTAATTCTGCTTTTGTTTCTTCTATGTCCTTCTTAGCTTCCTCTATTTGTATTTCAATTTCCTTTGATAACTGTTCATAGCTTTTTAATTCTTCCTGACTCATATTTGAGACTAGTCTGGATTTTCGTTGTGCAAATTCACATTGAGCTAGCTGGGATAACATTCTTTCATGTAAAGTATTATCTACTTCTGAACTATTTGCCCATTTTATAAATGATTTTAAAAGCATGTTTATTCGACGATCATCTCCAATTCCATCTCCGTCTATCAGTAATCTCCGGCGTATTACTTCTTCTGTAAGCCAAATAAATTGAAATTAGAAAATTGAATTTGAAAGTTTTGATAAAACATTACAAAAATTGTAATTTTAATTCATTTAATTGATTAAGAGGTTATGTCTATGTAGTAGTACTATATAATCGAATTACCGTCACCCATTCTTTCTGTAAAAGAAAAATCCCAGTACAATAAAGAATGTATTTATGAATGAATGAATTTTTTATTATATAATCGATATATTTGTTTCATTAATATATAATAATAAATTATTAGTCGATGAAAGTTTCGTGCACTGAGTATATTTGATGCAACTAACGAGCGCCATCTGCGGTCTATTTTTTTTTTTTAATTAAAAATTACCAGGGATAAAAGTTAAATAAGTAAAAAGCTGATAAAGGTGCATGTTGCTTGAAAAATTACTTAAAAAATGCTTTAAACGTATATTAAAATATTGCAGCATTAGTTAGAGGAAATAACAGGAAATACTTTTTTTAATGTTATACGTTTTGCAAAATAAAAAAATTCTGCTTCACATACTGTTAAAATTTCCTTAAAATCAGTACTATTATTGTAATTGTATTTCATGCCCCCAAAATTAAAATTATTAATTAATTTGTAACTACATTTATAAAAAAGAAATATGTGTACAATTCTTTAATTTTTTAAGTATTCTGATTTGACGATCTTTCTTAATTGCAGAAAATTATTAACTTTAATGATAATTAGAAAAAGAGATAATAATATCGTCGGGAAAGAAGTTATTAAGTTCCACGAGTCAGCGAATGCAACGTGCTCCCATTGGAATATTAAAATGATCCGCCATTAGTTTAATAAACCTGTCTTCTTTGTTCCCTTCGTCCAAGAGCCTTTTCCATGCTCCTCGAAGACTTTCGACGCAGCAGTCGCAGATGTCACTGTACCCCTAATGAGCACGCTATTTTTCACCAGTATTTTTATCCCGTTTATTGGCTGCCCGTTTCACAAACTGTCAGCCGGATATTAATCATCCTACTATTACGACTCTGCCTTTATTTCTTCTAAGGATAAAGAATGAAAGAGCCGTCGGAGTAGAGGGAATGGAAGGTAGGAAAACTTGTGTTCCTTCATTAGTAGTATGAGAACAGCTCTAATATAGCAGATTTTATTTCATTGAGCTGACACATTTGTATAAATTTCTTCATCCCTTTCAATTATTTATAATTTTAATAATATATAGTCATATATCATGATACTTATGTGTATAATTATTAGATTGCGGATGTTTATGCAAAATGAAGAGAATGGAACCTATACATAGGTGAAGATTTGTTTCATCCAATAATTTTATGATGAATGCTGTACTTTGAAAAGTTTCTATATTTTTCTATATTACATACATTTTCTGCATATCTGCACTTAAATTTCCCATAAATGCATAAAAACTCCGCTCTAATAATTATTTAATTCACTAGAAAGATTGGATAGGATGCTATATAATCTTTTGCAGGTGGTGATGTTAATGATACATGTATATACATATTTACTAAGTATGTTATCCTATGAAATCTATTGTAAAACTGATGTACCGACAAAGTTAGAATTGATCCTGGCTGTAGCATAGCGCACTCTATTTCAGCTGCTTTCAGAGATACATAAATGTTTTTCAATAGTAATCTTTCGTATTAAGGTTTAATTTCATACATCAACAAATCTTCCATTTCATGCAAATTTTAATGATACGTAGAAAGACAGCCCTTCAATAAATCATTTGCATTATACACGTGCTAAGTACAAATTTATAGTACTGTTAGTAGCCAAAAAATTTATCTTGTTTTATTTTTTATTGAGAATGATTAACGACTATTGACAAGATATATTTGCGGATTTATGGAGGAGTTCTTTCTGTCAGGAAAAACACAACAATAAAATTTATATTGGCACTGATAAATACACGTATACTCTTAAATGTGATACAACATGATTTCATCTTTTATTTTATCGCAATACTCGTATATACATATACATATATTCAATTTGCGAAATACACACATATTTAAGAAATGTCAGAAATCTTAGACTCGTAAAAGATGAAGAAAGAAAAATTATTCCTGGTCTGGGTCTGAAAAGACTGGCACAAGTGTTAATTTCGACAGTAAAGAAGCAATTTGTACTATTGGCATTCACAACAGTGACTTATAAAAGCCAGTCGAATAAGTAGCTATAAGTTTCTTGCGTCGGATATAAAACCGAGAGAACAGAAGGGCCTAATATATCACGATTTATTCCGCGATAGATCCCCGGGAAGATACTCTCAATGAAACGGCGCGTCGAGTTACATTGTACGTTCCTTTCGCTCCCGTCGATCCCATAAAAGTCCCAATAATAATTTCTGATGTTTTCCGATGCAACATGTTTGATTTAGTGTCGGACATTTTGTGATCGCATATCTGCCTCGTAAATCTCTCCGCGGTGGCGCCACTGCATAAAAATATCAAACGTCGATGTGTCCGCGTTCAACCCCAATCCCACGTAAAATATTGCCCGTGATTCCGCGCGACGGAAATAGCCTTTCATTCCGGCTGCCTGATAATTCCAGAATTTCGCGATTTATACTCCGAAAGGTTATAAAAGATACGCCCGATTGCGTGTTATTATTAATTGCTGCGCGCCACGATAAAGTGGAACGTTTTAGTTTTAAAAAATGCCCTCAAACGAATATCGGGAGGAATACCGCGCGAAATATACGGTAAGATTATTCGGTCAGATTAATCGGTATTCAAATTGAAAACGGGTCCGAGGAGGAAACGGAAAATAAAACTTCCGCAGCCATCAACGTCTCTATCGCGTATACTAATTACGCCGGACCCACCGATTTCGGTATTTGCCCGCTGTCGTTTCATGATTGATCGAATCAAACTGTTCGATGATAAACTTTCGGCTGCGTTTCTATTACTATAGGTCTGCTACATACGTTTTTATTGTTTCTCGCAAAAATTAATTTTCGTGTTTTTATTTTCTTGCGTTTTTGTCGTTCGTGGAATCGAAGGTTTATTATTAACCCGTAATGCGGTACATGAATATTCAATATTCATAGGAATTCAAAAATCATATAATATGCAAAGCGGTAGATACACCATTTTTGGGCCAAGATTCCTTTCTAATATTTGCACTTTTAATGAATGACAATTATATGAAATATTTAATGTCTTGTTACTTATTTTGGGTTACTTTCGAAATATATAGTCGTATCTTACCATTTAAAAAAAAAAAATTTTCGACACTCATTTCAGTTTCGTACTAAAATTTTTCTTCTAACATTAAATCTTTTTGCTTGTTAAAATAGAAATAAGATTGGAACATAAAAGTTCGAGTACTGCAGAGAGGTTAAAGTATCATAACTAAATGCAGCATTGATTTGAATGGAAATTTCAATGAAAACGCGACTGTGATTCTATCTAATTGAATGTAAACATATCTCAGTAATCATCAGTAATGTTCATTTCACATTTTACAGACATGAGACACATATTACGTACATATTACATTATAACTAAGCGAGAACCATAAATACAAGGAAAGCGATATGTAAATACATTTTGATATTTTTCGTTCTAATTCCTTTATTCTTATTAGTTGTATTATAACTTTAGTCTTTATGTTTTACATCTTCTTCTTTGTTATAAAATAAAAGAACGGTACAATTTTTTTTGGTTACTTATCGTGCATATTTAGGAAGCGATCTAACAGTAAATGATCGACGCGACTCTCGTACGACTATCGAAAGTCGATAGTTCTTTCTATGTTCTTTCGCTACGTGGCGCTGATCAGAAAGAAATCGATCGTTACTCATTGATTCGAAGCATCTAGTCGGTGACCATTAAATAAAGCTTGCGCCGTGCGTTCGCGAATAGAATGCATTTATCTCGGCGTAACGTCATCGTGATGCACGAGTGGTTGAAATGATAAGTAATGATGTTAATAAATAGTGGAGTCTGCATCGGCGCAAATAGGGAATTGCAGAGTAGAGTTGTCCCCCTTGCTTCTCTCTCGCTTGAATCAGGGGTCGCGCGTGAAAACGGCTGCGCGCGTGTACTAATCGTGGCGGAAAGGGTGCCGTGAGTTATGAGTGCTCTATGATATCAATGCATCAATTTGACTAAACGAAGGATTAATTTAATAACAAGTCAGCAGATGAGTAGTCGGATGATAAATAGAGAAGGGGGGATGGTAAGCGATATTCACAGAGGGGGGGGGGCGTAAACCGATGGTGTTCTTTTCTTTTTATCGGGCCGTCTTAAAGTACCCTGTTGTTTCAACACAATCTAAACATAATTTAATCCAGATATGTTTATCATGCTTCTGGAGAAACGATCACAAGGTTATTTCATTTTGTAAGTTTTGGTAATACTGTTCACATTTAACTTCGTTTTTTTGTTTTGAGAGCGGGAATGATAGACTATATCTGTGTTAAATTTATTTGAAAGATGCGCCATTGCCTGGCAATGGTATACTTCAATCAAAATGTTCCTAATTTTCAAAGGTTTCGTTTTTTTTCATTTTTCAAGGGAATCACGTATATACGTACCTACGAAGAAAGTGAGATAGGTGAAAACCAATTATCATTTGACAATTATGTCAAAGGATACAAGGACATTCAAAAACAGGTCATTCAACATCGTATTGAAAAGGTAGGCAGTTATACAAAAGTTATAAAATGCATTTGACAACTATTGAAGGTTATGAAAACTCAAACAAATATTTTGAGCTTATTTATTATACAATTGCATTAGAATCAGTCATGTTCGTAAAAATATGAAACTGCATAAATATTGCAGTCTAATTATTACGAGTATATAATATCTATTTTTATCGACGTCAGTTGCGACGGCTATTAAAGATTATTGAAAATTCGTGTTCTAATATCATATTCAATAGTATTCATACTATAAGTTTCTGCTTGAATGCAGAGAATAGGAGAGTGGAGTGGAAATAAAGCCAGAATTCTTCAATTTGCGAAACTAATGCAGTAAGTTAAGGGCGGTTAGGGTGTCCGAGTATCGGAGGGGAAATCCCCCAGTTATGTTCGGTAACAAAGTCAGCCGGTGCTTCAATATTGTCGTAATCGCCGTTATTATTGCACTGTCAATCATGTGTTGTTCTACGAGCAATGAAATATTGCGCTTTCAAATTATTGCGGTAAGAATACCAAGAATCATATAATACATGCAATACAAGCATAATTAGAGTGTTTCTCTCACGTCGATCATAATTATATTACAACATAACCTATATTTTAGGTATTTTTTTTCGAATATGTATAGTACTGTTCAAAAGTATCAATCATATTACAACATAACACGAATTTTAGGTTCTGAATAAAATGTACAATAATGATTGTTTTCGTTATACTCATCGTAGCTACATATAGTTTTGTGCAAATAATCTTTGTAGAGTAATTCATATCTAGAATTTCCTAACTCCATAAAAAGATGCTGAATGCTACCTCTAAATTCACTATTAGTTTCTCTTCTATAATCATATTCAAATACTATTATTACAAATCAATCTAACTATACAAATTACTTATAAATAATCACATATTTCACAGATGAACGTTGAAACACAATAAATTCGGCTGGACTGAAGTTAATACAATCATAAGAAAGAATAACGGAACCAAGGAAGAAGCCCAAAAGCCATGTTCTTCTCGCAACACACTACACTGGTAAGGTATCATATTCTTGTGTTGAACGTTTCTCCGCCGCCGCGACGGCGTTTACAGCGAATAAAATTAAACGGGAACGGTCCTCGGGCCCGTTCGCGTCTCCCATTCACGCGAACGTTAGCGTTAGTCAAAATTGTACCTACGTGGATTTCCTCGTCTTCGCCGGCGTTCCACGGATGTCGTTCGCCGATCCCTCCACCACTCCCACTTTTCACCCTACCGTGTTTCGTTCTCGAGCGCCGATTTAATCCGGGATTCAGCACTCGATTTGATACGTTACACAGCGGTTTGTATGCCCTAACTCGCCTTACTCAACACGGTACACCCTGTTCGTATTACTGCTCCTACGACCCGCCCATACTAGATCGCTTCATTTTGTTTCACCCTCGGTTCTCTCATTATCTCGTGCAACCGCTCTCTACCACTCCCTACCCTTTCCTTTTCTGATGTCTTCCTCCCTTTTCTCACCCTCTTAGTGTACAGGCTATTTCAGAATTGTGGACTAGTCGAGAAGAAAGTAGTAGGGGATGATAAGAGGACAATTTTTTGTTTAATCTTTATATGTTGTGTAACCCGAGAGAGACTCGGGTATTAAATATTAAACAATATTATATATATAATATAAATTTCATATTTTTATATATAGATCTTTTTTATCTTATAAGTTGCACATGTGTGATTCATTAATTGTATATATTTTATATAATATTTTGCACTAAATGAATGAAAATGATGTTTTCGTATTTTAGTCTCTCTTGTTCTTCAAAAGTATTCAAGAGATTTATGACCAAATATATTTTATTTCGCTGATAATCTAAGTATTATGTATGCAATCCGGATACAACTATGTACCACATTGTGTATAAGATTAAAAGGTACTCTGATATAATGCGTCTAAATATTCTAACTCTTGCGATCAGGGCTGTACATACTTTAAAACTCAATTTCCCTTATATAGCCTTATTATCTACACGAAAGTGCATCTATTCTTTATCGTCCCCACTTTGTCGTCCCTAATAACTTTTGCTTAATCGACCCCTGACTCTGAAGTAACCTGTACACACACATTCCACGTGTCTTCCTTTTCTCGTTCACTCTCGCCTCGGATTCGAACACTCCACCCTTACATTCTCTGGAATCCCCATTTTTCTCTTTGTCTCGTTCCTTGCCCAGGCGCCTCACTATCGCGCTTAATGTTCCCACTCTTCGTTTCTGTATCTGTCTCTGTCTATCCCTCTTTGTGTGTAGTATCACATGGTTACACCACAAGGGTTCATCCCCTGCAGTCCTCGGAACGAAAAGTGGTAGCTAGACAGCCACCCTCTTCACCCTTCGTTCCCGCCTCTGGTTTCCTCTTGTCGGTGTTCCTCACTCACCGCCTCCTATGCCCTCCCGTGGCCTCCCACTTCACCCTACGTTCGCATTTAAATTAGATTAGATAAGTTAATCAATGCGGTATTCGAAGTAAAACCTGGGATTTCGTGTCAGCCGGTCGGCTAGAAGAGAAATTATTGGCGGTTCGGATCGCGATCGGTCGATCGCTATTGGAAATCGTCGAGTCACGGGCAGGGATGGGTTTTAACTTCACGCGTGCCGCGTTCTTCGAAATCCTACGTGTTACCGAATCGTCATCCCCTAATACCCGAGATTTCTGACTCTTTATCTAAATTTTGCAACTTTTGAATTCTTTAATATCAAAATTTGGTAATTTTCTAACTCTTGACTCTGTTCATCATTGGGGATCATAATACTGTAGGATTAGATCACTTAATTTTGGAATTTTTCATTTAATTCAATCTCATCGTACCGGTCCCTATCGTGGAGAACGTAAAATAGAAAATAAAGTTAAATCTTCTAAATTTTAGTCATTTAAAAGACGTTATTGCAGTTAGCACAGTACAATATCACAGCTGTAAGTTAACGATACTATATTATCTTTAAGTTCATTTAATTCAGTTCTTTTTTTATTTTTCATCCTCCCGGCCATAAAGAGGATTTGCACATTCGCTTGTTCATGTATTTACAATGTACGTTCTTGTTTTGTGTTACAGTTACTTAGCCTAGATTTTCACCTAAAATCAATTCACCAGTGCGTTCGAGCCACACTTTGAGAATCTACGCCCTGTACGACCATTTGAAAATCTCAAACTCTGCCACATACAATAAACCATATATGTAACGCAATTAGCAACACAGTATGTACAGCGCACTATCTGCAATTTCCGCCCATTCTTGGCGCGGCGATATTACGTGACGTTAATGTACGTTGGCAAACGAACGGGCGATTCACGAAATTAGTAAACTTGCTTTGTGGCCGGGGGAGCAGTCGTAGAATCTATAGGTCAATACAGGTTTGCGAACGAGCCCTTCTCCTTCTCACAGCCGGATAAGGAAAAACTTTTCGCCATTTTTCTTTGCACGCCTCTCGTTAAGACAATTTATATTCTATTCTGTAACACGAGGGGTGCTGCGGCATGCTGCGAGTCAAGTGAGTGGGTGGGGTGGGGGACACCGACTTTTCTCCTTTTTTCACTTCGCCCCCTGCCCCCCTCTTTATTTCCAATTGGCATCGGCACCCTCTGTCACAGCGTGCCAACTTTTTTCATATTCCAATTAGAATATTTTTCATTGATTTAATGCCGGCGAGCGCAAATATTAACGGCTTAACACCACGATAAATTTACACTGCCAATGTCTGCTACCGCCTCTCTCTACTCTTGTCGGTTCTCGTTTCCTCGAGGTGGGTGGGAAAGAGGTTGTAAGGACCACCTCTTTCTTCTTCCTCTTTCGCCTAGCTGTGAAACGCTAACTTTATGACTCACGAGAACTCCCGTAACATTAATCACCCGGCTATTCGTATTCGAAATCGATACCGGTTACGAAAACGTTTCCAACCCGCGCTTTTTCCTAGTTTCGTGGAACTTCCGGTCGGACCAAACGGCGTATGTACGTCCAAAGCTGTTGTTTGTTGGCTCGCTGGCTGTTAAGGGACAAGGGGAACTATATACAACGAGAAAGAGTTTTGCTAGTTCTTGGCAGATGTACGTAACTGGTTGGACAGTGTCTTGGGAATTATTATTATTAACTATATCGTGAATTATTATTATCTTTCTTTTTGGAGTACTTGTATAGAGATAGTTGTTTAGATAGTGTTCTAAGAATTATTGTTATATTTGGGAATTATTACTATTTTTTACATATTTGTATAGACAGTGTTTTGAGAAGTATTATTATTATATTGAGAATTATTTCGTTGTTATTTTTATCTTTCAGATACCTTTTAGATATCTTTAAGCGATTGTTTGAGGTGTTTTGGAAACATTTGTTATTATATCGATAATAATTAGTTTCTATATCCAAAAGGAAAAATATTTCAATTTTTCTACACAAGTGAAATATTTAAAACCGTTAATGCGTCCCTTAAAGAAATCTTGTAATATTTGAATGTCCTAATGGAATTTGAATGAATAAATTTCTACTAGAATTTTTATAAATGCGAAGATCTTAAAGGAATAATTTTCTTTTCAATTAGTGTTGGTAGTAGAAGTCAGTTGGACTTAATCGGCGGTCAATGTGTTAAAAATTACGTCATTCAGGTGTCTTGCTTTATGATTGATGCGTTTCCTGCAACACAGTCGTACATCGTTCATTACGTCCCCTTGCATGTCGCTATCAATGCTCCTGATGGTCTTGGTGATTTTCGTCTTCAATTTACCTACCCATACGCTCTCTATTGATTTTCGAGAAAGATTAATTAAAAACGCGTATACTATCTGTTAAAGCATCAGAACATTAATTTTAGTCATTTCACGATGAAATTTTCATTCGTTTTAGTTTAAGGACTCACATTCTCGGTGGATATGGATGCGGAATATTTCTCTAAATTGAACTCGTTTTATTAAATATAACTTAAAATTTCAAATGATCAAATCTTTAAGTTCTCATCTTCTCGAATTCTCAAAGCCGAGAATTATCGGGTCTAAAAAATGTTCAAACTTCCAGATCTTTCAATTCTCAAATCTTTAATTTAAATATCCGTATATCCGTTTCTCTAAATTGGACTCGTTTTATTAAATACAACTTAAAATTTCAAATGATCAAATCTTTAAATTCTCATCTTCTCGAATTCTCAAAGCCGAGAATTATCGAGTCTAAAAAATGTTCAAAAATGTTCAATTCTCAAGTCTTTAATTTAAATATCCGTATATCCGTTTCTTAGATCTCTTTTTCTTTAATAAATATTTTTACATTGCATAATTCCTTCTTAATTATCGTATTTTATCGTAGAATTAAGCATTTCTCTTTCCACTTAGAATTCAACGAGATACGAATCATTAAAAATCGAACATTTCATACATTACAATCTTGTTGGTACTTACCTATTCCTTCTCGAAGAGTTTCCAGAAGATTTTTTCCATAAATAATGAAGTATAAAAAATAAATAAAAGTTAACATGATGGAGGAAAGAACTGTGCGCATTGCAGGTAATTTAATTTGAAATAAATACAAATATTTCGAATGTTGCGAAACGTGAGGGATAAAAGACTTACACAGGGTGGTTTTTATAATTACCGTAATACGTGTTCCATTTATTAAATTGGAGATATAATACACAAGCGATAGATAACACGTATGTATAATTTATACAATACTTTATACAGATTGTCTCTACCTCGTTCGCGCTTAGCAATTTATCTAAATACTGTACAATAACACGTTGAACGCTCGAGTAACTGGTACGCTAGCATACTCGACCCTTTTTTCCATCGTTACATTTCTTATTATTCCATTTCGAAACTCGTTGACCAGCCACGATTTTACAATTAAAAATCGATTCTCATCGCACGAATATCGGATACACCGAAAGTATTCAGAGAATACGCGTTAATTCGGGTATCAGGAAGGTCTTAGCGTGACTTCCGGTTCTTCGTTGGTCACCAATACTTTGTCTTTAATCGCACGTTTCCTGCGATTACACATTATGTATACGTGTACGTCTACGATCCTATTTTTTTTTCACTTTTTGCCTCCTTCGAGTTTAATTGGGGAACACCTATTTACTCGTTGGACGAGTTTCGGGCGATCGCATGAATTTTTTCCAGTAGTTTGATCATTTCGAGTGCGGATATAACGGGCGATCGAGATGCCTACAGTTTTTGTAATAGCAAATTATGGAATTCTTGAGATCTCCGATGGATTGAAACTGCTGGATTTTCAAATTCTGAAATTTGTAAACTCGAAAATATTCAGATCAGAAAATCTGTGGATTTTCGAACCTACAAATTTCGAAACTTTGGAAATCCCAAATCTACACATTTTTAGTTGTAACGTCGAACGTTTTGGTTCGCGAGTATTTCTTTTTATTTTGCAACGAATTTTACTAATTTTTGTCTGTTCTTTAGAAGCAGAGGAGTTTCTACGTGATCTGGCATTCGTATGGTTTCTATTTTTTCGACTTGTAACAAACAAGGAAAAGAAGATAGTTGTTATATGATTTCTACTATTAATGGAATTTTGCTAATTTATAAAATGACTCAAATACGTTTAAAAATATCAGCTATGCGCCCGAAAGTCGTCCCATATGTATATCTATACGTCAGATTCTTATTAAATACGTTAAATATCACATTCACGTTTATCGTATCTACAGAATATACAAAATTCATTTGAATTCGCTTATTCGTTCATTGGCATAGTTCACTGGGACGTAAATAGAGAATTCTTAAGGGGAATCGTTCGATTCATTTACCTCTTACGCATATTTTTTTTTCCTTTGAATCTTTATTCTCGTTCGTTTCACATTCGCGTTTAATTTATTTGAATATTTATATATTTATACTCATAGTGGTGGTGTTAATGGCTTGTCTGATACTCAGCATACATTTACTATACACGTGCTGTTTAACTGAATACGAGCTTACCGGCGTTTCTTTTATTATTATAGTTAATTACTTGCAGGATTGATCGACGTAGTGGGACCATAATTTCTCTTTAGCTGGAAACGCTCTAATTTTAAGGCAAGATTCAGAAAAAGTGGCTTAAATTGTTTTTAGCATGATACAAGATTTATAATTTTGTAGAGTACGTATTTATAAATATACAGATTCTTATAGCCAGATATCTGAAATCTTTTGATTTGAAATTTCTAAACGTTCAAATTCCCAAATTTGTAATCCCTAAAATGTCCAACTTTTACATCCTTAAACGTGTATCTTAAATTTGTAGAATTTCTTGAATTCTTAAATCTTTCAACTGTTCAGTTTCTAAATTAACAAACACTGATCTTCTTGAAATTCGAAACATTTGGAAATTCTCGAGTTCCAATATGTATGTGCAGATTTTTCAAATTCTCCAATTTTCAAACTGTTCATTATTGTTTTTGAAAATCGCGATTTCGCTATTACCCTGACTAAAATCTCCTACAATCGTTGTAACTTAATCGTTATCGTAGAAATGACATTTTTAACATAGACATGACTAGATTCAGCCGCCGAGATCTATTACTAATTCCCAACTAATTAAACTATATAACAACAACCGTGTTTATTTTCGATCTACACGATAAACATACAAAGTTTGATTTGTCGATAACATGATTGTGCCTCACCACAAAGAGACTTCTTCTTTTTCTTGCCTTAAAAATTCCTTGTCGATTGCCATAAAAGAAATTTACCTCTCGATATCTATAAAATATTTCTTCTAATCTGAAGATCCTGCAAATAATCGCATACGTATAAATTACTGTCATTCAGTTATATTATAATAATTTTGCGTGTATTTCTTGCAACGTACGTCCAGACGGCACGATCTTTCCGTTATAGTATAATTTTATCTTGATACAAATATATACAAACGACGATAGAGCTCTATAAACGTTAAAAACTCGTCGGTGAAATTTCTCAGAAAGAAAGAGGAATGCGTTTATATTTGTCAGCGGTTCGTCAACTTAAAACATATAGATAAATGGATTTGTGAAAATAGCAATCTCGCCAATTGTGCCACTAAAACTCATTATCTTGCGAAAATTCGACGTATCGATCCTTCTTACTCGAATACAACCACCAGGTATTTAGTTGAATTTACTTTTCAACTATTTACGTCAATTCTTCCCTTTTGTATAAAAATTAATTAGTCGAATTATTCTTTCTAACTAATACGCGTCGATCTTTGGTTCTTTAATAATAATTACATTAATTGATAACATCAATTATATAATAAATTCATATCTATATAGAAAGTCGTATACATCCTCCTCGAACGCTTCTGTACAAGTTAACACGTTTTAACGGCACAATATTATAAGTTAGATGATGTCAGCCTTCGAATATCTTCTTTTTCACACAAATTGACAAGTTCTTCGATCATCGTATGGATAGTCATTTTTCTTCAACTCGTCAGTCTTGGTGGCGTCACGTTCATATCGACATTTTAACAAATTTTCTTCTCTTCTATTTAACACATTGAAACGAACGCTTCGAGGCATTTTCTTTTCTTCTTCTCCATAGAACAACCACGTGGACGTTTCTTATTATAGTAATTTTCTAACAATTTTAAACTGAAAGAAATCTTTCGGAGCAACTTACTCTTTGAATTATTTTAGGTCAATTGGTAGAACATTTTAACGCTAGAATTATTATCGGACCGGTTGAAAATCTTCGTCCGATGTTTTGCAAAGTCAACTTCCCTTAAAGCTTCTTTCGACAATGTGAAGAACGTTGAAAAAATGAGAAATAAAGAAAAGGGGAATGTTTAACGATCGCTGTGTCTTGATGTTCCTTTTCTAAAATTCTCTTTGCCACATACTCTTTCACATCCTCTTACGAATCTACCTAGTGAATCTAGTCCTTCGATTCGTTCTTTTATTTCGTTTCTTTATTCGCGTGTTTTAATGCCTGTATTGTTGCTCCAGTTCCCTTCTCAGCCTCTTCGCTGCAGTCTCGCTGTTTCCCTCAGCCTCCGCGTCGCTGCAACCATCCTCACCCTCGGCGACGACGCCCTCGACTTCTTCTTGCCTCCTCTTCGCCGTCGCCATCTCAGCTGCGTGCTTTTTCCGCCATTTTGTCCTCCTGTTCTGGAACCATACCTGGAATCACAAACGAACCCTTTTGTTGGAAACTTGTCTCTGTTGCATTGAAACGATTTTTTCTGTCTTTCTTCTTCTTCTTCCTTAAGTTAATTAGCAACGTGCTATAATTATTAAATTTGGAACTTTGATTTCTTTTAATACTTCTAATTCTTCCGTGATATAGGTAGATAGTATATGTTTATGCAGATTCAGATTTTCCTAATTAAACCACCTTTGCTTCTGTGAAGCCAACTTTTAGGAACGCACACGTTCGACCTGAATATCCTCTTCCACAAACATTCTCTGGCATCTTTCACTTCCACACGTAATCTTGCAAACATACTAGTACCAAGTGAGAATTTCTATCAGTTTCTTTAACCAGTTAGCTGATGCGATCTCTTTGAAAAGATGTGTGGCAAAAAGTAAGCGACAACGAGTATACTCGTCGAACATAGAGTATACGTGGCTGTTACAACACAGAATTAAGTTGTGAGGAAACAACTGTTTTATTTCTTAATTTTATTACTGCAATTTACTGCAATTACTAAATTCCAATTTAAACAGCAAATTGTAACTACTGTTTACGCGTGACGAGTATACTCGTCGAAAACAACTAACTGGCTAAAATTATCATCTACGAATACTGTCCACCGCTATTATTCATCAAGACTCACAGAAAACCAAGCAAGAAACCTATCAACCAGGAATCCAACTTTCCATCGATTTTCTTCAGCCCTTATACCTTCGGAAGATATACTTTTGAACCTTATCAACCTCCTAAAAAATCACGATCTATCGATACAATCCAGAAAAATGGAAAAAGAACTAAAAGGTTTCCAATTAAAAAATTTGTCGATCCATCAACATTCTCTGACACTCACCATCATCAAACGTAGGTTTGGAAAGATTGAAGATTTCAAACTCTATCCATCTTCTGAAAACAGCCATCTACCAACTGAGAGGCTTCATCTTAAGGTTCTCACGGCCTGGACTGTCACACTGTTCGAGGCTTTCGCGCGTAAGCCTTGTCCAGAAGGAAATTCTTCACGACGTTTCGCCAGCATTGCAGCTGCCTCCTTCAGGGGTCTGAGGTTCCTCAAAATTGCGTCCTTTGCGACAGTGTTAAGCACAATCATTTGCGAAACTACTATTGCTCAAAACTCAAAGAAACCTACAAGACTCTCCTTTTCTAAAAATCCTCCTGTCTATCAACATGCAACAACACCTTCCATTCCCTGCAAGTCAACCCAGCCATCTCACAGTGTGGCATTTGAACGATTATTCGGTGCAAAGATAAAAAAAATGTTTGTAAAACTCTAAAACTTGATATCAGGAAACCCGGCGTAGGTAAAAGTCTGCTTATCCAGTCTTTGATAGTATCTTCTCTGGTTACTGGGTCAGTTGAAATATCTTGAACATTTCTTTTCTCGTCTAACCGTGCATGGTGGCGTTAAATAAATAGCGTCTTAATAACAGCACTTATCCTCCGTTTCGTTGGACATTGTGCTGGCGTTTAACGAATGACAGAGTTTTCTTGTAACTTTTAAAACCTTTTTTAGGTGTGGGACACGGTCGTTAGGACCTTAGGCGTGGTCAGAAATCCACTTCTCAAGCACATGATGATTGCGAATGGATCTCGTTAAAAAAATGAAGAACATCTAGCGTAGCAGTTTTTAGCAGGGCAAAATCCTGTAGCGATGCGATGCAACACCTTTCTGACACGGAATAAAAACTTGCAAGATGGTTCAAACCGATTCTTTTTTTTAAATCACTGTTGAAAGGAAGGAAGAAATTTTCAAATTGAAAATTAGGATCATACGTATCTTTGCTCAAATTCTCCACATCTACGGTGTGACAAATATTATTTAACAAGAATTAACAGACAAGAACGTATAATAACGAGCTTGGTAATTTTCAAGCGATTAGACGTTGATGTACAAACGATTTCTGCTAATCCCCTGTCGATTTTCCCGCGAGTAATCGTTTACATTTGTATTACTTCCATACTGATGATATCATCGAGTAATGAGATCAAAATCGAACAAGGTTATTTTTAACAAGGCTATTCCTATCTTTGTCTATCCTGCACGTCGCACCGTGCATCCTCGCGAAGGGTTCGAAGAAAAAGAAAGAGGTGCGCTTACGAGTGGGTTGTTCCTATTTAAAGAGAGGGATTGACGTTTTACGCTCGTGCCAGGTTCCAGCTCTCGGGCTGCAGTCAATCTCGCCCAGATTGTCTGGCTTCCTTTCTCTCCGTTATCTTAATTCCTCGAGTGTTTTAATTTTCATCCGAACAGCTATTAACTTTTACGGCTGGCCGTTTACTTTTTAATTCGTTTACCGCCTACACGGCAAGGGCTGCGCGTTGCACACCACCATCACCGCCACTACCACCACCACCACCACCACCACCACCACCATCACCACCACCACCACCACCACCAAGCCAAGCGACGCCACGCTTATATCTTTAATTTAAGCTCTCGACTTGGCGGCCATTGAACAAGCCTGCGGATTGGTGAGGAAAGAGGGGCCGCCACGGGGGTGGAGTTTAGTTGGGGTCACGCGGCGCTCGCCGCTATGGATAGAGGGTGGTTTGTGGGTGCAATCGCTACGCTCGAGTCCCGCCGCTCCCCTGGCGCCCGTTACGTTAATTAAATACATTGTTGCGGGGACACGGGACTCCTGCCGCGTATTTTCAGCTTTATAGATGTACGAAGGGACCACCTTGAGTCGCCTTCAACCTCTGAACAGGCTTTTTCGTACAGGTGGATCGTTCTTAATTCGCGTCCTACTGTTCACACAGATAATACTCGGGTCCGATGCGGTCACTGTCGTCCGCACGATATCGCTACGATTATACATCTTTGTGTGTTTTTCCAGCTATGAACAACGAGTACAGACGTGTATGATCGTAGCGATATCGCGCGGACAATAGTCACTCGTCTACAGCGCGCCTTGGTCATAGCTTTGCTCTACCGAACTAAGCTAATGGCAGAGCTTCGGTTCCCGTGTATACGGAGATTTGCAAAGAGTAGCTGCATCTTGCGTCCAGCAATTTCTGCACGAGTTCTAAGATCGAAACAAGCCTCTTACAAATTTTCGTTTGGTTTTGAGATTCAAGGTTGACTGCGGGGTTTATCGTAGGTCGTTGGATTCGTATTTTTTACGGCTACGACGCAATACCGAAAACGATATGTGGCGCTGTTTAATTAAAAAGCTCAAGGTCACGCTGATAGCTCGGAAAATGCTAGACATCGATTAGTCAGAATATATTCATCCGTTGAATTGTCTCGAATATAGAAAATTTTATTTCATACATTTTTTGATACAGTCAATGGATAACGAATTATTTTCGGTGGTAGTCTTCATCGACTCAGCCTTATGATAACCAAATAAGAAACGATGAAACAGTTTGCTCGACGATAAGAAACGTTTCTAGACGTCCTTACTTAATAATTCGTCCGTGCGATTTCCGATCGTGATATGTTGATCGGCCCATCGATCGAACGTTTTATCACCGCCGATAAAAGCGAAGGGAGCGGAATAAAAAAGATAAGCGGGAACCGGGATGGCTAAGGATAAATTTTTATTACAAGCCCGCGAAGAAACCGACTTTTGGCCGTTGCCAACTGCTCCGATTGAAAATCCTATCTCCCATCCGGAAACTCGATTTTCATTTCACGTTTGCTCGATCATTGTACCGTTTCGAAGATTCCAGTTTATCGTTCGGCAACAGATTTTTTGAATTTTATCATCGTCGCCCTGTATACGTATCTTTATCAACGGATATTTCCGTGTAAATATTCGCGAAAGATAGATATTTTTAGTTTGCGAACAGAGAACGATGCTTTTGTTGGAAAGGCGAATCTTAGAAATTTTATGAATTCTAATTTAGTTTAGTTTCATTCAGTTTTCTAAAATTTACGTTTCTATACAGTATAATTGTACTTTTTACGTAATTGTATCTGTTTATGTCGTTTATCTGATATTGATATATTTTTGTATTTTCTCTTCCTTTCGCAAGAAGAGTTGTAGTGTTCAGTTACGGTACGGTTGTACAGTTGTACAGTTGTGTGTGTTCAGAGTTATAGAATGAGAGTGTAGAATAGGTAATAACAATAGAATGACAGTAATAATACTAATGCAGCAGAATTAAGAATCTTAGATTAGAATTAAGAAATAAGGAGAAAAAATATTAGGAAGATTTATTAAAAAATTTAGTACAATCCTTTTTATTCCCTTAAGATGAGAAAAATAAAATAAAGAATAGATTTACCATAAGAGACTATTATTAATAATGACAATACAATAATATTAATAATAAACACTAATAATAATAGCAATAGGGTAAAATATTCTTAAATATTCTGGTTTTACTCCAATCATCTCCCACGTTAGTATACGTGTACGTTTGTAAAGTTTTAAAAAATGTTATGTGACTTTGTATGTAAAGGTTCGATGGCTATGAAATAATTTGGGTTGCTGATGAATTGTTCTTAAACAGAGCGAAAATTGTCCCAACAGGGTGTAAGAATTGATTTTCGGCTAACATTATGGCGGCGTACTGTTTAACCAGGAATTACCTCTAATTTAATAGACCGTAATGGGGCCAAAACGTGACGCAAGTAACCGATAATAAGCCATTAAAATCTCTCTGCAGTTTACATTGCCCTCAAATTGAACGTTAATGTTAGAACAGCCAGCGGAACACGGCCACGTTCGTCAAAATATCACATCACGCGCTGAAGATCCAGTTACGTTATTATGGCAATTATCGTTTTATCTCCATTTACAAGAAGGAAATAAGAAAATTAAAAAAAAAAAGAAATGTACGATATTTAAAAGAAATATCTTCTTTCAAAGAATGGATCTTTAAAGGGATTCAAAAATGGTACGTCTTATCTAAAGATTTCTTTTACTTAAATCTAAAACCTTAACGTTGGAAAGATCAGCCAACAACCGTCTGAATAACAGAATAATGTAAAACGTATTATCAAGGATGTGAAAATAACATAAATAAGCAAGGATATTTGAATCAACAAATTCTTGAAATAGCCTATTTTCACTAGCAATAAATCGAAACGTTTTACTCTCATAATTCTCGCGAAATATGTAGGTTTTACCATCTTTCTCTAAATTAATATCATTATGCTATATGGGATAAAATATTCCCTCAACGTGTATATTAAATGAGAAATATTTTCGGTTAAATTGTCAGAATATTCTCAGCTAATCCAAACTTATTTACCCCATCAGCAGAAAACCATCGTATTCTCCCTACTTACCCTAAGATTCAGCCCCAAAAAAGAACAAAAAAAAAAAAAAAAAAAGAAAGAGAAGTGAAATCAGCGACCAACCATTTCGACAAATCCCACGCAATTTTGGATTCGCATTTTCCGGGCAATTTTTTTTTGTCCTCCCGCTTCGGAGATACAGTGGCGAAATGTAAATGCGAGCAGGCGGCGGCACTTCGACGTGGCGCGTCATTCATCTTGTTTTTGAACGCGTTAGTCACGCGTTGTAAACGCTCCCTCCGCAACTGTTCGATTTATTAAATCAGGATTATCTAAGCCCATTACTTTGTCCTGTAAAGCTAGATACAAAACCGCATTTATAACTGCGCAAAGCCCTTACACCGTCGGGGTTCCACTGTCCATCTCTTTCTCTCTTCTTCTCTCTCTTTCCCTCTTTCCCCGTTATTCCCTTTCCTCCTGATTTTCTCTTTCCACAATGTCGTCCATACGACTCTGTCGCACCCTCTGCTCGGCGTCTCTCTGTCCCTCTCGGATCCTCCCCTCATCCTCCAATCGTAACAGATAATACCGGCCAGTATCTGATCTCGTTGATATTGGCGGATAATTTACTATGCGAAAGATTACAGGCGTGACTCACATCTTGATAGCCGCGATTTCGAAGCCGGAGAATTTGCATAGACACGCGGCTACCAACCGATTACCAGAGTGTAGAACAAGCTGGATCATGGTGGAGGGTCAATTTCATTGGGGGTGGGCTTTCTCGAGATTTTTCGCTGACTATGTTTGGTGTGCATTCAAGATGCTTTTGGTATCGTTTGGGCCTGCTTTTTACATCGTAGTTGTCATAGTTAAAGCATAGGTGCATTTTTAAAAGGAGATGATAAGTGAAAATGGTAAACGAATTAAATTGTGTACATATAATTGTACATATACGTACATATAAGTGGAAATTAAATTGTGTACACTTAATTGTACATATAAATTATATATATATAATGATACATATAGATTATACATACATATAAATGGAAATGATAAACAAATTAAATTGTGGACATATAATTGTACATATCAATTATACCCACATACAAGTGGAAATTAAATTGTGTACACTTAATTGTACATATAAATTATATATATATATAATTATACATATAAATTATACATACATATAAATGGAAATGGTAAACGAATTAAATTGTGGACATATAATTGTACATATCAATTATACGTACATACAAGTGGAAATTAAATTGTGTACACTTAATTGTACATATAAATTATATATATATATATAATTATATATATAAATTATACATACATATAAATGGCAATGGTAAACGAATTAAATTGTGTACATATAATTGTACATATCAATTATACGTACATATAAGTGGAAATTAAATTGTGTATACATAATTGTACATATAAATTATATATATATAATTATACATACAGATTATACATACATATAAATGGAAATGGTAAACGAATTAAATTGTGTACATTTAATTGTACATATGGATTATATATACATATATATACATATATATGTATAATTTATACATATAATTATACGTACAACTCGAATTTATTAAACTTCGATAAGAAGGTTGGGAATGTTATAAAAGTGCACATCTTTTGTCTTATTTTATTTTCATCGCAGAATCATTGTCTTTCGTTCCTCTTCTTCAAGAATTTAGTCGTTTCAACGTGCGAATGGATTAATTCTTAAATCGAAATTTAATACTTCTGAAATAATTGATTCGATTCGCATGGAAACAAACATTTTAAAACGATGATATGCTTTTAATACAATGTTTTAATGCATTGCGATTTGGCGATGTAAAGTAATAGCTGTGTAACACACGGTCAGCCCACGAATTACAATTAGTAGGACGTAGTTGCTGAAAACGTGTGTCTATATGATTTTCCCATTCGTGTTATATTCTATATTCATTCCATTCCCATGACAAAAAATCATGATCGTTTCACGACTTCCTTTTCGGCTCGAATTTTCCACCCTGTCAGAAGTTCCAACATGTCACCCTTGTCGACTTTTCCTTGTTCCCTTCTTTCCTGTTATTCCACTTTGCTGCGTCCACTTTTGCCATTCCATTTGTCGATAATCCTAAACGTTCTTCGAAGAATAGCTTTTGTCCAATAATAATATTTATTGATATAATATCTATTTATTAGTAATATCTTTCAATAATGATATTTATTAAAAGATTTATAATTTCAACACAATTTGAATAACATCTTGACGCTGTTCATGTTAATCATAGAACTTTTACGTTACGATATTTCATTATAGTCGAAATCTTTTATTTTTATCTGCCATAATAATGCCTGTATAATTAGCATAATTTTAATCCTAAACTTGTAATCTTGAAATGTTCATCCCTCGATCTCACTCTCCTTCCAACATAATAAAAAGATCGTTTTGATATCTTAAGAAAATGTTTAATATAAAATCGAAATAGAAAATTGCGCTTATCATCATCAATCTTATTACATTTTCCTCGAACTTGAGAAGTTTGTCAACGATAAATGTAATTCGTTCGAAAATCGCTCAAAGAATTCAGCAGGGCTGAAAAGTACATGTACTTATCTACTTATAGCGTTAAAAAATATACGCTGTCAAATGATACTACATAGACTGTTCTTATTAAACTATTTTTAAACTGATATTTATATTTTTACGCGAATTCAATTATCAATGGAAATTCATATTTTTGTAGATGCAATTAAAAAAGTGGAACTTGGGTACACAATCGTATTACGTGTTATATAACTGATAATGTAAAAAGTATTACATTAAATTTGTTTATGTACTTTTGCATATTATATACACTTTATGCATTCTCGCGTCCTTAAATTCCTTCTCACGGAGAAATAAAAATTTGCAGTTTGATCTTCAACTGATTTTTCGCTCGATGAACAATTATCGCGGAACAATGGAGACTCGGCTCTTCATTCGATTCACTTTTCTATAAATTGATCCGGTCGCAATCGAATCCAGCGTAATAAAGCAACTACAGTGCGGCTTTTTATCGGCGTGCGCCACACCGAGAGATTGGTTCGCATATCATTCTAAACTGCCGGATAAATTTATCGTCACGGTGGATCAATGAGGCCTTAATGAGATATATTACCAAATGAGAGTGTTTATATATCGAATGCGGTCGACCACGGCTGGCTAAACGCCGATCATACGTTGCCGATCTATAACGTCCGCAAAATCACCCTCGTTATCCTCCCAAATATCCAATTTCATTTTTTATTTCTTGCTAAATACCGTATCAACAGGATCTCGTATTTAGTTTGTTAATAACGATGTTCGATAACAGCAATGACAGTACTTTAGTCGTTGATCTTTTTTAATTTATCTATTTGCCTTATTAATTGCGTTGGTCGATGGTATTTTTTTTTTATTTGAAAGTAAAATGAGATTGTCGTTCACAGAAGATGATAAATAATAAAAATCGATAATAATACCTCCGTGTCTAGAATAATGATTTATGTGAGAAATCTTTTTATCTATTAGTGACAAATTAAAAATAGTAAATTGTAACATTCCTGCTACGTGGCCTGTGTGTCATTTTCAACTCAGACGTTGTTCTCTGTCGTTAAAGAATGTGGCAAATTAAAAGATGATACGAGAGAATCGTTGCGAATACTTGACATTTATTTCAATTTTATATTCGAGCTTTTCTCTTTCAAACATTGCAAATTTCTTTGGAACTCCGTCGAAATTCGTTGAAACTTTTGAAGAGCAAGCTTGGAACAAAATTTCAAAAGACCGTAATAGGGTTAAAACACCCTGTACGCTCGGAACAAAATGGTCCCGAAAGGGCGTCGAGTGAAATTCGCGGCTTTCATCGGTGAAAGCTAGCGTTAAGGATGGAAAAACGAAATTCAGTCAGGGTGGATGCTTAATGATGCGTGGAAAGTCGTGTGTGACATTCACTCTGGACAATTTCCACCTCATTGAGCCCGCTTATCATTCAAATGGTACCGTCTCATTGACACGTCGATAAATTTTTAAGGCCGTTCGTGCATTCGCGGCAAAACCAAGTCATGAACCTGCTGAGAGACGAATCGTGGATCGATCATCGCCAAATTGCGAATTTTTATGTGCAATTTGATATTTTTTACGAACGAAGTTGATGAAACGAAACTTAAATCACAAATTTGTTTCGTCTATTAACCATCGACCTTAGGTCTGTAACGTTATTTTTGCTCACGTCGTCTGCATATTGGGTCGTTTAAATCCACACAGTTTCTGTTAGGTTTCTGCGTTTTAGAAGACCTCTAAAAATTATTGAATATTCTTCCAAGTTTCTAGAATACGTTTTTACCGCTGCATATTTAACTTGACTTTTTTAAGCAGAGTAGAATTCGAATAAAGAAATGGGATGAATGAAAAAATTACTTAGAATTATCGGTGGAAAACGATCCATTATGCAGATGGAAGGTTAAATACTATAGTGAGTAACATCTGTTTTGGATGTTGTACATACACTTAATTATATGTATCATGTGTAAAAATGTTCCTTAAAATTTCCTAAAAAATGCATAACCATTTGCAGACTGATCATCATTTTCGGTTGAAGATCGACTACCAGTAACGAAGACAACTATCGGTGAGTCCTTTCTTTCATCTGCTTCTTGTTATGACGTAGTTAATTGCACGACAAATTTGCTTTCACCTTTTCAACGTGATATATTCTCATCATCAATCGCTCATTCAATTTCATATGGTATACGATTATACAATAGTGCAGAAAGCAAAAATATCTTCCAATATTCTGTATCAAGGCTCTAAAACAAAAACTCAGAAAAAAGTAGGAATAAAGTACAAGAAAAATCACCTCGATATTTCTGGCGATAAATTCTTTCCAATAAAATAACAAAATGAGCCTTCAGATCGATGTTGGATTACAAAGAATTAAGAATCGTTCGGACATAAAATTTGTGGTTCTTCGGATTTTCAGTTCACTCCTTCAGGGGAGATCTGAAACTGTTCCAATTTCTTTCAGACAGCAAAATCCAAGGTACTTTGAAAACACGGTAGAACCACAAATACACTGGTTGGTTATAAGTATTAGAACACTAGCTGATATTTAGTGCAAATTGCACGCTTTTCAGGGTTTTTATTTTCTAAATAACGAATCCCTTATTTCCTTCGTATTATACGAGACGCACCCAGAAAAGAAGTTGCCATTAGTTGTTGAAGAGAAGCTGCATTTATTCCCAAAATCTTTGATATTTATCGTAGCGTATTTATCTTAAACTAGTCTTTTACGTCGTTTTTATCGTTATTGTGATAGTTGCCATAACTACTTTTTGTATCCCCGCTTCATAGAACATCACCCAGAATTGCAGCCAGCGAGAGCATAACTTTCGAAATTCCAAACGGCATAACTTCCGGAATTCCAGACGGTATAACTTCCGGAATTGTAGACGGTGTGACACAATTTCGTGGAGACACGACCGTGAAATTCGTGGAAAATGAATGGAAAGTTGACGAAATTGTGAATCGCCTGTTCTTTTTCTTCGACTGTGTGCAGGAAATCGTCGTTGGCCACAGACGGTTCGCCGCTTCGTTCGATCGTCATGCACATTTTCACGACCGTCATTAAAGCTTCTAACCCATCTTCTTACCATTGAATCACTCATGGTATGTTCTTCGTACACGTTTCAAAGTCGACGATGAATATCCGTCGGCTTTTGAATGCATTGAAAACGAACAAATAGTCGTAAACACGATCCGATTGTCTCAAATTGGTAAATTCCAGTTACAGGTAATTTTAGCGTTTGCGTAACGCCAAAGTGGAAAAGAAATGACAAAATTTTTCACGGCACATGATATATCCTACTGTTGAAGATGAACGCTGTATGACATTCTAATGATCATCGTGAAAGCTTCAAATCGTACGAATCAACTTCACTTCGTTTAAAAGAGCGGATCAAAATTACTTTGAGGATCGCGAAGGTTCGCGAGGATCGGAATCTGTCAAGATCAATCGGTCCAAAGTAATTTCTCGTAATATTACAAAGTGCTTGAAGCAGAATGTTTCTTCAAATAATAAGTAATGCGATCCGCGAGAATGGCAGAGGGTAGTTGGCTTTTGGCGATAATGCGCTCCTCTGTATTCCGTTCTCGTACCGCTTCCCCATATCGATATGTTTCCTCGCCCGTCCCCGTAACCCACCCCGGCCGACCATTTCGCCTCACTCGAAGATCAAATGGCTTCACCGATTCGCGTTATCCCCAATATTCTATTTTTATTTCGGAATCAAATTTCGCGACCGACGGCAACTGGGAAACGGCCGAGCTTTACGGCCCCCTCCCTCCCTCTTTGTCGTTCTCTTTTGTTCCTTTTTCGATGTTCGCCAAAAAATGACCGAGCGGAAATCGAGTTTAAGCTCGCACCGTGTCTTGATTTCGTCGATGAATATCGATAATGCCGGTGAATGATGTTTCTACTGGGTTTTTCCCCTTTTTCGTGCCCTGGATCTTCTCCTTGCTCTAGGCATTTCTTTCTTTATTAAAATTAAAATGTGACGTGGTGTTGAAATGTTAAGTTTTAGTTTTGATATTGATGATTAGTTTGGTTTTTGATATTTAGTTATGAATGCGATGTTTGTACACGTGCAATTCCTTTTTTAAATAGATAGTATATTTGTAGTATCGTTAGTAAGATACTGTTGTGGATACTTTGATATGGCGAGAGGTATCTTAATCGTGTAAGAAGTACGAATCAAATTCGAATGGCTTTTTGCTATTGTTCTCTCCAGTATGGTAAACGTACACGTACGGTAGCTCACGTAGTATTCGAATATTTATCTACCATAGACAGCTTTTATGTCCATATCGTATATGGACGTTAGTTTCTTAATTACTTTCTTAAATTATGTTCGTAAAGATGTAAGATTGCAGAAACATCCGTAGTCTGTAACAGTTGATATTCTTTAAATATTGAAGAATGGATAGCTAAGAAGAGCGTATATTTAATGCCTAAATTACGTAAAACGGAATGAAAGAACAGTTTAGCTATACATTACGGAACTTTCTTATAGAAAACAGAAGATTTCTCTCCTGTAATCTTCACATGTAAATGTGTACATATTTGTCATTTTTATACGTATTTGTAATAGAAGAAAGTTAATATTTAAATGTAAATTCTCGACATACCATAGCAGAAAGTCCAACTTTTCTTAATCTTCATTCACCAGAACAATCTCAATTTAACAAGACCTGTACATGGTATTCTACTTGCTTCTATTCGCTCGGACGCCTACCGTGCTCAAAGGAAGGGAAGAAGGTCCGAAAGTCAATTAAATAATCCCCGGTTCGTTCAGAAGTAGTCGGATCAGTGAAAATCTTATTGATCACATCTGCGATCCCGTGTCCTCCTTTGTTTCCTAAGCGGAGCACTGATCTCTGCAGCTCGAATGAATTATGGGGGGCAGGGGAATATTAATACGTGTGTACAGTGATACAGATACATTCATCAAATTTGATCAAGGAAACACTCGAGGGCGTTACAGGATTAGTCTCGTCTCCCCTTCATAGAAGCCCGATTTTGATCAGCATGGATTTTTAGCCTCGCCCTTTATCCTAACCAAACTCTTTCTCTCTCTTCTTCCTCATCTTTTTATTTTCTTCTTTTCTTTCGACTGACGCGGCGTTAGCGGAAAATTGGACGCAACCGTTTATGACCGTGGAAAGATCGTCTCAAAAAAGAATGCGTGTTTCGTATTCGATATTCGTCAACGAGATGTGTAGCCAAAGAATCGTTGATGTTGGAGATTCAATTTTCAGACGTGATACGATTCTTCTTTTTTACAGCTTTTCGATGTTTTCCTTGTTTTTTGGTGGGAGAGGGAGGGGAAGATGCCGGTTAGTTTTGTAGGTATAATATATAAGAAGAATGATCGAGATTTTTAAATATTGTAATTATTGTAACTAATAGTCGAATTGCATTTTAGTCTCTCAGAAAAATTGTACTTTTTATTAATTGTTAATAATAGAAACATATATATTTTTGTATAACATTCTAAGGAAGGCATATTGCATTAAAATTTGTGAGCAGCTTTATCCACGAGAAACACGTTTATCCTTCAGCTAATTAAGAATTCGTTAAAGTACAGTGTTGCGTTTTCAACTTCTCCAACTTTTTCCAAATAAACCGATCTCACTCACCGGACGAACGCCTGACCGTACCGTGACGAAACGTTATACGACGTTATTCGAAAGCAGCACGAAAAGAAATATCCTCTACCCGAGCAATTACACGTGATGTGAAGCGTAACCGGAAGACCAGTTTCCCCGTCACAACGTCGCCAAGCTACAAAAGAACCCCTAGGAAAGTACCTTTCCAGAAACTAATGCCGCGAACCGACTGCTCTATTCTCGAAATAAAGTCTCAGCCTCTTATCGACGAAGGCGACGAACATGGTAGAACAAGAGACCATATACACGCATATATAGAAACGAGAAAGAGAGAGGGAGAGAGCGAGAAGGCACAAGCTCGTGGAATCGAGCATTATGGAGTCAAGTACATGTGGGCCAATTTCGAGGGTACGAGCTGTGGGAGGTGAATGAAGGGAACGCCGCCTGCTGCCGTGATTTATCACGCCGTGCCATGCCGCGCCGTACATACATACACCACCATGATGATACATGGTGGAGGAAAAGCGGGTAGGAGGCTTTCGCTCGTACTAATTGACGTCATCGATATTGGTATCCGTCGACGAGCAGATTACTCCGCCGTAAACAACTCCACCCCTCCCCCGGTGGTGCTACTGCAGCCTACCAACCCAGCAGCCCGTCCTCTCTTGTCGTTTCTATCGGGACACAGGGGTGCCCGCCGCCACTTTACTACCACCACCACTGCGTAAACACCATCTAAGCCCTCGTTCCTTCCGCGCGGTCCTACCCTCGAGCGCGCGCTATTTATCCCTATCCCCCCTCCACTCCGGTTACAGCGCCTCGCTATCCCCTCCACTTCGATGCGCGCCGAGATCATTGCGCGTTTTATCCCCACCACATCCCCACCACCGTGAGTTTCGTGCGACTACTGTGCGCTCCATCGGACGTGGACTTCAACTTGTTACTATAATCGTGGTATAGTGTCACGTTTTAGTGTGTGTGTGTTTGTGTGTGTGTGTATATATGTGTGTACCTCTCTCTCTCTCTTTCTCTCTCGTCTTTAGCTCTCTAGCTTGTTAAACGTGATACACGCGCTGATACGCCTACGAGCATTGGGGTGTCACGCTCTTTAACTCGCAAACGCTTGGCCGTTCACTTTGCCATATTAGATTCTAATAGGGGACGCGCGCCACTCAGGGATCATTCGTTTAGTGCTGGAGACTGAGCTTTGCGCAGTGGTTACGTCTTTCTCTTTTTATCGTTTAACTGCTCCTGTGTTTGGTTTGGTTTCGTACGTGCACAGGATGTCTCAGTGATTATGATACGACTAGCAAGTGTTGTATCGTTCTATTGGATAGAGTAGAATGAGAAGACGCGCAGTGGTATTTCTTGATACGGCTACTCGAAGAAATGATAAATAGAAGATTCACGTATTAGAATAGAACGAGGAACATTTTGCATAATTTGAAAAATAATTGAATTATTCCCGTCTTGGTATTCTTTTCATTCTGTGTACTAATTTTTCGCTAATTTTTTCACGATTTACAATAAACGTTTTGTAACTCTTGCACCATAGATTTTCAAATTCTTTTATTATAGCCACGACAGCCGTGTCTTGTAACGGTCGTAATAAAATTTCAAAAAGTTTATATATAATATACACATTTGTAAAAATTTTCTCTAAGCCATGGAATATTTTCATCTGCTACTGTACATCGTCGAGCATTTTCGGTGGTGTTGGTCGTTGCACTTTGCTCACTGTTCGCTTCACCGAGCCGGCTAACTAAATCATGCGTCGGACATCGTTGGCAATTTGAACGACGACCCGCGTAATAATCTTAATAGCTGGTTCTCGTTCGATTCACGTCGCAGACCAGTGCGTTGCGCTTCGATATAGTGTCAAGCGATGATTGCTGGTGGCGTCAGAGCAATTCGCGATATTTCCACTGGGTAGACACGCGGAAGTAGTTTTTCTATATTGTATGGCGAGCCTGATATAAATGCGTGTATAGCGAGATTGAAGGACTGATGGATGAGTATTTTCGCGCGATTTTGAGTGGTTTTTATGGAGAAACGCTGAATCTAGCGCTATATGAGTGATACACCTATTTTTTGAAGATAAAAATTCTAATCAAGAAAAACATTCTCCTTACGCGAACAATGGAAATTGAAAAGTATGAGTTTAAATCTACCCAAAACCGAAATAATTAAAATCTCAAATTAAATACCAAAATCTCTGGCTATCCTTTTCTCTCAGAATTAGCCAAAATTCTGGTCTCAGAAGCTCAACCCAACCTAAAATAGCGAATAGTAATTATATTATGGTTTGTGCTTTTGGGACCAGAATGTTGATTAAATTAAATTATTTGTAACGATTATTGCGATTCGTTGTTTTAGTTTGAATTGACCTTTTGGGACCAGAATTTTGGTTGATTCCCAGAGAAAAGAATTGCAGCCAAAATTTTGGTACTCCGTTCGAGATTTTAATTCGTTTGGTTTTATTTAGATCAAAACCTATAATTTCAAGTATCGACTTTTGCACTTGTTTATGCAAGGAAAATATTTTTCTTGGTTGGAACTTTTATGTTCAAAAATTACATACAAACCATTGTACTTGATATGTTTAATTCAAGAAGAATTGATAATCTTTATGAGACTGTCGTTTAGTCTACGATAAGTTTGAACCAATGTTGCTAAATTTTGCTTTCGCTTGGTTGTGACATTATAGTTCCCTGCTATTTTCATGATTAATTCGAGATTTGGTAAAATAAGGTATAGCGGCACATGAGTCAATCGGAAGAGACTCATATTGTTGTGCCTTGGAGCGCTAACGTTATTTTGGTTTGCTAGGTTCAAAGGTAAATGAACTCCGGACAAAATATTATCGCCGTTATTTGTAATCGTCAACCGGAGTTACTTTCGAACTTTTTATAATAAAAATTATAAATAGACGATATAAATAGACGAATGTGTTCTCTAGGACAGTCATTATAGCGAGTCATACAGTGAGAGTTGAACAGTAACATTGAGCGAGCGACGATTACGACTGGTATACTATTTCTATTTCTGTACTTGTATTTAAAGTGATTTTAATATAATCGACTATTACAATTTTATCACTTGTCTCTCTAATAAAGCAACCAACACGTATAATAAACTACCTCAAAGGTTTAAATGATATTTAAAAAAAAAAAAATGAAATGAATAAGATGATGAAATAAGATAAACAAATAAACAAAATTGAAGAGATACAAGTAAAATACACGAATGTGTAATTTCCTAATTATACAGCGTTATAGAAGCTCGATTAACCCTCTTTTACGAAATAAATTCAATTTTCTGAAATGATTTTTATTGGTCAATTTCAAGTGCAATAAATAAAATAAATAATTTCAATATTGTTCCGATCAATCCTTCGTACGCGAATGTAAACGTGGTTGCGTGGCAAATTTAACGTGTATTTGGTTAAAATAAAGGAAAAAAAGAACAAACAAGAAAACAGACACGAAAAAAAAGAGGTAAAAGAAGAAAGAGGAAAAAGAACGCGTATCGGTGGGATACACGTTTCGAAAACGAAAAAGTGATAAATCTGGAAATGTGGAATGACAGAACACATATATCTTCGTTGGATGGAACTAGCGAATCCCTATATGCCGTACTAATCCTTTTCCGATACTGAAAAAATGATAAATCTCGGATGTAAAACCACGAACGTAGGATATCGATTTTGTATACAGGACGATCCATAAGTGAGCCATAAGAACTTTAACGTTTAAGCTCGTTCGTCTATAGTATAAACGATGTATTTGTTTAACGAGCGATCTTTGATTCTCGAACGATATCAAATAAAATATTTTTGCCGAATCTGTTAACTGTAGTGAGTAGTGTAGTCAGATTAATACGTAGTTAGAAAAACTTTAGAGCGTGAAATGAAATATTTATTGATACAGAAAGAAGAACGAGCTTAGAAGAAACATCGTATTTATGATGTTTAATCTATTACGTTCTAACGGTATTTTAACTTACAATTAGACATCATTGTTTTATAAAATCATTCAAGATTTTCGTAAGTTATAAGGAAAAAGGAGGAATAAGACAAGAAGAAGAAGAAACAAAATACGAAGTTTAAAACACCTTAAAATAAAGTGTAATAAAAATCCAGTTCTTAAATTTCTGTAGAGTCGTTCGATATTTTTGAAGATTAAAAACACTGCACGTATAATTTTTAAATTCCCATGAGTCGTCTAGAAGTTTTATAAATTAAAAAGAGAAGAAGGAGAAAGCAAATGGAATAATAAAAAAAAGACTAGAAATTTCGTTTAATAGCGAAATACAACGCGGGAAATTTAATTTTTACGTTTCCATAGAATCATTTAAGATTATCAGAATATTCAAAAGAAGAAAAAGAAAGAAGGCAAGAGGAGAGGAACGAAATAAAAGGAGAAGACAAAACAAGAAATGGAAGACAAGCCTCTGTTTAATCAGATCAAACGAACAAACGTATCCCGTAAATTTCATTGCTGAATATACTTCATAAATCCACGTTCATCCGAAACGCATGATATTAATTCGACTGAAAGCTTTCCGTAAATAATGTAATGATCGATATATCGTCGCGTCGAGGCAGATAAGTTTATTACGCGACGAGCAGAGCGAAACGCTCGCGTCAACGTATGTCGAGCAAATAATTTCCAGCGTAATAACGCAAATGTTTATAAATGTAGTTCGCTTGATCCCTGCGTTTAGTCACGATCGTTTGTCAACGATGAACGTGGCCGCCACTCGGTGAGATCATTTTTAGGCTTCCAGAGACTTCAATGCTCGATCGTGCTCTATTCACGTTAGACGCGTTGAATTAGGCTACTATGTGCATGAAAAGCATATAAAAAGTATCGAAGTTTGAATTTGACAATCTAATACCATACGTTAAATCTACGCCCCATCGTCAATTATCAATGAAGATAAAGAAGTAATATAAATGTTAAGAATATTTCTAATGAAAGTGCTAAAATCATTTATTAATGGTCATTATGAATAATTAAAATATTCCGATGGCAATCTTTTGTAGTTTTTTTTTCATTCCTGTAACGTTAAAGAATTGTGTAAATATTAACAAAATCTGTAAGTATAGTTTGATGGTATCTCTTAAATATTATTATTGACAACAATTTCCGATTTTATCCTCGATTTATTTAATATTGACAATGAGAAATTATCGATTGAATTTTATAAAATATTAATTTATCATCAAAGATCTATGAAATATAGTTATTTCTTTTTTGAGAATGGGATACAATCGTTGAATTCTTATTTCGTTTGTCTATCACGCGGGAGTTCAGAACGTTTAACAATAACAGGGGACAATATATTCCTGTTATCTAACAGCTGACATCGAAGGAAGCACGAAGTAAGAATGTAATACGCGGCACATGATCGTAACACAGCGGCAAACGAGAAAAGTTCGCGACGAAACACTGTTTCGCTAGTGTATCAACTGGAAGAACCATCTTCATTTTCTTAGCGATAAAAGTTCGATTCTCTTCCTGTTTCATTTGTAAAAGACGACTCTTCTAAAATACATGTTACAGGAAATAGAATGTATATGATTCTAATATAAAATCTTGACGTCTCTCCGATCTTTTAGATTTTAATAATTTGCCTGCACTTTGTTTCTTCTCTTTTCTTTTTTTTTCCTTTTTGAGATAATATTTCACAATTTAAAATCGTACCTTTCATTTTAAATTTCAATAATTCAGCTGAAAATGTTGTTCAATAAAATTTCTGATCACTCGAAAAGATTTTATACATATACTTGGTATACCTAGTTACGTAGGAATAATAAATAACTGGGGGAATTAGGATCCTCATTCTACAAGAATTTCTAACTTTCCCCTTTTCATCCCTTTTCGCTAATTATACCTTGATCATTAGATTCAAGCCCCGATCCCCGTGTTTCCTTATTTTTAATTTCTTTTCCCCCGCTGCTTATTCCAGCCTCGGTCCCTTTCTTTCCCCTTTTATCTTTTTTTCGTCTATCAAGACGCCAGAGAAACGCTCAGAATATTAAAACTCGTCTTGCTCTGTACGAAAGAAACTTGCATTTAGTCGCCGGACGCGTAGTAATTTCTTTTTGGCCACTCTCCATCCTACTTCTTTCCTTTTAATAAGAAATTCGAATTCTAATCTATCTATATATATATGTCGGGTTTATTTGGGCTAAGGGCGTCTACTGAATCTTCACGTAAATTGGCCATCGTTGTTACGTACGATCGATGATATTTTCTGATACAAATGTGATTATTACAGAGTTTAACAAGTAATAACGGCGATTGGATACTCGAGATGTAGATGACAATGATGTTTAGGTTCGATAACGAATCCACGGTCAACGGGATGACTAATGCGATTTTTTTCACGGTCTAAGTCGAACTGATCTGACTGATCCACGATTCGGGAGTAACTCAACGTACTTGTCCACTGTACAAGAAGAACTTATTTGACTGCACCTGAGTCCAAGTGGAACTGCCCTTATATACTCCTCTCTGTACCTCTCTGTAGCCCTCGGGTCAATCTTTGTTTTTAAGGAGAGCTATATAATTAGTCCATACCTCCGTTAGGTACATGTCCCTCCCGTGACCGTGGCTACGTTCAGCGACCCGTTATGTCACTTCGAGCCCAAGCCCACTGTCATAAATCTCGGGCACCTCTACTCGGATTAAATCATAAACAACTCTTTCTCAGTTTTATTATTTAAGTACAGCCATAACAAAAAGTCTGGAATAAAATACTGCGGACCTTCTCAAACGTTCCAAAAGAGAGGACCCGATGTCCTTTCATCTCCGACATATACTTTTGGTTTCAAACAATTGCGATCAGTCGTATGGAAATCCTATCCAAAATCAACAATTGCAGCAAGAACGCGTAACTATCAAATTCGAAACACGTCCCTCGTGTTCAATCGTTCACAAAGTTATTGTTACTCTGCGTGTAGGTACTGAAGTATCACAGTGCTAGCTAGCGTCTTAGAGTACTGAAATCTTGCGCGCGACGATCACAATGGCTGTGCTAAAGACCAACATCTTGCTAGCAGCTTCAATGTAGATATGAAAGCTTGTAGGAAAATCGAGATTACACATGTGCCTTATTTTAGCAAGAAGTAGTCGTTGATAACTTGCGACAGTTGATGCGACTTTAAATAATAAAACAACAACGCAACTACCATTAAATTTCACCCTTGAAATCCTTCCGTCTAATCTAACTACATCCCCTCGCCAAAGCTCGCCAACCTTTCCACCGCTACAACCACCAAGCCAAACACATCGAAACACCGCCTATCCAGCACGAATCGATGCCTCTGAATCAGCGACTCGTCCCGTTGCTCGGGTATATATTGTCGTAATATTTCGGGAAACGGTGCTCCGTAGATCCGTTGGCAATCTCGCCCCCGAAGATGGCATATACGCGGAGGTGAATCGCCTCTTGCCGAGGAAATCCGAGGTAATTGAATGCTAACCCCTCCGTCTCCACCCCTCCTTGCCCCCTCCCCGCTCTTACCCTTCTCCACCCGCAATCCACCCTCTCAGTATCATCCAGCGAGAGACAGAGGGTGGGATGGGGGAGGCCGGGAGGGAAAACGTGCTCATCCCCGTGGCCATCACTCACCGACGCAGACTTGTAGCTTTCAATAAAAATGTAAATATGGCGGCGTAGAACGAGCCAATGACAGCGCTACATCGACGAGGCCGCGACACACACAGAAACCTCCGGCTAGCTGCCGAGGGTTGGATGGAGAAACGCGAACAGAAAGAAAGGGAAAGAGCACGGAAGGGGGTGGCTGAAGAGGGAAACGCAGCCAGAGGGTCGAAGATGGCGAACCAGAGGAGCGACACGATGTAGGAGGCTTCGAGTGTGCCAGGAGAGAGTTCTCTTCCTCGAACTGGAAGCTACGAGTACTACAGATGTAGCTGTGCAGAGGCGGGAGTAAAAGTGGCAGGCTTCCACCTCCCTCTTGGAGGATGGTGGAAGAAGAGGTGGAGATGTAGGGTGGTTGGAAGCCCACCTCCTCCTCCTCCTCCTCCTCCTCCTGGATATGGAAGATAGGTAATAGAGGGTTTTCAAGGGGGGTAGGGAGGGAAACCGGGGATGGAGGGTCGAAAAGATGGAGAGAAATAGATGGATAGAGAGAAGAGAGACACTGGGTGAAAAAAGAGGATTGGAGGGGAGGGATGTGACGCTGTCGTCACCCAGGAGCTTTCAACGTTTCTCTTCGTTCCTCTTACGGCGAGTGCTTCATAGGGTTTGAGGGTGGGAGGAGATAGAAGGGAGAGAATGACGCAGGTGCCGCAAAGCTTGACACGTCTCCGGGCTGTTTTGTCACCTTCTTTTATCCTTCGAACTTTTTACAAGCTGCCTCGTTAGAAGCTTGCTCGCGGCGTTGATGGAGTAAGCCGGCGGCGGACAAATGCGTTTTAAAATTACGACAACCCCCTCCGCTCCCGGCTCATGTCGGAGAACGACGAAGGCTGACGCCCCAGTTAGTGTACCTCTGCGATGATATCCGGGGCTTTCGCGGATTATTCGGTTGCTTCCAGATAGGTTTTCGTTTTCGATTTCTTTGGTTTTGTTATTATTTTCGTTGAGTTCCACAGGTTGATTTTTAAGACATTGCTTTATGAAAATTCTCTGATTCATATGGTTCTAAAACATTGATATTCATGTGATCAGACTTGCGGCTGTAAAGTAGAGTTTATTTTGTTCGTGTTTGATTGAATTTGATGATACAGTTTGGCATAGATTTTAATTTTCGGTCTCTTCGATTCTATCGAAGTTGGGTTAGGCTTGATAGGATTGTTATTAATATAATTCGATATACGTTGACGAAAATTCTTCCATTCGTGTGGTTATAGAACAAACGATCGATATTCGATTCAGATAGTGAAATTTGTGCTTGTAAATTGCAATCTATTTTGTTTGTATTTGATTAAGTTTGGTGGTATGGTTGTTGCAATGGGCGATATGTGACGGATGCGTAACAAAAATCTGGTAGCTTAGATAAATTTTAAGTATAATTCTTGTCTTTTACCGATTTGGAACATTGATTTACGCTACCGTTTCAAAAATATTGATACCCTGTGATTGCGATACTTGGGATGTAATTATCATCGACACCTCGAGGGTTCGTATTTCGTTCACGTCGCATCTTAAGAAATTACCAACCCTCTTCGAACCTCGAAATATCCAAACGACAGTGTGAATGAACATGAGAATAACAATATCATATCTTTACTGCCCTTTTACTTCCCACATTTCTACCAAATTTTCATTATTCGTACAATTCGTACCATTAACAATCACGATTTTAATAAACGATTTACAATCATCTACATCCAAATAGGATATTATTATAGAACTTTCGAACTTCTTGAAACCTTCAAATTAATGCAAAATCAGTTGCAATAAATTACAAACTAGAGCAGCGAAAATACACATGGAACCGAAAGGGAAGAAAAAAGGGGCACGACGAATGAAATAATAATTTCAGCGTGGATATTCTCTATCGAAAGGGATCCAGATCGAAGCAACAAAAAGTGGCCGGTCATTAAAACGGATGATTTTTCGAGGTTGTAATCCGCGCTTAAACGTTTAAGCCGACAAGGAAATATTAAACGATGGCGGCCGTTAAAAACACCGGGCAGTTTAAGTTGATTTTACTTTTTATCGCGACGTAGCGTACCCTCCCCGCTGCCGTTCGTTCCATCATTCACGGATTAATATCGGGCGCCGAGCTCGAAAACGCTTCAACTGTTATGAATTTTTATTAACCCATCTACATCTGTTACTCATAATTAGTCGGGCGCCCGCTTAAATCATCCGGACGTTTTTATCGGAGATTAGCGTAAAGTTTATTAAAAGCACCGCGCGAAACGCCACATCCTAACGTTCGTCTAATTTCTCTCAAACAGATTTCACCTCGGCTACGTTCTTCCGATCATTCTCGATTCAATTGTTTCTATTAAGAAATATCTCGCGTTTGACCATGCTACAGCTTTTCTTCATTATGTTTTTTTTAATACTAAACCTACCGACACTTGGTGTATACCTATTTCTATCGTGTGCAGTCAAAATGACCGGTGATTAAAGAAGTAATAGTTTTTATGATTTAACTTAGATAATAGTTAATTTATAACTAAATGTATATAAAATGATGAACTTTCATAAAATTTCGTCCAAATTTACTTTTGTCAAGATAAAATGCCGTCTTTACTTGTCCTTTCATTATATGCCGTTCAGCATATCCCTGAAAATATTAGAAACTGATGTCCTGTCAGGTTTGGGACTTGCATCTATTTCTTTCCAAACTGTTCCATCGGGCCCAGTCTCACTCTCTGCTGTCAACGATAATTTCTTTCCTTTTTTCCCTTACGTAAATGCTTATTTATAATATTCAACTTTGATTCGGTTGTAAATAGCTTTTCACGTGTTTCTATACCGTTTTCAGTTGCTGAAGTTTCTTATTCATCGCACAAAGAACAGTCTTCTTCTATGTCCGTCATTTTCTTTTTATAATTTTTTTTTGAAAAGTCTTGACATTTCTAGGGTAAATATTAATCACAGAATAATACCGTGTACGGAATACAAAATTATTGTCAAATTTGATACGCTTTACTTTTCCTTTTATAACAACTTTACACAAAACGCTCTAAGATGCTTTCCGTCTGAGTTTTAGAGATAACAAGGTTAGATGTCGATTAATTGACTAATAAACCGAGATGTACCCTGATCGAAAAGACAATAGCAAGTAAAAATATGATCTGTGACGGCGATATTTATACGAAAATATTGATGAGTATTGACCGTTCTCCATCAACGGTTACTCGAGGGTGGAGTTGGGAAAGCTTTTCCCGTGTTTTATAGCAATGAGCAATAACCCTGAGAAACTTCTCGGCTTTTAAAATGTTTGTAACAATGGACTGTAAAAAATGCTAAATTTTGTGGCAGTTCCTTAGGATTATTATGAGTCTGAGTTGATATGTCTTGACAGCTGGTGGTTATCTTGATCGAGGGATGGATTATCTTATGACAAGATTACGGGTGTAACAGCTGTTATTATTTGTTATTACTGATTTTGTTTATCATCTGACCTTGAGATAACCTTTTCTTTGTACTGATTGCATTTATTTTAAGAATATTTTGTCGGGCGGTCAAAATTCAGAGTACAAATTTTTCTCAGGAAATAAAAGAGCAAACTAAAATTAAATACCGAAAAATATATTGTGTGTATGTTTTAGGAAAAGTCAGAAATTATGAAGCGATATGATAAAGTTTAAATATGATTAAATTTGTGTAGAATTTCCGAGAGCGGTCAATTTGACCGCGTCGGTAGGTTTAGTGTTAAGAAATAACTTCGTAGTCGCGTAATTTAAAAATATTCAAGGAATCTTATTTTAATATTAGTATGCATGATTTCTCGCTTCAAATTTATATCAAGCATCTTCTTAAAACGTTACAAATACTATCTGTTTCTTGAATGAGAATACGATGGAAGTATAAAAATTCCAGGAGTCTAGCAGCGTTGAAAAAGACACCAAGGAACAGCTATTAATACGCGTAATATCTTCTTCGTTTAAAGATATTTCTTAAACTAACGAAGGTTCTTTCGTTTGTGGAAATGAGAATCAAGTGAGAACGAGAAGAAGAGATTCGAGGATCGTTTCGAAAAGCTAACTTTCTCATCTTTCGTTCTATTTGTAATCTACGAAGGAAGACTAATCCTAAATGAAAGAAGAAGAAAGTTTAACATATACACCGTAGTAAAGTACAGTAATCGATAAATCGATCGAGTATATAAATCACTGAGACAACTGTAATTTGCATCCAAAGATGCTCTATGTGACGAACCAAAAAACGTGTTTCCCATACGATGATAAAGACAAAGAGGAACTCGGATATTATTTTCCAATTAACCACCTAAATACTTATACAATTCCACGCAAGAAGACCAGTTAATATACACCAATCTTCCCGTAATCTCCTAAAGCAAACCCTACCGAAACCTATCAGAGACCCAAACCCACATAAACTCATCAAGAGTCCAGCCAAGACACACTAACGACCCTTTAATCGCCCTAAAGCAGAGCTACCCCTAAAAACAAACGAAAGAAAAAGAAGTAGAGAAAAGATGGGAGAAAAATCTCTCTGAACACTCTTACCTTGACTTGCGATTCGGACATGCCCAGGGCGTAGGCCAATTTAGCACGTTCTGGTCCAGCTAGGTATTTCGTCTGCTCGAACGTTTTCTCAAGAGCGAAGATTTGCTGGCCGCTGAACGTCGGCCTGGTGTGTTTCTTCTTGCCACCCTCGTGTTCACCGGTTCCACCGGAGCCTGTCATCGTTTGCTGACAACCCAGCTGTTGCGACACTGTAACATCGATATCTTCCAGGGATTCTCTTCTACTGAAGGGTAGCGATGGGCTCAAATACATCGCACGTACTGTGCAGAGTCGAGGCGATGGCTAGGCAAAGGAATTCGCCTCTGATTATTTCTGTTAGGCCCAATACAAATGAGTTTTTAAGTTTATATTCAGAAAGCATAAATTATATTTGATATGTAAAAGAATTTGAAATAATATTAAGTGTAATCTATGATAGGTGAGAGAGAAAATAGTACAATGCATCGAAAGAATTGTTATAGAAGGTTGTATGATTATTTGTAATTATTTAGAAGTCTTCAAAACATCGTTTTCGAAATATAAAGCGAGAAATTTTGTCCGGTAGGAGATTTGCAAACTATTGCATGTCAGGCGAAAGAAAGTTTAAACGCAAAGTGATACAAGAAAATGTCATAATTTTATAAAATAAATTTGACAAAGAGCAAAGAGTAAAGTACTTGCGACGTACTTGAGCCCATCGCTATTCTCTTCGTCGCTTCAACAACATCGGCTCCCTTTCCAAGGAGTCGTTATTTCTATTCATCCGCCCGATAGTTACGAAAAAATGAATGAAAAAAAAAAGATGTCGGCTACTACGAGCATCCGGTACAAAGAGAACAGAGATCGTTGCGGGTCGTTCCCAAAGAAAATTGGAGTCAGTGACGTTTTTCTTCGATTATGAGGATTTAATAGTAAGTTCGGAAGAATTAAGTTTAGGTCCTGGACAAATTGTGTTTAGAATTTCGAGAAATTAGGAATCGAATTATACGTTTAGATCGTCGAGGAATTGGGAATTTGACATGTTTGTAATTTTGTGGAGCATTTTACTGGAACAGTAAAATTATCACGAAACTTATCGAACCAGTCGGAGTCGTGGTCACTTTTATCAAGCAATTAATCTTCATCAATTTTCCGTCATTCTTCTTGCCATGGTCCGCGCGTTTCGTCCCCGACGATTCACATAGGCTATCGATAATTACGTCATAAATTTACATCTCGTTACACGCCAAAAATGTTCTGTACGACATATCTATTGAAAACCATCCAATTATTCCACGATAACACGTCACGATTGCAACCTTTTGCGGTATATTCGATCCTCCACTTCATTTACCTCGTCGACGTTAAAAACTCATACTAATCGCAAGAACACATTTATTTTGATTGTCGTAGAAATAAGCCGAGGAGTAAAAGTTTATGGAACTAAATACGAAGGAACTTTTTGAAAGCAGAAAGAAAAATATTTTTAAACATTGAGGAATACCGGGATTCAAATATTTTTAGAGTAAACGATAAATATACAATTTTATTATTAGATTGATCTACGTGAAGCGTCTCATAAGTCAATATCATTCGTTAAATTTCGCTTTCTTGTCGATTATTATATATCAAAGAAGAAACTTTCAAGAGATCACGGCAAACGGAATAATTTTTTAATTTTAATTTTTTAACGGTTAACGTTACCAGTTCGTACTTTTACTTGTGTTTTTGACAATTACAATTACGCAAGAAATAAACAGGATCAAACTAAATACTGTTCTATATGGAAACAAAATTTTACTAGCTAATAACATTAGTTTAAATATAATGTAAAGAGGCTCGTATAGACAAATGGTCGCTACACGCAAGGAAATTTTTCTACGTTTATTTGATTATCCGAATCAGACATAATATTCGAATGCAAACTCTTCAGATTCTTGTTCTTGCTTTAATTACAGAAATTTGAAATCTTCTAGTTCAAGATTTTCTTAAAACCACTACCTACAAATAGATGGTATATTAATATTGGAACTACCACGCCAGTCGAATTGACTGGTTTTACAATTTTATTTTAAAATTCCTACTTCATGTTATAATAACATAATGAATATTATTTTGTTTCTTATGTATTCAAACAGAAAATAATTTTGTATCGAGGCTACTTATACCAATATCAGTCAAAATGACCGATACTTGTCAAAGTGTAAGAGTCCTGCAATTTGTTTATCGAACCCCAATTAACCAGTTTCCTCGTTTTCTACAACTTGCCACACGTTTTCCAAATTTTTACCGCGTATCATTCGATATGATGATATCAGTTATGAGGAAAATTCCCGATCGATCGTTAGATCGCTAAATGCTAACGCTAGAAATGCCACAGCGATCAAAATGACTGGTTCTACAATTTTATAAATGTGTCAACCCTCCTTTAGGTCGATCACGGTCCCAGAAGGATTAATAATACCAAAAATGTACTACATAACATGGAATTGCTTCTGTAAGAAAGTAATAAATCAATAAATATAAAAATATTCTATTATTACGTATTTTTTGAAAACCAGTCATTTTCACTGTTTTTGGTACAAGCAGTTTCGGTGGTTCTAGCGTTAATAATTGATATTGGAATATCAACACTATTTTTTCCAATTTGTACGTTTCAAATATCATCATGACGCCATAGAAAATCGTCCCACTAGAAAAAAGGGGAGATTACGGTTTAATTTGACGGAATAACACGTTTCAAGGGTTAAACACTTGTGCGATAGACCGCATTGATGGCGTCTCGACGGGTGTCGGCACGTGACTGCCACGTGGGTCCGCTGTTCCGCAAATAACCAGACTTTGTTATCGTTATCCTTGCCTTCACGGCTGATCCTGCTTACTCCTGTAGGGATACAAGATCCTACGGAATAGATAACGCCGTTGAATAGAACGACACGTGACAGAGGGTGAGATTGGCCTGGAATTATCGCGACGGAAACACGTTCACAGACGATCTACCGCGAAAAATTGTGATTAGTATGTATCTTGGGGTTTCTAGTTGATGTTGCGAGGTAATAGCCTGGAAAATTCGCAGGAAATCGCGCCGCGCGAACATCTAATTGATAGGGATACAGAGGAAAAATAGCATTTTCGGAAAGTCAGTTGTTGATTGGACTTTGGTAATTTTCAAGGCTAATTGTATTTGATTTTTGGAAATTTTAATTTCTTCGTTTTGGGATTTTGGGAGAGTTCGGTGTTTGCAAGAACACGGTAAGAACGTCTAACTGGTTTTCAGTAATTTCGATGAATACGCGGTCCAGCTAATTGAATTAAACTGTAATTTAATTACGGAATTTAATTACACTGTACTTAAATTACACAGTAATTACGTATATTTACGAGTAATTACATAATTCAAACTTCTCAATTAATTACATAACTCGAACTTTTCCAATTAATTCTATCGCTAATTAGCGTGATCATCAGCGTAATTGAATTACTATGTAATAGCAAACGATGTAATTGAATTACTTTGTAACTATAACTCATGGGCTAAGTCGATCGTAATTCTGCCCAATTCTGGATAAATAATGGTTGGAGCAAAACTGTGTTTTTCCAGTGGCAATAGACTTTGACTGTGAATTTCATTGTTATCCATTGTATCGAGCGAGACGAAGAAAAATTGGCGATTTTACTGGCTTCGAAATAATGTTTGCGCGTACGTAGTTATTAATAATGATATTTTTATGTCAATAGTATTTATAACAATATAATTTTCTACGCTCGAGTCTAAAGCAAATGATCGGTACGGTGTACAGCGTGAAAAATATAATAATTAATAATATTCTCATATCGATAACATCGAAATATAACAAATAATCCAAACAAACGACCATTACAATTTATTCTAGCACAGAACAGAATTATACTTTTGATATTTCATATATCGTTCCATTTATACTTGTCCTGTAGCATTTTACGTATTTCCATTTCTATTAGATGCATAAACATTCTCAGTGTAATAATCGCAATTTAGCACGACGCCCTCGGTGCAACCAACCCTTAGTGGAAAATCAATCTTGCTCCGTAGAGATGACAGGATGGCAAACGACTGACACGCATAAATTTCCGCAAAAAGCGCACGGACTTATCGAATTACCGGAGCAAGAGAAAGTTGGTTGGCGTGAGTTTACGCAGTTTCTAAGTAGATGAATAGGGGATATCGCGTGAAACGTGTAGCTCGATCGTGAGTAGAGGGTGGAGAGTGCGGTAAGCAGCTCATTAGAACCCTCCCCGCCGACTGGCCATTATTGCCTCGTTCCGTATTCCGTTACAAATTGCTTTATTAAATTAAAGTCCCACAACCCATACTGTTGTGACGACCCTACGCCTCCTCTTTCCCTTTTCAACCCCCTCTCTGCATCTCCTCTTTGCATCATCCCCCATGTGCCGCGTAAACGCGTCTGACCGCGCGCTGCCTTCTATCCTTGAACCCTTCTTAATTACCATACCAACAATTTGACTTAATATTTTTCCTTAGCATTCTCATTTTCTATTATATCCGTACGAGGGGTTCGTACGATATTATCTAGTTTTTAGAATTTTTGTTACATATTTTATCAAATGTCAGATTTCTTAATTATCATACCACCAATTTTACGCAATTACCATGTACTAATAATTGTATTTAGTTACCATACGCTCATAATCCATATTCTACTTAAAACTACTACTACTACTACTATCTCGTGTTTCTCATTTTCTGAACATTTTTCATTTCACTCAAAATATTTATCTCCACCACTAAATCTTTAACGTTCTTCCGCTAAGCAATTTAATTTAAAACTGCCCCACACTCCTGTACCTTTCATTCCTTCGACGTCCATCGAAAGCATCTTCTTCTTTTTCTCAACATTTTCTAAATCAACGCTTAGCAACTCATATTCTATTTAAAACCACCTTACCCTTTCTCTCTGTTCCTTCAACATCTACCACTCCATCAATCGAACACGTTCGTCTCCACCACCAAATTTCTACACATCCATCTCCCACTGATCGATTCAATTTGAAACTATCACACTCTGCCTTGCCTCTCATTCCCTCATCGCCCATTGAAGCTATCTGCCTCCTTCTTTCAACATCTTTTACCACAACACTCGCCGTTCATATTCTACTTACCTCGTTCTTTGCTTTTATCCTTTCAACGTCTATCTTCACTCCATCCACCCAAAACATTCATCACCACCGCTAGATCCTTAACATCCATCTACCGCTAAGCAATCCCATCGTCGAGCCAATTCAGAAGGTCCAGGTATTTAATAGAAATATAAAACCATTCCCATGGATGTAATATAAACGGTGTCCCGTGACGGTCGTTGAAGGATCAGCACGCGAGGCCTGTGCAACCGATCGACCTAACAGCCCGGAATATAAAGCACGTGGGTATCGACACGGTGCCTTTATATTTCCACTCGTAACTCAAGTCAGCGAAAGAGAAACAAAGCGATACGCGAGCAAGGGAGAAGCGTCAGGAAGAAAACGATAGAAATAGGGAAGAAAGAGCGTGGAGTACACCGCAGATACGTCCATGCAGTTAAAATATTGCCCAGAGTTATTCACGTGAGTGCGGAAAGCAGGGGCTGGGCCTCGCAGGGATACGAGGGTTGATATTGAATATGATATTCCGGATACCGTGGCGGACCACGGTATACCCTCTTATATTCGTCCCACAGTGACATCCGTGGCCGACACGACACGCTGGAACAACACGCGGCCCCGTTTCCACGTCCACGCCCATCCACGCGTTCCTGCGTACTTACATGCCCGGTATCCTCTCTGTCTCGTCGCCCTTCTTGCTACACACACCCCCTTTAGCATCTAGTTTCGCTGGATTAAGTACCATACACACGGCGAGACTTGTTTCGTATTGCTTATGGAGGGAAGATTAGGTCCTTGGATACAGTGGTGTACAAAAAATTTCTGGCTAGATATTTCTTTCGCTTTATATTGGAAATTTGATAAAAGGATTTTCATCCTTATCTGCCACAGACGTCGAAACTTACGCAACTATCACAGAAGATCACACAGACTGATAAGGTTTATTGCATTATCTATTCATTATTATAGTGCGGAATACAAATCAAGTTCGAGTGTTTTTGCTTTCATTGAAGTGGTCACCACTTCTCGGGAAACTCTACATTTGGTCTTTTTAGTTTTCTCAAGCACTGAAGCCATCGACAGTGTATAGATAAAAGAATGGGACGAAGGCAGACCATAGACAATTGACAGGCTTCGGGGTTTTCAGTTATAGGATAACACTGCTAGCGTGCGGATCTGGACCAACTCAAGTTATATTCCTACTTGTACTTACGCTTCTGTATTAAAATATATTTTCTACTTTACAATTTATCCACGCGTTCCTCTGTTCATACATCTAATAACGAAGAGATCCGAACTTGAGTACGCGATAGCAAACGCATTGAAAATCTTTTCTTTGTAATTATTTACTGTCATGGAGAAAATGAAGAATAAAAGAGAATAAAGAAAGGAGCTGTCTCGCGGAAGTTCCGTAGTGGTTAAGAATTAAATAATATTGGGAAAAAGAGTATGAAGAGCAAAAGAAAATTGTATAACACATGAACATTGTAGTGTTGCTGTATGATATTTTTTAACGTTCTTTAAAATACCGATTTTAGCAGAACGCACAGGACTCACTTTAGGAGTTGATAAAAACAACGAGGAAGGTTCGTATAAATTTGTGTTCTATCTGTCTTCGTTTATGAGATATAACGAATTTTCTGTTTTGATTTTATCTAATTAACTTTACGAAAGATCATCATGATCAAATTGATCACTTTGCATTTCAAGACAAGTCTGTAGACGTTTTGTCGTGGAGTTAGTCTGAATAGAGTTCCTGGTGTTCCCCGAATTTGTTAGAAACTTTCTTCTCCTGTAACATCTCCTGTACGTTATAGATTCGTTGCATCTCATAGACGAAGACAAATAGAGCATATGTTTATACGAACGTTTTTAATTGTTTTTAGTTGTACAATTAGGTCCCACATATTCTGTTACACTCTGTATACAGTGAAAAGTATATCTGGCCAGAAATTTTTGCACGCTGTTGCGTAGGTAAAGATAATATTTGGACAAGCTGTTGCAAGTATCTTGAACAGATTTTCATTAACAAGATTTGTGTATATTGATAAAAGCAATAGTTAACTCTTCGACAGTATTTAATCTCATTTTATATCATCCATTCCTCGTGATAGAGATTAGCAACAATTAAATTAAAAATTCCAAAATTAAGCGATCTGACCTTAAATTCTTACAATCCCTAATCACCCAATGATACCAGTTAAAAACTAATAATGGTCAACGTAAATAAAAAAGCAGTAATTCAAGATGAATACGAATTGGTCCTGAAGACACCTTCAGGTAAGTGACATTAAGCCTCGTTCAATTTCGAAATGTTGGAGCGATATATGTGTCCCTATTCACATTCCAAAAGTTCATTACGTAGATTTCCTGTTAGCTATCTATTTGATGTAAGTATACAATTTAAATCTTGCAAATATATATATTTCTCGTTTCCATATGGTTTATTTGTCTGTACCTATGTCACAGTTCATGATGGCTATGTGCTAACTCTGAGATGTTGTGTAGGGTGCTTTAACTTTCGTTCGGTCTTCTTCTGCTCGTAGAACGGTTTCATCCCCTCGAAACAGAGGCGGGTTTTTGGTTTGGGTGGTGTGCGTGGCTGGCACATGTGCCACCGGCGGGGCTTGATGTATGCTCTCGAAAGGGGATGCTCTTTCCACCGACGTCACGTGTTCTTTCACTTTGTGTTTCTGATTTTTCCGCTTTTTTTTTTCTCTGCGGCTGCCCTTAATCGCTTTCACAAATCGCCTGCGGCCTCCGGCTGCCTGAGAATCTGCCCTCCAGTTGGACTTTTCGCGAGTGAAGCGATTTTTGGAGGGTGAAGGTGAAGATGCGAGCAGACGATGATGGGCATTTAGAGGAAATTCCCAGATTTCCCTATCCTTTTCGTTTCTAGCCACGCGGCAGACGTAGTATAATTTCAATCTACTGTAAACTATCATAATATGATAGATTTAGACAATACTATTTAGATTTAAGCATTAGATTCAATTAGAATCAAACACATTTTATACTTTTTAATCATGTCATAGTTTCGCGCCAGAAAAATTTACTTAAAATTCTCAATGAGAATCGATTGTAATATACATCCAAATAAAATAAACTACATATGATAGTTTAAGTTAGATTGGAGATACATCTGTTTTTAAATCAGGATTTTCAGAGAAAGTTCGTAGAATTTGGTATCTTAAGCATCGATTGGTATTGTCGAGTTTGCACAAATGATCACAGTTTATTGCAAACCCTTTTTCATACGCAAACGAAACGAAATCTAATATGATAATTATCTAGATTGTTCCAGTTTCGGAGAACGTTCCGTGCGTTTAGTTTGAAAGAAAGTATACAGTCGCCAAAGAAGTTTACGTGTTAGTGAATTGCTATAGCGTACAGTGGAGGTGTGAACGTATGAGGATGTCTGATTCTTCTACTAGGCACATTGATTAATTTTCTCAAGAATCTTCGAACAGTATAACAGTGTCAATGGCAATCCTCTTATGTCCCAAGGTCGTAACGTTCAACGAACGCGTAATATCTGAACAGTCATGGTCACTGGCCGTCGATATTAATTTCTGTCATCGATATTTTCCAAAAATTGTATTTTTCAAAAGATTTATGTATTATAATTACGACAGTCTTATCGTAATTACAAATACCATACAAAATTCTACCGTATCGTACATTTGTATTGAATTAAAAACTTAACAAAAATAGAGGAAAAAAGGAAATGGAATAAAGTGAAAACGAGATGGTTGAAGTGAAAAAGATTGGATTCAAAACATTGATCGGTGAGGGTGCTGGAGATATTTCTCTACCCACGGGATATTTCGTTTCGACCGATATTAGTACAGATTTGACAGCTGCTCGTGTTTGCTTTTGCGGCGAGGAAATCGGTTGACCAAAGTGAAGAAACACGTGTCGCCGGGCCACGCTAAATACCGCTTCACAGATCTAAGAAAACAAGTTTTTTATTCGTAGACAGGAGAAAAAATTGAAGACGAACGAATTGACGAAGGCTTGGAATTTAACTCCAACAATTTTTTCCCCCGAAGCAAATATTGGAACTTAAGTAGAATTAAGATGATCTACAAACCTACTTTATTAGGCTATATTTTACGTTAGATCAGTTTCTATACATATTTAGTGATCTGTATAGTGTTTTACTCGTTACTCGCCACGATAAGTATAAATTAACGAAGAGTTAGTAAGAAAGAGTAATTAAAATTTTAGAATATCCGAAAATCCCAGAAATGCCACGCTTCTTTTAAAATTATTATATAATTTAATTTTAAAATTATAATAAATGTTTTTTTTAGTGAAATAAAAAGACGATTTGTCTCATTCGTTAAATAAGAGATATTAATGACTGAAATTAAAAATATTACAAAATTTCAGAAAGATACATTTTTTCATTGAAAAGTACTTACGTACAAATGAATTCTGTTAACTCATTTCAAAGATAACATCGTATATTTTAATCGAAAGGAAAAAATACTAAGAATTAAAATCTTCTAATTTCGTATCTTCTTAGATATCTGTTAAAAAAGTTTCAGAAAAAGAGTACCTATGTTTCCTTGTATTTACAGTTTCGAAATACTTAAAAGAAGTGTCTCATTGTTCAATGATAGGCGAAAGAGAATATTCCAGCAAATTCAAGAAAGAAGTCTGTTTTCACGGTATTACGTTTTTTCTGCGCATGTTTTACAACATAATGCAAACATAAAACTCTTCCACATTACGACACTCTGTTTGTTATCCTATTTGCGAAACATCGCGAACAATCTCTGTTCTAATACATTGGAACGAAGAGTATATTTGGTAGTAGGCGAAATATATATCTCGGAAAGGAAACTCACGTGTGTGTAGTCTTGCTCGCCATCCCAGGGGATCACTGACTAATCCCTGAAGACCTGGCCAATAGACAGCAGGATGCCGTGGCTCCGTTCTTTGTTGGAATTGCCCGATACCTGCATTCAAAGCAAACACGCCATGAACATACGCGTATACATAGATAGTATTCTCTGTTCTTTAGTTTGCCCGCTGCATTTGCCTCGTTTCATTCTTCTTTATCTTTGTCGTCTATCTTGAGATTCTCAAATATTTGTAAAATTCTTAGTATTTAGAAAAATGTAAAATTGTAAATTCTTCTGTGTTGAATGTATGGTTTCATTTAATATCTCAAATGTTTGTCAAATTCTTAGTATTTAGAAAAATGTAAAATTGTAAATTCTTCTGTATTGAATGTATGGTTTCATTTAATATCTCAAATGTTTGTAAAATTCTTAGTATTTAGAAAAATGTAAAATTGTCAATTCTTCTGTGTTGAATGTATGGTTTCACTTAATATCTCAAATATTTGTAAAATTCTTAGTATTTAGGGAAATGTAAAATTGTAAATTCTTCTGTGTTGAATGTATGGTTTCATTTAATATCTCAAATGTTTGTAAAATTCTTAGTATTTAGGGAAATGTAAAATTGTCAATTCTTCTGTGTTGAATGTATGGTTTCACTTAATATCTCAAATGTTTGTAAAATTCTTAGTATTTAGAAAAATGTAAAATTGTCAATTCTTCTGTGTTGAATGTATGGTTTCATTTAATATCTCAAATATTTGTAAAATTCTTAATATTTAGGGAAATGTAAAATTGTCAATTCTTCTGTGTTGAATGTAAGGTCTCATTTAATATCTCAAATATTTGTAAAATTCTTAGTATTTAGAAAAATGTAAAATTGTCAATTCTTCTGTGTTGAATGTATGGTTTCATTTAATATCTGATGTATAAATATACAGAGTATATATGTACATAAAGAAATGATAATACAATAGAAGGATAATATATAATAGACTTTTCTCGAGATATTCCCTTTTACCGATTATCGCAATTTTATAATTAACGAATCATACTATATATTCCTTTAAATTACCAAACATAAATTATGTTTCATCGCAATAATACACCGAGATACAAAAGAATTGAGTGGGAAAATTGCATTTCCGGAGAGACGCTCTTTTCCGATTTAATATTTTCCAAAGCACAAAGAAATATCGAATAAAGTCGAAAAACGAAACATCAAAGAATATCTTTAAACCAGTTATTTGAATACGATCAAAATCGTGTCATAATTTCTCCATATAAGAAATAATAAAAAATAATACCTGTAGCGGCACATAAGTCAGTGGAAGATTCGAATCGGGAGTGACTCATATCATTATGCCTTGGAATATCAACGTTGTTTTCGTTTGCTAGGCTCAAAGGTAAACGAACTCGGAACAAAACATTATCATCCTTATTTGTAATCGTCAACCGGAGTTACATTTTTTTGTAATGACGCCTGTCGATATAAATAGACGAACGTGCTCTCTAGGACAGTCATAGGGAGTCATACGGTCGAATAGGGAACATAGAGTTGAACAGAAGTATTGAAGGAGCGACGCTTACGACCGGTATACGCTATTTCTGTACTTGTACTTAAAGTGATTAAATAATCGACTATTACAATTTTATCACTCGTCTGTTTAATAAATCAACCAACACGTATAATAAATCATCTCAAAGGTTTAAATGATATTTAAAAGAAAAATGAAATGAAATAAGATGAAACGAAGTCTGAAGAACAATTATAAACAGATAAACAAAATTGAAAAGATACAAGTAAAATACACGAATGTGTAATTTTCTAATTATACAGCGTTATAGAAGCTCGATTAACCCTCTTTTACGAAATAAATTCAATTTTCTGAAATGATTTTTGTTGGTCAATTTCAAGTGCAATAAATAAAATAAGTAATTTTAATAAAGCAACCAACAAGTTTAATAATAACAGCCTCATACCTTTCTGCTTATAACGTTTTTAACGTTTTCTTAAAATTTAATAAGCTGGCAAATATGTTTGCACGATAGCGTGTAATCTTGTAACAGAATTCTAATAACGATTATTTTATGGAAAATGTAACAAGATGTCGTTTAGGATACCGTGGTGATTTATGTAGCCGAATGGCGTGACAATATGACAGCAAGAAATTCCAACAGGAAAGTGATGTTATTTGTATCCCCTTCGCAGTTCCCTATATCTTTCAAAGATATCGCGCCAACGTCGGAGAACCGCAACGCGACGCGTGTGGCCACGAACAATCCAATCACAAGAGAGGTTTCCACTCTCGCAAAAACTGTTTAACCCCTTCAAACCTATCGTCGAAATTACAGTTACTTTGCATCGTTCGGAGGATCGTCTATAAAAATTCACGTTTATACGAATTTTTAAGTTCGCATTGTGAAATTGAAATCTACAGAATGTTCGTTCGATTACTTCGCGTCGAAATATCTCGAAAACAATACGTTTTCGGCAGAAATGTTGAATACAAAAGTTTTGCCGTTTCGAGGAAAAAATAAGTCTACTATCTTATTTATTTTTCTCTTTTTTTGAGGGGTGGGGGCGTCTCTAAAGATATTTGAAAGTCAACTTTCGTCTTTCAAGTGAAAATCATACTTTTCCTTCGCAGATTTTTATTCTATGTGGAGAAAGAAGAAACTTTTATGCGCATGGAACATTCTTTTATCAGACTTCATTTTGAAAAGATATTTTAATAAAACACATACTGATTTTGGTTTTGCTATTCCCCAAGTAAATGATGAGAAAATCAAGCGATACGAATGGAAGTTCTTCAATTTTTCTAGACATTATTAGTTGATAAGGCAGAATCAATAAAAATTCCACTCTTTTACGCTACTTTTTTATTACGCAAGGAATCACAGTAGTTTTACACGATATTCTCAAGATAGCAATCGTAATTACTACACAAATCGTAATTTGAAATTATCTTATATTTAAAAATTCGATTGTAAAATTTAATTTCAATTTAATAGAATTCTAAAACAATTGGATTATAAACATTAACAAATTTTATTACAATTTTTATTTACAAATTTTATACTTTCATATCCTCAACCATATCTTCGAATTTCCAAATTTTTGTCAATTCATAATTCGCATAAAATTCTACATACTTTGGTTTCCGATCGTTTAGATCTTTAAATCTCTACAACCTTCCGTATCATCGATCCTTCGAATAGAAAATATATTACCAAAAAAGCCATCTTAGATTCTAAAACTTCTCGAAAGCTCCTTAATTTTCCTGCACGGTAACCTGACACGAAACGTGTTAACCAAAGCAATTACAACCGGAAGACCAACGACCGTAATCTCGCTTTCACAAATTACTCTGAACCCTTTTCCTTCTCTCTTAACCTAACCACCTAACGCTCGCTTTATATCAGGTTTATAAAATCCCAGTTGGTAATATTGTTGCATTGGTCAGTCGTTAATCGTGGCTGGTACAATTCGAAGAAAAATCGTACGGTTCTTTCTTTCCTTTTCTTTTCTTTCCTTCACGAAATCTCTTTAGCCGTCTACCAATAAAACGTTATTTCCGTTTTTAGTGTTCTAGCGGTTCTCGGTTCAAGAAACCGGCGCTGCAAACGCAACGCGTTCGAGATACGATCGTTACCTCTTTTGTCCGTTACGTTCCGATCAAATAAAATTTATTGAATCGTAAAAACCAGGGCGATGTTGCATGCTCATCAACAAAAATATTCGGCATCGGTGTCGTAACCGCTCGTCGAATCGCTGGACTCACTGATTTTAATTGAACCTCCAACGGAGATTTTTACGGGGCGTGCGTGGTCGTGGAGTTTTTCAGGGAAAATCTGTTTAGGGAATGACGAAATGATTTTGGAAGAAGGTGACCAAGTGAGCGGAGTAGCGATCGTGGCGTAGAAAAGAAAGTTTTATTAATAATTAATTTTAGAGAAAAAGATTGTGTTGGCTATCAAACTCGTGGTGCAACATTGTATTTATTGTAGCATTTATATAGATACTAATTAAATTGGATCCACGTACGTTGGTGGCCATAAGCTCGTGTTAGCACATTCCGCGATATTCAGTAGAAATTGAACGCTCGTTTTCGCTTTTTAATTATTTTATCGTTCGTATTATACGTATCTTATAACGTAAAGTAGAATCTGTAGCTAAATTGGAACAGTATCCAATGTGGATGTAATATCTGTATGGAACGCTGCAGTATCTCGGTAAGTAATTAACAAAATCAATCGCCAACAGTGTAAGATGGTTCGTTAAAAGCAAAGGACGAGCACATTCACGTTTGAGCTTCGCTTGGAAATCTGTCGGTGAATGCAGTCGATCGTTGTGTTTGAAAGCCTATAAAAGTTCTATAGAGGCGAGTTAAAATAGTGAAAGTTTTTAGGGAAGACGAGTTAAAGAATATTACTTTTACACGATTTATCATTAAACGTGCTTACCTCTGAGTATTGGAAAAAATGTAATTAAATTTATATGAACGTTAAATTAATTTTCTTCTTAGTATAATTATTATTCTTCTGTCGAAATACGTATGTATCTAATACGGAACACAACGTAATATGTAACGTGTCAAGGATGCTGCGATGCTAATAATGACGATACAAAATTATATTTACCATATTGCGGCAATTGCAAAAGATAATAGCGAAGAATAGATTCAGGTTGCTATCTTCATTAGAAACACGAAGAACGTGCTTCTAAGGTGCATCATTCACGCGTTCAACGTGTAGAAGACAAAGAAAATTAACGTAATACGATACAAGCTTAAAGAGTGGAAGATATTTGTCCATTTGTCTTCTTTATTTAAATAAATATTCATTCTTCATAGTAAAAATAAAATTGTATTTAAACTGTTGAACTTTAGCTTATACGAATATCTGCTTTACTCTAATAGCTAAGATAATTCTGATCATCTAATTATTCTATATCATACAAAAAGAATACGTATACAATCTTTTCTAATACAAAGTAGTCAAATTCAAACATTTGCTCGGTAACATAGAAAAATCAACGATACGACGTTGGACAATACTCAAACAAACAGTAATAACATTTTTTAGGAGAATTCGTGGTTGAACCTATTATGATGGAAAATAGGAAATAGAAAAGGGAAATAATATTCGGCTACGTAAAATTAAAGCGTTGCTTCTGTTTCGAGTGAGACGGAACGGGGGTGAATTATCGCGAAAGCAGATGCAGCCACGCCGGAAGCCAAGAGGTGGCTGAATGAACACACCGACGCGTATCGAACCTGCGCATTTCGTATTGCGCGACATGCATTGCTCGCCCATTTTACTCGGGGGCGGGATACATGTTTATACAGCGTGCTCGATGAAAAGCGTACTCGCGACATTTTCCATCCTCCTGGTAGGGAAAATTATTCCAATAACAAACGGTCGTTCATTAACCCTCTACCTAGGGGCACCTTAGACCCTTCATAGGCCACCATAGGCCCTCCATCGGCCACCATAGAGCCACCAATAGGATTTCCTTTGATTAGGAGAAATTGACACGCACCGTTGACCGCAGACGACATCGATGCGTCTCGTGATACTCAAATTTTCCTCACTGGAGACGTATTTACGTTTTCAGAGATGTTTAACACTAGAACTACCACACCAGCCAAATTGACTGGTTTTACAATTTTATTTTAAAATTCCTACTTCATGTTATATATTTTTCCGCACTGAAGTAACGACTTTCGCAACGATAACTAAAAGAATAATATAATGAATACTATTTTGTTTCTTATGTATTCAAGCTGAAAATAATTTTGTATCAAGGCTACTTATACCAATACCAGTCAAAATGACCGATACTTGTCAAAGTGTAAAAGGGTCCTGCAATCTGTTTATCAAACCCCAATTAACCAGTTTCCTCGTTTTCTACAACTTGCCACACGTTTTCCAAATTTTTACCGCGTATCATTCGATATGATGATATCAGTTATGAGGAAAATTCCGGATCGATCAACGTTAGAAATGCCACGGCAATCAAAATGATTGGTTCTACAATTTTATAAATGTGCCAACCCTCGTTTAGGGATTATGGTACCAGATGTATTAATAATACCAAAAATGTACTACATAACATGGAATTGCTTCTGTAAGAAAGTAATAAATCAATAAATATAGAAATATTCTATCATTACGTATTTTTTAAGGATCAGTCATTTTCACTGGTTTTGGTTTAGCTTCGTGTTAACTATCGAAACTATCTGTACGAAATTGTCGCAGGTAAAAATTGCAGAAGCGTTTATCATGGAGTTCGTGATTATGCTTGTCATTCGTTTGATGTTACGTTATTTTCTCTCCTTTGTTCTTGTTTTATTTATTTCGTCGATTTATTCGAAAAACTCTTTGGTATATACGATGTAAAAAAATAGACGAAACATTCGCACGAAACGATAGTTGGACATCCATCTTCGTGGAAAAAATCGCGATGCGTTAATTTTCAAATTAGAAGCGTAAATTACAAGGAAAAATAAACGTAAGCTACGTAATACGCGTGTTTCTATAACAGAAGCGTGTTAGAAAGCGTTTTAATAAATGAGAGTTAATAAATGATAGCGTTAGTATGAATTGCTATACAATTAAAATAGCCACATGCCACATGGTGTTGTTCAGAATGGAGCAAAGTGAGATTCTTTAAACTTCTAACAGCAGCGTTTGGAGAGAATTGTTGCATAATGTGAGTAGCGTAACATCCTTCGATATCTTAAAAATTAAAGATAATATCAAACGCTATGCCTATAATTTTCGATGATTGAAGAGTCAAATCGCTAAGAATCAGGTAATAAATGCGAGAAAAAGAAGCCGCAACGTTTGCCAGCAAGTTTAAGAAATTTACATCGAGTATTCTCAATTTTGTAACTATGCGATTTGCAGTAAGACGATCAGATAATACAAGCATATTCCGAAATGTGTCTAGACAGTAGATGGTAGAGAAGAATTCTGAGCGTGTTAGCGTTACAAGAGAATTTTGATACTCCGCGAGTAAGCCCTAGAGATTTAAAACCACGAGATGTAATTGTAGCGAGACACGAATGGCAAATTTGAGGAAAAAATAATGCCCACGTTCTTAACACGACTCAACGAACATAGTGCTACACCGTTTATAGCATAGTTAAAAAATTGAACTACTCTTTCCGTGGCTAAATCTGACTATGTGGCATTTGACTAAATTTCAGATAAAAGAGACAATTTGTCGTTGCAACAGCGTTCAAGGTAATTTTCTATTAATTAAACTCATTGACGACTATAAACGCAATGGTAAATTTTTTAATCATCTGCGTATAGTAAAAATTTCGCACGCAGGGAAAGCCCTTGAAAATTAACGCATCGCAATTTTTTCCACGAAGATGGATGTCCAACTATCGATTCGTACGAATGTTAACGTACTATTTCATTCTGTCGATTAAACAATTTATTTTTCCAACAAATCCTACTTCTTTTTGTCGAATCAAAAAATTGCAACAAATTTGTATTCTTCTCTTTTCTCACGAGCAAAGGGAATATCCAATTACATACAAAGCATTAATTAAAAAATCATAGATGGGAAACGAGAAGAAATTTTTGTTTTCATCCCTAATATCTATCTTTAGTCTCATGAATTACCAAGAGATGAGATTCACCGATAGCTTTGAATAGCGTAAACGGACGAACTCGATGGCCCTTAAAACCCGACCTTGTTCCTGGCATCGTCAGCCTAATTCACGAACTCATGAACCCTGGTCACGTGCCCCTCTCGTCCGTAAAATGTGTTTAGTATTTCTATGCCGCTCTTGATGGCCATGCTTTTAAATTTATGGTATTATACTTGGTGTATAGGTGTGTGTGTATGTGTGTATATATATATATATACGTATACGTGTCGCGATATCATTAATAATGGACGTACCGAGCTCGATGAACCCTTCAGTGTTGTGAAACACCCTCGATTCTCACGTTCCCCGATACAACATCGTTAAAATGGCGAAATAAGAGCAACAGGGTGAAGCTTGCCCAGATTTCGCTTAGAATTTTATCTTCCATCTGTTTTCATAATGAAAACCATGTAAAATTGACTGCTATAATATTACGTAGCTGGATTTTGTATAATTTAATTTATCATTGCAAATACAAAAATAGAAGACTTTTAATGGGAAAATAGTTATTTTCTTGTAAATTATAATTTATACGTGATGAAGTAGTGGGGTGAAAAAATACCTTGGCGCATTTCTCGAAAATCTACAGCAGACCTATCGGGGGAAACAAAAACTTTGAAATACGACGTTCTATTTCGAAGAAGGTTCAATTTGGATATTTTTCAACACGGGCTTTTGCTTTCGAGAGAATTTCATTTGAAAATTCTGCAGTTAAATCCTGGCTGTGTGAAATTGTTAACAAACACAAATTCTAGATTATCTAAATTCTTAAATTATCTAAATTAGACTTTATACAGATACATATTAATTATTAAGATGAAGTTTAATTATATAATATGACACAGTAAGATAGCAGTATAGCGTAGTAACTAAAAGCTGTATGTAAAAATATAACGTAGCGTAAGAAACTAGGAATAAGAATACAATAGCCATGAGCCTAAAGTACAAATAAATTATGATTATTATTATCATCATTATTATTATATTATGAATGCGGAACACTAAATACACATGTACATTCAAATATTCTAATCTGACATTTATTAATCGACGGTTAGAAATCTTTCTCTCCGTGATTGAAACGTGGCTTTCCAACTTGGCGAAGGATCGAGAGGTCGACTTCAGATCGCAAACTCGCCTAACCGAATCGGATAAACGCGTATACTCGCGCGAACCGAAGTTAGCGTATTTCCGGTTAACCACCTGACGACGGTGGCCAACTTGGCTAGGGATTTTGATCCTGTGTTAACTCACGAACAGGTCAATTGTACTTTACAATAGGAAACGCTGTTATATTCTATATAAACTGGATAGAAGCCAAGAAAATTTTTCTCCAAAATTCTATAATACAATTTTACCTTCTTATCGCTGTGTCATTTTATCTTATTGGCTACTATTATGTTATCTATAAAAGAAACGAAAATAAAGGAAAATAAGAGAGAAGGTAGGACAGATCTTAAACAATGTTCACGCGGTCTTTTTAAACTATAGCCGGTCCCATTATGGTGAATTATGAGAACGATTGCTGGAGATATTTGAACGTCCGCCACGGGCAAAAGTAGCACAGCAGCCGGATATAAATCGCGAAAGATTCTTTCGGGACCCCACGGTAGCTTTTACGGGTGCCACGCCGTGGATTTCTCCTTTTATTGGAAGGAAAACAATTTTATAGTGTCTACAGTGTTGCTCAACCGCGTTACGTGCCCAGGATCGTTTTTACACAGAGCTCTATTTTAATTCTACGATATACTTACAGTGACGGACAAAAGCAAGTTTAGATGTAAAATCGAAGGTATAAAAGAAACGTTCCGTAGCATTGCAAAATGGATTTATATTTAATAAGAGCAACGAATAAATCAGAGAATACATAACTTTTGCCGATATGGTATCCAGTATTCTTTAGTATCTAGCAGGCATCTCTTTTACAGAATTTTTACAGAGTTATGTATATATATATATACATATGTTAATTTTCGTTTTATAAGGAAATAATAGAATGCACAACATTTTTTGTTTTATATTATCTTGTTGAATTACGTACGTTCAATAGAACAAAACATAGAATGCTTCGCATAGAACGTTATTTCCTTAGAAAACGAGAGAAGCTTTTGAGTCGACCTAACGCGTAAGAATAGATTTAATTTTACGAACTTTGAGCGTGTGAATGCGAGAAAGATATAAATACGCGTGAGTTTAAAAAAATATAGCTAAGGCAAGTCCATTTCCAAGCTGTAAGGCCACAATTAGATAAAATAACGATAAACCTAAATTCCCTCTCCTTGCAACAATAAGTTTCTCTATTTAAATTTACAATTAATTATTGCGTCATTTGGAATTTGTATTTTCTACAATATTTCTCAATCGTCGAATCTTTTGAAATGTTAGAATCTTGAAAAAAAGAAAAAATAGAATTATCGTGGCAAACTTTTGTTTCTAAGAATATTATAATTTAATTATGTTGAAAGATAAATTTGACGTTATTGCGGACGATATATTCGCCAGAATTGAATCGATATCGATGTCGGCCACGAAGTGAGACCTATTGGAGGAATCTTTATGAAGTGTTTACGCCTTAGGAAAAGTTTGAAGGGGACCTGGCCCAGAAACCTGTACCTAATGACATGAAATCGGGTACTTCGGATTCTATCCAAGCTCTTGTACCACTTACATCCAACAATATGGCTAAATTTACGCTTTTACGTGCTCTTAGAGTGCCGTGTTACGTGACTCAAGCACTTTCGTATCTCGTACATCGAATTCACCTTACAAAATCTCCATTTCATTTCAATCGATTTCATTTTAATCTATTTTACTCTGAACTAGTTCAGTGTTCGTCAGTCATCTTTAGATTGTAGGCGACCCATAAAAGTTTGCATTAAGTTCCTCAATTTCAGCACTCTTCGTTTTCATTATAAAGATCATTTTTACATAATAAAGATCACCAGTGGCATTTATCGCGTAAAATATGGAGCATAAAACGTAATTTAAGATATTGATGGAAATTAAACGAGTTAACCGAATTTTCAGCTAAATTATGTGATTCTTTAATTTCAAAACACTTGGTTTAAATTCGTACCCTATATTTCACACGATAAAGACAAGATCAAATAACGTAATTGAAATTTAATCTAAATTATGCGGCTATCATCCGTGAGCTAATAATTTCAATGCGTTGGACTCGCCAATTTATATAATTTGAATCGTAACTGTTTCATTTCTCAGTAAGAATTTAATAAGAAATTTTATGGAACAGTCCAATTCATCGGACTTTGGAATAATGTGAAAATTTTATAGATGATAGTGTGAGTTGGGAATGCTGGGGAAGATTAGCGATCAGAAATTAGTATCCTTCAGATTGGTAAGCTAGTTTGATCATACTTTGGGATAGCAGTATTAATTATCTGTATTGCCGGAGATTTAGTTCGACGAAGCTTGTGAAATTTATTCAACGACTTCGTTTAGATACTCAATTTTTTGACAAGTACCGTTAATTACTATTGAAAAATATAACGACGGATAAGTACGCTGTGGCTGTAATTTCTTCAACATTGTTACATCATTAAGTAGCACTTTAATTTGAATAGTTTATATATCTTTTGTTATTACGTGCATACTGCAATTTACATTTTCGAACTATCGAAATTATTAACGTAAATAAATCACGATGTATTTAACGAAACAATATCTACATAGAATAAATCGCGTATAAAATATCGTAAATCCATCAAAATTCGATGTTAATGTTCTTTAATTATTTTACAATATCTTCGTATTAGAAGGATAAAAAAGGAAAATATTCTAAATAACAATTTCATAATATGAATAAAATATAATCGAACAATTTCAAAAAATAATATATCCATTGTTTGTGCTTTATTTTGTAACGAAGAATATTCAATGTATTACAACGATAATTATCTCTTCGTAGAGATTCAAATTGATAATTATTTATGTAAATAAAAAGAAGAAGAGACGAATAAAAGCAAAGATCCGTCAGGATATCGATCGATTTTCCAAAATTACACGAACGTAAACAGACGTGTATATCGATTTTCATTTATAACTTCCAAATGAATTGATTTTTATTAAAATTATATTCTTCTAGTTTCAATAAGCAGTAGAAATTTCGTTGAATTTACGATGGCGTTGGTCGACCGTCAGGTGTAACGATTCGCAATCGCCTGGGAAATTATTCGAAATTCACTTTCGTTTCGTCGGCGAAGCGACACGAACGGGTCTCGTAAATAATTGGCGCTTTAATCATTTTAAATGCACGGATAATCCGGGATCAAGTTCAAGATAGAGCTCCAGGACAGATACAGATTATTGCTCGTGCACAGGACAGAGCGGTATTTGCGCAAGACACGTTTAATTTCAACTGAAACAATTTAACGAACAACATCCTTAATACGAATCTTTCACTTTAAATCATAGAATGTACAACAAAATCCTCGTGAATGATGTAAATTTATGAGAATGTACAGGATGAATTATTCGAGTAATTAGAAAATTATGGCACGTTGTTTGATAAATCGGCAAGATTCTATGAATAATAAAAAAATAATTTTTATAGAAAAATTAAGAGAAATGTCTCGAGAAGATTCGAACCGTTCCTACTAAATTACATTGTATGATTAAACGATGAAGAAAAGTTTGTAGAAACAGGGAAATGAGTAAAATTGAATAATATCAAAATTATAACACGTTCGTTTGAAAATTGGGAAAATTCGAAAAGTCTCTGTCACAGGAAAGTTCCATAGAAAAGTAACTATCGCAGAAAAATTCTGTAGAAAAATAGCTTCTGCAGGAAAATTCTTACTTTCTTACTTTCCTTGAAGATAGAAGCATTTCGAAAATATCGAATTCTTTAGTCTTACATTGGAAAATATATAAAAAATACTTTTCAGGGATAGTACAAAGATTTATGAGAACATACAGAGTGAATTACTTGGGTAATTCTAAAATTATGTTATGCTGATGCGTTTGTATGTAAAGACAGTGTTATAGTGAAGAAATCACTGTAAATTCTCTTCGTTATAAAGTGATTTTACGAATTCTTAATTGAATAAACGATAAATGTATTTGTGTTTTTGGTAAAACTGGTCCTAATTAGAATGTGTTATATCTTTGTTGTCAAAACGCGAAGGAAATAGTATTTCTACCATATATAGTAATTAATAAGAGGAAATTTGTTCTCGTAACGCAGAAAACATTTCATTAGAAATATCGAAAGTGTTAAATTTTATTTGCAAAGAACATTAAACCTTCACTTGTTATAACACGATTTTTTAATACCTCTTGTTCCTTTATTTTTTAAATAAGAATTGAAAATGGGATAAGGTGATAGATTATTGATAATATTAGTAATTGCAAACATCGATTGACATTTAAGCCGAATGAAATATCGTATAAATCTTTAATATTACACGGGAACAGAATCATTTTTATTCTTCGATTGTCGACACGATCGATCATACCGCCGGTCAAATTATAAATCTGCTGCCGCTGGCGTTTTTGATTTTATTGAAATTAATTCGCACGATATTAATATCCGCGTTGTATAAAATTGGAATAAAAATCGTGTAAAATGAATCTTGCACGTTCTTCCCATGAAATTCTTTTCAATTATTATTCTAAGTTGGATACTGTTGTTCTCGATTGAATTTTTATCGTTCAATATAATTCGCCGATCATGGTTCGCAAATCATGATTTGCTTTTGGTTTGGACAAATTCTATGAATACGTGTGTACTATACGTCCCCTAAACATCAAGTACCATAATCTTCTTTCCCGTTTAATACTTTTATACCTGTCAGGTTCACAGTATCCTGTCTATAATTTTCATCTATCAATTTTAAATCTTCCAAATTCCAACTTTATATAATCTCCCCATAACAAAACTACTTCTACACCTATATCCTTTGTATTATATTTTATTTCCTGTACTGTACACTATACAATCTTCGCCATCGTCTAATTATTTTCACAAGTATTCTCACAGTCACACCTCGCATTAATTTAAAAATTTGCAAACCCGAACTTCCATAAACCTTTGCAAATCAAAATAGAATCAAAAATAGGTTGGAAAAAATAAATAAAAATTCTCATCCGACGATATCCTGCGTGCATACGTTATACTTCCCTGCGCTATGAACTGGTACAATTAACTAGATCAATCTTTTCTGAAACTTGTGAATGTCATTAAAATTCCCTCCCCTTACAATCCTTATCGATTCTAAAACCTTCCAAATCCCAACTTTTAATTTACAAATTCGCCAATAACAAAACTGTTTCTACGTTATATTCTGTTCTCTGCTGTATACACTTCAAGATACATATTTTTCACAGGTACACTCTCATTTCCATGTCGGTCAATTAAAAAATTCCAAACCTCGCGAAACGTTCCCAGAAACATAATAAAACCAACAGAAATAAGACTGGAAAAGACTGGGAAAGATAAGGAAAAATACTCATATAACGATATGATGGTGAATCTCACGTATGTTCTATGCGTCATGTTCCCTTCGTTATGTACCTGTGCAATTAATTGGCACAACTCTTTCTAAGATTTCTGTATATCTTACGTTCTCCCAGTTCATAACCATTATCAACACCAAAATTTCAACTTAAAAATCTCTGCACAACGGAGCTATTGCTGAATCTTCATCACCTATATTATATTATACCCTGCATATTGCCACCTCTCTATACTCCCTCCCCCATATCAATGAATGAAAGAATTCCAAAGCTCTCGGAACCTTCTCAGAAATTCAATCAAACTAACAAAGATAAGACCGAAATAAAGGTGAATTAAGACTGGGGAAAATAAGGAAAAATACTCACCCGACGATGCGGTGAATCCCGCGTGCATGCCGTACCTCGGCGCGGTCATGTGTTGGGGGTGCGGCGTCGGCTGGAGCGCGGCATGTGTGGCGGACACAGGCGCCTGAGGATGCGTGGCCGCCGGCCGCGACAATATCGTGTCGATGCCATGCGGATTGCTTCCGACGGAGGTGATAGAAGTGGCAGGACTATGTTTTCCACTACCAGTGGGTGAAGCCTGCCCTTGAGTGATCGTAGACAATGGAACGCTGATCCTGGGCAAGTGAATGCCGGCAGCTTGTTGTTGCTGTTGATGATGAACCTGTTGTTGTTGTTGTTGCTGTTGTTGCTGCTGGTGTTGCTGATGTTGCTGATGGTGACTTCGTTCAGCCATAGAGTGCAACGCTGCCAATGGCTGACTGGCCAACATGCTTCCACCGGCGGCGCTCAGATTTAAAAATTGGAGAACATGAGGCGCGGCTGCTGCGTGAAAATCGTGCAACCAGGGCGGTCTAGGAGGCGGTGGCGAGTGGCTGGATGCAGGAGGCGGCGAACACGAGCCCAGAGATGAACCCGCAGACGAACTTCTGTCGCCTTCCAAGTGACTGTTCCGTCTGTGAGCGTCGCTCAACGACGACATGTTCTCGCCTGGCTGCGCCTCTGGGCTCGAACGAGACTGCAAGTCCGTGCAGGGCTCCGTGTCCGTGCAGCTCTTACCACTTGTATTGTTGTTGTTATTGTTGGTCAGAGAACACACCATCTCGCACCACGCATAGTTCGGCAATGAGCGGAAAATTTCGGCCGGGACTGGAAACCGGGGTTTAAACGACAAGATCGTTTGCAGATGATGGGCGGGTCGAGCACTTTGGAGCGCGGTCACTGGTACACACTAAGCATAATCACTCACAATTTGGCGGTGGACTGGTCCCTCACCGATCACTTTGTTGCGCTCCCATAATGTGGTTTATTTGGTTTTTCGAAATATTAGCTTCAGGATATTTTAGAATGTGTTTTGTAGGGATATTTCTTTTTAGGAGGAGTTATTTTTGATTATTATTATCATTGGTGTTAGCTTTATTTAGCACGTGTGGCTACTTTAAGGTCATCCAGAGTCCAACGTGAATTTGGAATACTAGATAAACAGGTTTGAAAGATTATTTCACCAAAATATGCAAAATTTGATGGACGATAGTTTTATTTACGTTAATGGGTTCTTAACAAAAGGCGAACAAATTGACTTTTCAAGATATTTTCTTATATAAAATATTCCAAAATAATTTTCGAAGACCACTGCGTTTCAATCTAAATTTTCTCTTTTCTGGATGCTCAATACAAGACTCCTCCCATTATGTTCTCCAATTTCTTCCTTTTCTCAAGTTCAATGTAAATTCTCTACCACTGTGTTTTTTTAACATAAATTTGTTTTCCCTGAAGTCCAAAATAACCTTCTTTTCACCACTATATTCTACAATATGACTTTCTTTTTTCCCAGAGTTCCATATAAATTTTTCACTATGTTCTTTAATGAAAACTTTTCCCTTTCCTGAATTCCAAAATGACCTTTTTTCCTACCACATTCTCCAACGAAGATCCGCCCTTTTCCTAAGAAATGCAAACTGATCTGTTTCTCACCACTGTGCTCTCTACTCCAAGTTTTTCCTTCTAAAGTTTAATGCAATCTTCCCCCACCACAAATTTATTCTCCTATACAAATTAATTTCTTCTAAATCCAATATATCCCTTCTTCCACCACTGCACTCTGCGATACAAATCTCTCCTTTTCCTAGGAAGTTCAGCATGAACTTTCCATCGCTGTGTTCTCCAATACGATTTTCCTCTCCCCCTAAGATCCAATATAAACTGTCCACCTCCGATTTCTCAAACGCAAAGATTTCTTCCTTTTCCTTTCGTCCAATCCTCTTCGTCCAAAGTCCTTATCTCACTAGATTTTTTCCTCCCCAGGTGTTCCCCTTTCCCAAAGTCCAAACTTCAACAACTTGTGTTTTCACCACTGTACTCCTCTATCATCCACCGAAATCCTTGCCTCCGAATAACAAACCGATACTCTGCAAATTCACGAATCATGCACGCCTAATATCACTTGAGGTACGACATCTCGGAAAATATGGTTGAAAAATCACGTCGATCGTTGGGTACACTATACTAACTTGTTAAGGGGGTAGTAGCCGAGCGACTCGGCTCGCCAAGTGGTATGCGACTGGGGTGCATCGGGAGCCAAGCTCGTCCGATCCGACTTAACTTGCTCGAAGCATGGTGAGGTGCTTCGTGTTTGGTTCGGGTTTTGGTTTCGGGTTCTCTCGGCTCTCCGATAGGTCGATCCAACAGCCGGCTGTGCAACGAACGAACGAAGTGGATTGGCGTGGAAACGGTGGGTCGGCTGAACATCGAAGGGCGGTTCTGTTCCAGGATTGGCCAACCTCGGCTCATTCCTCCGGAAGAAGAGGTGTTCCGGGCGGGGCCTCTCAATCTCGCGTTAGCTTCTTGTTAAGCGTCTTTCATTGTGTGTTTAAATTCGTAATTTATGATCCCGACTGAATAAAACAAGAACTCGCTTGGTGTTCCGCTTACTGGCTGCTGGCTGGTTGGCTGGCCGAGGCTAGGAAGCCCCCTGGCTCCGGCTGAGCTGTTTGCCTGACTGGCTCCGCTAGTTTGCTCGACAACTGGGCACCTCTGTATGACTATGGTGACACTACCGCCTCGATAACTTCCTTGCTTCCGCCGCCCTCTTCCTTTCCACCCCTTCACGCTCCTGCGTATGCCCTACCACCCCTCTTTCCATCTCTCTTTTCCATGTCTTTTCGAGGTATATACAGGGTGGTCAATAGGGTATACTCGTTTTAATTGTAGCGTACCGCGTCGTAGCTGTTGCCTCGAGCTGGGAAGATTAAGGCTTCGTCGGGTCTATAGGTCGGTTTATTATACGACGATACGTACGTATCTATGTATACGTAGCGTGATTTTTTCTTCAGCTATCGATTCACGTATTTTATCCAGGTATTAGATATAAATTATAAAGCGTAGCGTGTCTGTTATAACCCATGAAGTATGTATTACGAAACAAGTATATTCAGGATGTTCAATAGGATTCTGACTTTTATCGTGCTGTAGCGAATTATATTAGTTGCTTCGAAGTGGCAAATATTAAGATTCTGTTGAGTCTATAGATCAGCCTACGATACGATGATACACATCTGGTACGATGGTACACCTATAGCACAATTTTCTCTCATTACCAATCAAAGTATTTGACCAAGTACCTACGAAGTATGTACAAGACATAAAACTTAAAGTATCAAGTCCAACATACGCTGCTTCTCGTATCTGCAAAACCACCCTGAAATTTCCAACAAAATGTCCAATCAGAATAATGTCAAACCAGAATGTTCGTATGCGTGCTCTAACGAAAAATTAAAAGAATATGTCGTCTCGTTAAAATCCTACGTTGTTCGACTCGACAAACGAAAACCGATGTTTCTATCATTATCCCGTTAGCCACCCTATATGTATCACCATCTCTGTGCCGGTTCACTCCGACCGGACGAGTCTCCAGCTTTTCAGCCAGCCAAGTACGCGTAGACCGAGCAAATCGAGTTATTTGTTCCCGATGGTCCATTTGGCTTGCTCCTACGTATGGCGATGCACGTGTCAACGAGAATTCGCTTACTTCATCCGGCTGAATCATTGCCACTAGGATCACGTAACTAATGTCGCTCCTTGCCTCTCTCTATCCTTTTACAACTACGCTTATCCTTCGCTCCAAACCATCTTCATTTGTTTCTGGTATCTGGGTTCAGCTAGATCTGGCGTTCGACCAATCTAATGATCGAGCCAACCGGACGAACCTTTCGCTCGTTTTCCAACCGAAGGATGAATAATTTATGCCGGCTGACTGCTGGCTACCCCCATTTCCCTCCTCTGAGCTTCAGTTCGCTGGCGTTATGTTAGGCGAGAGGTTCGTCGAATGTCGAATCGACGGATAATGGACGGCGAGGCATCGTTCCCAGCGAAATTGTTTTGAACTGGAGGGTTTTAGACGAAGAGAGGGGAGGATAGAGATTTGATGTTACTATTGGTATATGTTGCTACAATGGTTAGATGGTATTCTCCATATTGATTCCGGGGGTGGCTCCGTCAGACCAGCTATCGTCGGATGGACTTGCGTCTAACCGAGGAAGTTTATTTCTCCATTTAGATTTCTGCACTATATTGCTTCCTCTGCAGTGTATTTCTTCTGGTTTTCAATGCTTCAAGGAGAAAACTTTGTGAATACTTTGGATGAGAGAATAGCAGCAGTAGGAATTATGGGGTGTGGATGTTTTTAGGAAATTGTAGATTCGAGGAGCTTTTTATTCTTCTGAATTTAGATTTGTTCGATGTTCTGTTTCTTTTGCTACGATACTTTTTTTTTTCGTTTAATAATTTAACAAGATCGTAGGAATTATATTTTGTTTAAGTAAGAAAATCGTAGAATATGAGTGTTCTTAGAAAATTGTAGATTCGAGGAGCTTTTTATTCTTCTGAATTTAGATTTGTTCGATATTCTTTCTTTTGCTGCGATACTTTTTTTTCGTTCAATAATTTAACAAAATTTTAGGAATTATATTTTATTTAAGCAAGAAAATCGCAGGACATAGGTGTTCTTAGGAAATCGTAGATTCGACGAGCTTTTTATTCTTCTGAATTTAGATTTGTTCGATATGTTGTTTATTTATGGTGGTTTCTTTGGTCGATAGTTTAATAAGCTTTTACGAACGATATTTTGAAAAGGCGAGAAAATTATAGGACGCGAATATTTCCTCTCGTTCTGGGATTATATTTGTCGAGTGTATTGCCTCTTTATATGTCAGGAAGTTTCTTTTATTCAGTGGTTTAAAAAGAAGATTTTGTGAATGACATTTTGAGAAGGGGAATTCCTAGAGACAGGAAATTGCCGGATGTGGATGTTTTTCCTCGTTGATACACTTTGTGTGATTATTTTGTTTTCCTTTTAGTAGCTTTTTAAAATAAAGATATTAAACAAAAAAGAAGAACATTTGGAAATTTTTTCCTATTATTTTGAATAATTTGATAAATTTGTATTTCCTGAAAATCCAGTATTAATCATAATTTTTTTGAAGATTAAAAAATCATATAAGTAGACAAAGATATGAAAATCTAATAAAATATCATTCTTTTTCCATTATTCTATATGATTATGATAAACCAGTATGTTTTAAATTTTATTTCGATTATAATATTGTTTAATAAATCAAACAATAATAGAAGAGAACATATAATATTAAATCGCGTATAATATTAAAAGAATACTCGGCAAATATTGTTTCGCTATCTACCTAAAGCTAATTTTGATTTATTATCAGGAACAAGAGTCAGGGTCGGGCAATTGAGGTCGATACGGATCTATTAGGGCCGGTTCTCGTAATAATCCGTATTAAATGGTCACGATACAGCACGATGTAATAATATAGAGACAATGATACGCGATAAAAGCGCGACGCTTCATGAAGACGCGGCATATGGCGCATTTTATGACTCTGTTCGATAGCACCGTTTCAATTATGGAAAATAATCTGTCGATCCTCTGTTTAAATAAGATGGTTTCAATAATACACATGCAAACATACATTGACTCTTGATACAACTGAATGTATTATTTTATTCACAATCGAAATCGAAATCGAAATTGGTTTTAACAATATTCCCTGAACCTTCTGTTCCGATCAGATAGCAACATAATTCAATTATATTTGCAATTTTAAGGTACACAAGGTACAATATTTAAAATTCTAGTTAATATTCAAATGCAAAATATTTGCTATTTTATTCGAAAGTGTTAACTAAAATAAAGAATTATTTTATTCTATCGTTATCTCTAAAATAAAATTAATTAAAATGAAAATCATACCTAATTGTTATTTATCTAATTTAAAACCACATATAGACATTTTTCTAACTACAATAATTAGTTCATATAACGCACATATTATATCGAATAAACGACAAATTATTTTAAGTTGCCCAAATTATTGTTTATGTATATTAAATCCATAGATGAGCAAATAGCGTTTCAATATGCGAATGACTCTCTTTTGAATTATTTTATTCCATATTTAACTGATGTTATTTTAAAGTAATTAAACATTAGCTCATTTAAATGTAATAAATACTTTTGCCTCGAATTATTCCACCGTTCAATTGTTAAATCTGTGAAATAATTTCTTATATCGTTCTATATCGTGTTCCTAGTCTACACCTCAGTCTACGTTAAGTTACTTACTCACCATTTCGCGAATCACGACTGCGGTCTTTGCACTAGAAAAATAAAAGGGTTAAACAGTTCATTTCAGGCACAAGTCGCAATCTAAAACACATTTATGTGGCAACGTAACGCGTTCACGCATCTATACACGTATATATATATATATATATATACATATCTATAATACAAGTAAATACAGGCAACGTAACGTCCATTCGCTTTGAATATAATTCGAAAAAAATCGCGGTTTCCGTCGGCGTAATCCGCGCCGCGGTGGCAACACCAGAGCATAAATTTCTCGTTAAGGACTGCCCCCCATCGTTCGGTTTTATCTCCTTCCTCCTATAGAAAGTCATTACGCGCCTCTTCCATGTCTCCATCGTGTTCTCTCACCCTTTTTCATCCGCTTTCTTCATCCTAGCTTCCTGTTTACATTATGAAAAAACATATCGAAAGGTATATACAGCACTTATAGCGTAAGTATACTATTAAGAATACAATTCTTACTAGCTACAGTTGCTCAGGAAAATTGCTAAAAGGACGCAATAGCTATAGAAAGTATTTGCTCCTTGTATCTCTTATAGTAATAATGTACTATAATCAATTCGGCGTAAGTATCATTAAATTTTGTATCATTTAGATAATATTTTTACTTTAAATAAAAATACTACTTAAATGAAATATAGGACCTGATGAAAGAAACACTTGGTGGGAAAGTATGTGGTACGCACCTATACTGTTTATGTAATCAGTGTAAAAGTTGTATAAATTCACTATAGACGATTAATGTTAAATATTTTGTAAATTATTAACCACTAAATTAGCACGTAACGCAATATGATGTAACATAAGTAGGACAAGTAAATAATGTGACAAGTATAATAAGAAGATCCGCAGTCAAAATGCAAGGCCTTACTGTAAATAATAAAAGATAGCAATAATAAACCACTAACTATTAACCGCAACTATTAACCATCGATTTCCAACCATGGGAAAAGACAGGTGTCGTTAGCTTGAATTTTTTCAAACTTTATCATTACCAGTATAAAATTTTATCAAAGAATTGGAGCTACACCTCCGGTACTTCCCCTTATTAAACCACCATACGTTATTGTATGTCTATAGAAAGGGTTTATTCGCACCGATAAAATCCTTGCAAATTACACCGTCACGTTAAGTAATATGTGTTTTTCTATCTATTCTAAAAATCCATTTTTGAATCAGCGTAGGTTATTAAATGGTACCTGTAGAAAGGGTTGGTTTGGACCAATAAAATCAGTGCAAATTACATCGTTACCGACGATCAACCGGCAATAAAGCTTGCTCTGTCTTTCTCTTTCTCTCTGCATTTCTCACTCTCTCTCTCTCTCTCTCTCTCTCTCTAGAGGATGTAACGATTCGACGGCCTCGATTAATGGACTCGCGCCCGCGTTTGGGTCTTCGCGACGAATTGAAACGCTTAACGCTTAGCGATTAGCGAATTCATTTGCAAATCGAACCATTTGCTCCGTCCCCTAAACGGAAGTGTACTTTGATTCCCGAAGATGGATGTTTCTGGTAAAGAGGAGAGAATGAATTAGGGTGTTTGTGGTTCAGGCATTAGAGGCTTGTTAAATTTGGAAGTATGGTTTTCGAAGTTGTTTGTAATTAAGAGTATATAGGAAGACATGGAAAATTATTTATTTATGCGTAGATAGGGGAATGAAGTTTGTGGGTTTTCCGAGTTCTTCGAGTTGAGCGTTGGATTTGGGAGATCGACGAAATTACAGTGGGAATTTTTGAAGTCATTCAAATTGAAGAATGTGTATAAGGTTGTAATAGGAATTTCTTAAAATATATTGGAATAGAAAGTGTATTAGTCGTATCAAAGGTACCTACAATATTGTAATCAAAGGAACAATTTTCTGCTTTTTCCCATCTAATTACAAATTTACTATTTATGAAGAAGATACTTTGAACTAATAACTTAAACATACTGAATATTATTGTACATTTATAGTAGCGGACATACTAATACAGAAAGATTTTATAGCACGAGTTCGACTAGATTTTATCTATTTATTTATCTAATTATTATTGGAAATTAAAATTCGTAAGTCATTGTACATTTATAATACTCTAAAGCAGAAGCAATATATTCTAGAAACCCGTCGAGAAATTCAAACTATTTCTCTTTACATCCTATAGTAGGTACCTATCGGTCCCATAAAGAAAATATGGATAAAGCTTTCATAATACAATTTATATCATAGTTGAGTCGTCGCGTAACAATTTTCTTATTTACCTGCTCGCCACTGCAGATACATCATATTATGTTGTTATAAGCAATAATTCCAGCGTTAAAAACAGGATCGTAAACGTTGTCGTCTGATCCGCGAAAGATACTTTGAACCAATAACTTAAATATACTGAGTATTATTGTACATTTATAGTAGCGGACATACTAATATAGAAAGATTTTATAGCACGAGTTCGACTAGATTTTATCTATTTATTTATCTAATTATTATTGGAAATTAAAATTCGGAAGTCATTGTACATTTATAATNACTCTAAAGCAGAAGCAATATATTCTAGAAGCCTGTCGAGAAATTCAAACTATTTCTCTTTACATCCTATAGTAGGTACCTATTGGTCCCATAAAGAAAATATGGATAAAGCTTTCATAATACAATTTATATCATAGTTGAGTCGTCGCGTAACAATTTTCTTATTTACCTGCTCGCCACTGCAGATACGTCATATTATATTGTTATAAGCAATAATTCCAGAGTTAAAAACAGGATCGTAAACGTTGTCGTCTGATCCGCGAAAGATACTTTGAACCAATAACTTAAATATACTGAGTATTATTGTACATTCATAGTAGCGGTCATACGAATACAGAAAGATTTTATAGCACGAGTTCGACTAGATTTTATCTATTTATTTATCTAATTATTATTAGAAATTAAAATTCGTAAGTCATTGTACATTTATAATACTCTAAAGCAGAAGCAATATATTCTAGAAGCCTGTCGAGAAATTCAAACTATTTCTCTTTACATCCTATAGTAGGTACCTATTGGTCCCATAAATAAAATATGGATAAAGCTTTCATAATACAATTTATATCATAGTTGAGTCGTCGCGTAACAATTTTCTTATTTACCTGCTCGCCACTGCAGATACGTCATATTATATTGTTATAAGCAATAATTCCAGAGTTAAAAACAGGATCGTAAACGTTGTCGTCTGATCCGCGAAAAAGATACTCTTCTATCCCCTTCGGTACACAACGATCCCCATACACGTCTCGTCGCTCCCTATTTCTTTCGCGAAATATTTGTTTCGAACTACTATGCCGGGGAGAAGAAGAAAGCGGAAACGCATTATCAGATAGGTCCACAAGTGCCTATGGAAAAGTCCGGCCAAGTTCGACGAGAACGATTTCGCAAAACTTCTCTTCCACGAACTACCACCACGACGTGATCATGAGACGCGTAATCGCGAGTCGAATATAAATTTCCAAAATTTCACATACGATCCCCCCTGAATATTCCTTGTTGTTCGAACGTTCTGAATCCATCCGTTATTCCATCTCCCTGTCTTCTACGTCTTTGGACACACTTATTCCCTAACGTTCACGAGATCGGGGCTAATTTTTCATGCGGGATTCGATCCTCGTTCGAACGTTTCAACGATGTCCTTTATACTTGTATAATAGTCGAAACGATGGCACAAATTATAGGGCAAAAATAGGGACGTGAGTATAGGGGTGCAAGTTATCTAGAATCCAGCTTTTCTTTCGTATTTTAAGTATTGTGTTTCTACTTATGTTTTTGTCGTAATAGAGACAGATTTGTAAACTAACAATCTTCGCTTGTAAAATCTACCTGAAACCAAAGTGAACGTATCAATGTGGAAAATCTTATATTCTATATAATTTTAAAGATACATTTTCTATAAGAAAAGAAAAACGTAAAAAAGGCACTTCATCAGCGTGGTATTATCGTCGCTCAATTTGCGAAACTAACTTGCTAACTCACTATTCAAAAATCGAAATCAAGTTTTTAAAAAGGAGAAACAAAAAGTAGTAATTGTAACGTTAAAATTTTACAGAAGCTTCTCCCTAGTTTTACAGAGATTTTTTCCATGAAAATAAACGAATAAAAGAAAGATCCAATCAGCATAATATCATCGTCTCCTATTTAAATAGCCAAAGTAACTGATCAAAAATTAAACCTAAACATCTCTCTTTCTCTCTCACGAAAGTAAAACAAAAAAAATGCCAATGGAAATCGAAAGAATTTTCCCTAATTTTCACCAACTTTCCTTCCATCCTGTCTCGTTTTACGGGACATAAAGCCATAATCGAGCAGACCTTCTCCTCCCTCTTGATGAATGCTCGCTAATTTCACGCGTCATCGGCTTTTACAAACGGCTCACGTAGTGTCACGCGCGACGGAAAAACCGTCGGACGAAAACGAAGAAGAAAAGCATTTTGCACGGCCGGCCATTGTGCCCCGATCATTACACGCCGATGATTGCATTATATTAGCCATGCAACGCGATCCTTTTGCCCACCGTTGATCCGTGTCATCGCGTGTTCCACGCCAGATGATGCCACGGCCGTGTATATTCAGCATAGTTCCCCTCTAATAATTTAATTTTTCTTTCGTTTCATTTTTCTTCGCGTTCCTATACACAATTGACGCCCAAAAATAAGCAGACATCTTACAAACATAAGATTTCTACGTAATATTGACTTTGTTTGAAAAAGTAACGTTAATTGAAAGTTTCAATTTAATTGCGTTGCGTCGTTATAAACACAAATTTTGTACATCTGATCATGTTACTGTTAATTAGGAGTGACACTCTGTACTATTTCAGAAATAAAAGGGAAAAGTGATAACCCCATAGCATTGATATAACTTACAACAGTGTCGTTTGTTTCTTCGTATAAAAATCGAGCAAGAGGAAATTTCTTTCATTTAACCGCTAATAGTAAATAATGAAATAAATTAAAATCACCTAATCTCTTCATATTTAAACGATTGGATCACAAATAAGAATTCCTTTAAGAAGGCGAACGAATAACAATCATATAGCAAGTGACGATTAAAATTTAATATACGGTTCTGTGTTTCTAATTATTAGCGATTTCAACGATTGCAAGGGGTTTCGATTGGGTCCAGTCGCTACTTAGGAAGATTAAAATGGAAGAATTGAGTCGTTTCAGCGTGCAGAGAGGCGGGTTTAATGGGACCATCCCGAAGGAAGCAACGACGCGGAACGAAACGGGTGACGACTGTGAAGCACGATAATGCGATGATCTTTCGGGGACAATATTAATGAAAGTCTATCCAATCGCGACCTAATGCGAAAATCGATAATCGGCAGGACTACGGTTTTCTATTTTCTACGCGTTTGCCAGAGACTTTACAGAGTATCCGCAGTATTGTTCGATCTTCGAAGCTCGACGAATTGAATTCGATTAAATTTCATTGAATTTCTATTAAAATTCTATTAAATTTCTATTCAATTTCTTGCTTTCAATCGAAAATGAAAATAATTAATTCTTATTTATTTGTATACGAATTAAATTTAACGAAGAAAGTATCGATGAATTTCAAAGAATTCTTTGATAATATGCAGAGAGGAAATTAAATACAGCAGTGTTGAACAGGATGTTTATACAAATTCATATTTTCATAGACATAATTATATAAAGAGATAGAAGCTGAAGAGGAATCCTTTTTATTAGAAATTTATCTGACTGAACGTTCTTAAAATCTTTGCGAAGAGTAATTAACACGTTTTCAATATTTTTAAAGGAAATATTTGAAATTGCTAAGACAAATATTGACCATGCAAAATCATCTCTGTCGTCAAACAAGTGTGCGAGTAAAAAATTCGAATCTTTCGTACATTTTCAAAACATTTAAAATAATATACCTAAATAAAAATTGTTTAATATATAAATTTAAAATATATCTAATAATAATATTAATGACAATTTCGTATAACATTAATCGTAAAACGTTGTAAAGTAAATACTTGATATTAATAATAAGAATTTTAACATAATAAAGATATCGTAACATAAATTACATATATAACAATAACAACGATATTAATGCTCGAAACGTAGGTGAACAAAAAAGTCTAATTTTCCAGTATTTCCACAAGGCGATAAAAAATTGTTAAGGGATGCATAGAAACGGTATCCATACAAGGGTTTAGCTAAGTATACTATATGGTCGTTTGATCGTAAGGTAGCTCGCGATGGCGGTGGACTTTTGGTCTTCGTAGAACGTTATTAATCATCCATTCAGCTCCCTCTATTTCCGGCTTAGCTTGGATCACAGAATAGCAGGTAGCCCCACCGGACGCTTGGTAATTATAATTAGCCTATTATACGGAGGACTGGAATTTTGTTTCTTTTTTTTTCGAAAGAGATCTTCTAGCTGGACCTCTTTTGTGCTCGAACCGCGTCAGGATGGTTCAGGCGAGTTTAGAAGGTCGTTCAGAGGGCTTGGACGATTTGGTTTCTTAGCTGCGATCAGTATGGTGATCATCATCGCGAGCATGGAGATTTAGGTGAATGGGTGATGGTGTGTTTCGGAGGATGACGAGTGTTAAGTGAATCGAAAATTTTTGACTACCAAATTTTTGGGCGATCATACTGCTATGTTTTAATTCATTTCGTATTGATAGTCGTATTAACGTTAACGATACGCACGATGTAATTATAAATCTATAAAATTAGTCACTAACGATATTAACCGTATCAACAGCAACCACTTAGATCGCCACTTTCTTCTGCTTCGAAACTGCTAAATGACTCATGTTTTAAAGAATTATAAATCTGTCAAATTAGTCGTTTTGGCCATTCTAACAACATTAACCGTATCAATGGCAACCACTTAAAACGCTGCCTTTTACTTGAAAACTCTCGAACCACAAGATTCTTCCTCTTTTCTGAAGAATTAAAAAAGAGGAACAGACAGACCAGTGACAAATGGCGGTCGATCTTCTATCGTTTAAGATCCGTCGGGCGTATCATCAGGTGACAAACGATAAACGCATGCAAAGCGAGTGGAAAGCAGATTTTGAGTAGCGTAAACGTCGCCACCGGGCAGCGGAAGATATCTCGTGTGAATGGACCGACATAATGTTCGAACCTGACTGATAGACCGAAAAAGGACAGGCAGACTTAAGCCTGTTTGTCGGCCCTCACGAATCAGCAGCAGCTGCGCCATCGCTGCCTTGTGGCCCTTTATGGGGCCCCAACAATGGGCCTGTCGTATTTGGACAGTATTAGCGTTAAATTTGCTCAATGAAATAGTTTCACAGGAACGTCTGAACGGTGTGTAACACCGGGGACATGAATCCTGAACCAAGTCGAAGTCGAAAAATCTTATTCGACTTTTTCGAATCCTCGAAATAGCCACTGTAGAACTTTGTGTTTTCTCTTTTTTTCCTCTTCTTCCTTTCTTTCTTTCTTTCTATGTTTTTACGTGCGTATTATTCGTTTCTTTGTGAAAATGTCGTCAAATTGCTTAGGATCCTTCTCTCATAATTTTAACGTTGTTTGTCTATCGACATTCTGAGATATAAAAAAGTAATTATGCAACTAATTAGTGTTTTAATAATGTTTCGTTTTTAGAGCAGAGTACAGGTCTTGATGTTACGGAACCATCTTCTTCGTTGGGAGATTGTAGACTAAAAAGAACTTGTATTGTCGTAAAGCAAATTTTGACAGATCAGAACAGATTATAATATGAGAGAATCGCGATCATGCGATTACGAAATTCATTAAACGAAATTGTATTTTAACAGTGGGAATTTCCAATGTAAAATCAGTTCTCGTTGTCATCAAATCTAAAAGTCGATTAATCGTAACTAGACTGTAGACGTTTGTACATTTATGAGAAATTTAAAAGTGTAGAAATGTACAGAATACGCGTAAAACATCTAAAATACCCAAAGTACTCGTTATAATAGTAGATAAAACAAACCTCTATTTTGGTTCCACCTCTTTAATTAAATTCATAGAAATATGCATTTATGTTTCCTGTGAATGTTTACGCTTACAGTCTAATTACAAGCAAAATAAAACGAAGTCACAGTCTGATTCTTAAAAATAGTAATTCCGGAATTTTTATCAGCAAAGAAAATTAGTTTTTACCAAGATAAAAGAAGGTCGCAGTTTAATTTCCAAAAATGATACCAAAAGTCGCATTTTATTTGTGCAAACTCACGAACCAGCTGAAAAGAGTTCCATTGCTTCGAAGAATGTCCCATGTCACATCAAAGTCGTATCTTTTATCATTAAAGTAGATTAGTATTGACCGAGATAAAAGGAAATCGTAGTTTTATTTCCGAAAATAATACCAAATTTTTATTTTTATTTTTGTAAGCTCACGAAGAAACTGAAAAGGGTTCCGTAGCTTCGGAGAATGCCTCGTTTCGTGACAATGCCGTATTTTTTGCCATTAAAATAAATTAACTCCAAGCAGGAAAATAAAAATCCTCGTTTAATTTTCAAGAATAGTATCAGAAATTGCATTTTGTTTGCGCAAATTCGCGAAGAAACTGAAAAGAGTTTCATAACTTCCGAGAATCTCTTTCGTCGTTTACAGTGAAATTTGACGGTAAATCACGTATTCGAGTGCTGGGCCCCGTCGCGTACAAAAGATTCGAATTGCCCGGGTATCACGTGCGCAACCCTCTTTATCCCCGTGTTACTACACACGCCGTCATTTGCATATTTCAGTTTGACTATCGCGAAATACCCTGGCCCGTCCTGTTTACTTCGCCCCCGATCTCTCTCGTTTATTTTTACATTTATTCCGGCCCAGTAAACGTTGTGTTATTCTCTCTCACTTAACGTTACGACTCTGTTTCTTCTACGATGGAGAACAACATCCCGGAGTTAGATTCTTCGTTTTCCACGGAAATATGTGAGTTTACCGTTGACTCGCCCATTACGCCTCTTCCTACTTTTTAGAAAGAATATGAGAAAACAGAAAAATATTTTATTGCTTCGAGTGAGAATGAAATTTGAAGATTGCGAAATATTTTATGATTAGGGAAATTCAAACTGAGAGTGTGAACCGTGTCTTTTTCGAATGAAACTCGGAAACAATGTTTGGATGGGGTTATTAAATTATTAAATTATTAAATTGAATTACTAAATTATCATTACTATTGTGGATTACTAAAATTACTATGAGGGAGATAGAAATTGTAACATTTTCAAAGAAATTTGGAGATTGTGAAGCATTTTATGATTAAGGAATTTGAGATTGAGAATGTAAATTGTATTTTTTTTTTTTTTTTTTTGGTGAAATATGGAAATAATTTTTGTATGAGATTGTTCAATTGTTAAATTGAGTCACTAAATTATGATTTACAACAATTTGGAGATTATGAAATATCTTATAATTAGAGAAATTGAGACTGAGAATGTAAATCGTGTCTTTCTAGGACAAGTTGACTCTGTCTGATGTAAATCGCATTTCTTCTGGCAGAAATATCCAAATAGTATTTGGAAATGATCATCAAACCATCAAAATTGTCAAAATTAACGCTCCGATATATAAACCATGTGTTTTTAAAAGAAATACTCAAATAATATAGAAATCTAAAAGGAATATTTATTCCAAAAGAATAGTTTGCAGATTTTATGATTTACGGATTATATTTTACGGCTTTTAGCTAGTGTCTTTGTCGTTCGACAATTTAAAAAGAAGATTTTATGAATATCTTAAAGAAAGGATGAGAAATTATTATGGAAAGAAAATTACAAGATGTGGATGTTGCGTCTTCTTTTGAAAGTAGATTTATTAAGCACATTATTTCTTTCTCTGAATAAATAAATTCCATTACAGTGGTCGACGAACCCCAATATATAATACAACATATACCAAGCGAAAAATATTTTTTAAATGATATTTCGAAAAAGGATAATAAATTGTTGAAGCAAGAGCTCTCTTTTGTTTTCGGTGCTCGCAATTATAATACATAATTTTTATCCATTTCTTTGCCGATATAAAAAAAAAACAAGCAGATTTAAGGTTTGACCACGTTGCAATTACAGAAAAAAAAAGAAAAGAAAAGGAAAGAAAAGAAAAATAACTAACGCGAAACAATTTGCGAATAATTTCTCACAACGCGATCGTTAAATCTAATTGTTGTAATCGCCAATTAGAAGACGCAAAACGATCGACGGGAAACGTAATCGAAAGCAAACATTGCGGACGGAATATCTGGAATTGGCCGTTTGGGAACGCAGTGGCCGCCACTTTTCCGGCTGCGATTCGCCAGTTTAGCACGTGTAAATTCCAATATTTAACCAATCGCATTAACCTCTAATGCACAACGATGGACTAATGAAAATTGTATGCAAAACTGTTGGATTCGCATCGGCGGAAGTTCCGGAAACGCGGGCGCGGCCACGCGTAATTACCAAACGAATAACTCTTACGCTAAATACTAATTACGAAACAAATTACTTGCGTGTGTCATAAAGAAAACATTAATAGCTAAATATTTGCATAATATACTATCGACTGGCCGTTACGAAACGATATACAAAGCGTATCGATCCCGGTTATAACCGGTCGCTAGCTACTTCGCGCGAATTTATTGCAATATTAGCGTGAATGTTAATAAAGCATCGGAAATTTAATTGTTTGCACGACCCTTCAATCGTGGCTCGGTCATCGTTTCCATCGCTTGCTTTCACGAACGTCGTATCTTGCCGACCGATCGTCGATTCTGATAGTTTTCTTGCTTCCAGTTTGCCGATTAATTTCTTCTCTTTCTGTATTACGTATACTGTACGTATATTGCACATTTTTGTGCATTTATGAGAATTTTGAAGATGTAGAAATACAGAGGTATGTTAATTTGAAGGGAGAATATTTTTATGTTGCGAACTTTTTAGCATATTTGGTTTATCGTGTGGATACAAGAATTGATTAAGTTACCATAGGAAACTGATTTTATTTCTATTTACTCTTCGAAGCACGACAAATGCTCCTTGGTGTATCACTAACCAAACATTTCACCAAGTTCTCAAGATACCATTCATGAAGGACGTAATTGGACTTCGTGCAGCAATGCACGAAAAACGAAGTACAATTGGTAATTAAAGAATTTACAAATTAGTCAAAAATAAAAAGAAGACTCGAGAAGAATTGGCCTAAGGACGTAGTCAAATAATAATTAGCGATTGAACTGTCAGAGAACAGTATCTATACGTTCGCTTATTTATTTATAACACACCATATAGAATAGAGTAGATCATAAATTTGCAATTTACACAAAAAAAAGAAAAGCGTATTTCTATGCGATATAAAGAAGAAACAAGTAAGAATGTGAACCGGTCCTACCCGAATTACTCGAATCTTGTCCAAACCCCATAACATGAGTTCAAATGATCGCTACTTTCCAATACAACTAATTTCTGTATAATAAAATTACGCTAGTTCTATAGTGATCAAACATACGCGCCAGTTTTCTAACATTTTCCTCTTTTCCATTGAATATAATCTATTTGCCGGTATCTGAAGAAAAGAATCAACTGCCTCTTGATCATCATGAAATTTACCTTATCTTATTGTTCGCAAAAAATTTAACGAAACATGAGTCACCGACGGCAGTCTACGTTTTAACCAACTTTATAACTGCATAGTCACATAACGAACTGGCGAGTGTCGTTGAAAACTGGCGAAAAACGTGACCTGAACACTGCCTCCAGGCAGTTTAATTGTCCGTCGAGATATCTCACCTTCCCAACAGCGGGTGCAATAAGTAACGCTAGGCTAAAGATGAGGTCCAATGCATCAATGTCATCGCCAACAACATTGTTCCCCGGACGGCGAGGACTTAGGCTCTAACGACGTATTTATGGCGTCAAGTTGCGGCTTAAATAATAACCAGTCGATGATTGATGGTACGGCCGTGCACGCAGAAAATCGACATCATTATTGTTGTTAGGGTTTTGTAACATCCGCCAAGATGCTTCACAGATCGCACAATGCGCGCGCGCGAGCACGCATTCGAGAACGGCAGATGCGTATAATCTCTCTGTATTAACGATACCTCTGATCGAGACCTGGCCTTTATCTCGCAAATCAGTTCTGGGAACGACGTGGCGTCATCGATTTTCCAGCGATTTTGCTCGAGAATAGGTGCTGCACTAATGAGAACGTGGCCTAAGGTAGCGAACTACGGTTCCACACGATAAAAGGTACCTTTTTTCCGGACGTTTTTCGTACAACTGGAGAAATGAAAGATCTTTAATGCAATGTGGTTGCGATCCTTGAATACGTTAGATCTCGATCTCGCTTTCGTTCCAACACGGGGAAAGAAGAGGATTTTTCGGAAAAAACCTTGACAAAATCTTAAGCATAGAATTGAAACAAAAAATTATTCGAGAGGAGGTTCTACATTTATGAGAACGCGGCTTACGGTTACGGTTTTAGACGATAAATGTAGTTTTTTGGGATTTTTTGGTATAATTGAGAGACTCGGGGATTTTTTTATTTAATCCTGCTACGATCCTGGAATTCTTCATACCTATTTTCGTTTCGATCGAAAAAGAAAATAATCTTCAAAAAATATTTAAGAGAAAATCTGGAACGTAGAATTAACATGAAATTGAGATGAATATAGTAATGTCAATAGGAATGTTAGTTTAGTTCTAGTTTTTCACGTCTTATATTTTTCATTTATTTATTCAATCTCACAGTTCTATATCACTCGAATTGTAATTATTACACAGATAACAACACGATATTATATTATTCACAAGTCAATACTTCAGGCCTTTCGCTATCTTATCAATCCCTTTTATTTGGTTATTCAATTATCTAGCATAACTTCTGTCGTGTTCCAGAATCGTTCGAAAACACTCCATTATTGCAATCTGTTTTCAAGCACGATCTGTTCTAAAGTTTCCATGATTCTACGATTTCCTGCAATTATTCCTTTTACAAATTCCATTAAGCTCGTCGACGTGAAACGCTATTTTTCCAAAGTTTCGCGCAAGCACATGGATATCATTATCTTAAATTTTGTCCAATATCCAATTGTTAAAGGAAGAAGTTGAAAAAGAAATTTCGTAGAGGAAAGAAATTTGCCATGATACACGTGTGTGGAATATTAAGAAGTGTTTTAATAAAATTGTTAGAACTTCGTTGTTCGACGTGATGAATCGTCCGGATATTCGCCTAACTTTTTTATGAGTTTCAACTCGGAAAATGCATCGTGAAACTTGATGAAAAGTATGAATTTAACATTCGAACAAGTCTATGTAAACGTTAGATTAGTTCAATGTTAACTTGAGATACGAAGAGGAAAATCATAACTAAGGAGCCACACTTTGTAGCCAATGTGAATTTGTAGCATTAATTTATTCCAACAAAGTCTATTAACCGTACAAAAGTGAAGGAATTCATTTCCCCCTAAATAGCATAACGAAATCTACGATAAGGTATTCATCGTTCCAGTCAAATAGGAAAATTAGAGAAATAAACGAATATGCATCAATTTGCAATTGCAATATGCATCAAACATTATGCAACATTTACATAAAATTGAAGCATCTGTGATTAGAGTTACTGAACACTGGCTAAAAAATAATAATGTAGTTGTAAACAAATAATAAAACGGGTCACGAGAAATATGAATCTACATAAAAAATGACGATCTATTCATAAGTAAATAATATTCTAATTGCAAAGGGTTAAATGTAATTTTGAAAGCAATTTTTTTTCAAAATTACTAAAAGGCATAAATATCGTTGTAAAAAAAGAAATAAAACGTATGATGAAAAATATAAATATAGTCACGGAACGAAAGATACAAAGATATAAAACTCCACAGTCAATAATTTATAAGTAAACAATATTGTGATTATATTAAACGTAATTTCTTAAATGATTTCCTTTCGAAAATTGCCAAAAATCAGGCATGTCATTGCTAAAGTAATAAAACAGATCATGAAAAGCATTTTCCCCTATTGCTAGTATGATTTACAGAAATATTTACGCACGGCATATCCGGTTTATTACAGATAATACGCATTGCAGATAATATAGATTTTCTGTTGCATATTTAAATGCAACGATAAGCTGTAATTTATTCTTTTATTACGTATAATAAAATGGCCGACGACATCAGAATGCTATGGACAGGATATTCAAAGTGCATCCAACGCGCGAGATATTTCGCGTTCAAAGAAGATATACGAGTCATAATTCCTTTTCCCTCGTTCTCTACGTTCATTTTAACCTAACGACGATCCTAACCAAGATCCCCGTAAAATCAACATCGGTCACGTACGATAGATTGTATCAATTTCGCATGCGATACCAGCGGTTGTAAAATTTGTCAAAGCTTAATCTCCTCTTTGTATATGTTCGGCTTATAGCATTTAGCTTATATTTGAAAGAAATCTTGACTTAATATGGTCGACTGAACTTAATTCATGTTTATCATTGATGCAATTCAAGATTTAATATAAGCTTAATATTTTAATTTAGATATAAGTATAATGTGAATCGTTTAACTTTTATTTTATTTGAATTTCTTTGTATTTTAACAATATCTAATTACAACTTAGCCTTAATTTGTAATTAATTTTAATCCTAATTCATTCTTAACTTCAATCTTTATCTCCCTTCATTACCTTTTTAATTTAAGATCTAACTAAATTTAATTCTGACTCGTAACTAACTTTGTCTCAATTATCCATTTATTACGAAACTCAAGCTTGATTCAATCTCAACCCTCGAACTCTTTCATTTAACCTTCATCCAGCTGTAACTCATATTAAGTTACATATAAAATTATATATAATTTCTCTAAGATATTCTAAAAATTATCACCGATAATAAGCTTAAGTCTCTAAAAGCAAAACTCTATGATATTTCTATACCAAAGATTCTCTTTCAAACATCGTCAGATTGATTAGACAAATCATCACGTAACTTCTTCAAAAGCTTAACAAACGTTCAATTAATCCCAAAACCACTCTAACTAATTACTCAACTAGCATCGCTAATAATGAAGGCCTAAGTCAAAATCCTAAAAGCGAGACCCTATAATATTTTCACAACAGAAAGATTTTACTACCAAAGATCTTCTTTCAAACATTGTCAAACTGATGAAACAAATCATCACCTGTCCAAAACCATTCAACTAGCGCCACCAGTAAGTGAAAACTTAAATCAAAACTCGAGAAGCAGAACCCTATAATATTTCTACACCAAAGGGATCCTCTTTCAAAATCGACAAATTGATCAAATAGATCACTGGACGCTCTGCTGGTCTCTTTCCCAGATGCAGTCGTGGCAGTGGAAACCACGTTGCTCCAAACGCGGTATATACATGGAATTCCACATCCTGCTCGCGTTTCTCGACAGTGCAGGAACCAGAGGAGAAGAACCACGCGTTTTCAGTTGGGCCCCATTGAAAGCGGCGCTCACCGACAATAGGTTAAAGCGTCAAATTAGGCGGTGCAGGTCAACTGCATGGGCGTCCCTCGCCGTCTCTCTCGTCATCGCCGTGTCGACTGAATTCTGTGCCCCGGATATAGGGTTGCCTCTATAATGCCATAATACAAATAAGTCAGTCAGTCAGTTGGTACCCCGCCGCGTATACCCTACGGTCTATTATGGTTCTTGATCTCTCACCATTATGCGTCCACCTTTCTCCCTCGATTGTTGCCTGCAAAGTCATTCGAGCTAGCGTCAAGCTTCTGCACTCCCCTGTCCCTTTTATATCCGTCCTTTTCCAATAATAATCCAGTTACCAGTAGGCTCTCTCTTTCTATTATATCGCGGACATTTATGCCCTTTTGGTAGCCTCTTCCAACCTCGAATACGCCGTGTCTGTCGTCTCACCCGCGCTTAAATGCTCTACTCGCTCTGTAGATCCTGCCTTGCTCTCTTTTCGAACGATATTTCTGTCGAAAGAGAGGTTAGATAGGTTAGGTTGTTGCCCGTGAACAAGGATTAAGGATTCTTTTGATTTTATTGATAGGTTGAGTCTGTAATGGTGTTTTTCAGGAAGTAGTTCCTCTTACCGAGCAAGAATATCTCTCTAGAAGAGAGGTTAGGTAGGTTAGGTTGGTATCTACTGGCTCGAGATTAAGAATTCTTTCGATTTTATCGATAAGTTGAGTACGTAATTCTGTTTCTTGGGGGCAGTGCGTTCCTCTCACTGGCGAATATTACTTTAGAAGAGAGGTTAGGTAGGGTAGGTTGTTATTTATGGCTGGGAATTTTTTTGATCTTCTTAATTAATTGAGGCTGTAATTGTAATTTACAACTAATTGTTTGCTTTTGAGTCTGAGAATAGGGAGTCTTCTCTCTTCGATTAGCTAGATTTAGAGTAAATGAAAGGGAAAATAGGAGATACAATTTGAAAAATGTTATTGGACTAATATTATTCTCTTTATTTAAGGATTTTCAAAATATAGTTATTAGTCTATTATTAATTAGTACATTTTGATAAAACCTAGATACAAATTCCAAGTATTCGGATATTTATGAATGTTGGTGTGTCTGCTATGTCTGCTTCATCTCTACCAATTTACTCAAGGTACTCTTTCCTTTTTTAATCCTCTTGGTTCGCGTGTTTCTTTCGCTCGCGAATTGTATCTCGTTTTGAGACAAACAAAATTGGCGAACGAGGATCGCGGCGGGCGGATCGCTCGCCGTCTCAATTAACTAATTGAAACGATCGTTTTATTCGTTCGGATCATAAACAAAGTCAGTGCCTGTTCTCCATAGGAGGAATGGGCGATTCAATGGAAATGAAATTTTACTTAAAAGCTCTATCGCCGCGAGATGAAATGGCAACCGGTGTAAGGGTGCGATATTCAATTAGCGCGCGGCAACAACGATGACACACGGTTGTCTTCGTGCGATGCTAAACGAACCAGAAAGGACCCTTGGGGATGGCCAGCTGTTAGCATAACACTGAGTCGGCAAGTGCCGCACGAATATCGCAAACGAATCAATCTTGTCCATCTAAAAATCATACATTTCCATTTCTTCTCCTCTCATCTATCGTTTCCTATCTTTTCCTCAAAGAATTTGCTTTAACAAATATCTAAAATTTGGCGAGAAGATTTTCAAAGACTGTAGAATTTAAATTAATTTTTGCGAATCATTTTAGTGAAATTATCGATGCGCTTATATAGAATATTTATAATAGTCTATTGATTATATAAAAGTCCTTTGATTTAGAAAAATTTGAATTGAAGATTTGCAAATTTCTGAATTCTCTGCAATATTTTTTTAACGAACAACCGTTAAATCGTGTAACACATTTTTATTAAGGATTAATTAAATGTATAATATTCTTGAGATAAAATTTGCTGCTCTTTTTTTGATTTGCCGCTGGAACCAGTTTTTCTTCCTGAACAGTGACTGCTCTTTTCAAATAAATATTTCGATCTATTTGCACAAGGGGGAGGACGGTGGGGCTACGCACGATCAAAGGAAGGGAGACAAGCTTATTGTTAGTCTATTTTGTACCCTACTGGTTGCTGGCTCCCGAATACATTTCTACCAACAGACGAATCGCGAAGTCAATAAGCTGAAACGTGTTAGTTGTTGTAATAATAAAACCATCCAAAATTCTAGTCGTGTAATCCCCTTCTAATAATATTTCTATAGGGACAATTTCTTTCTTCTATTTTTCTGTCTCCAACGATGAACGATAAGAATATCTATACAAACTAGATATAATATATTTTTAAAAAAATGTACCCATACTTATTAATGGAAGATAGAACGAGTTTAAGTGATCTATCTAGGGTCCTCTACTTAAACAGACAACCTAAATAGCTATAGTATCGCGATCTTAACTCGGACCAATTTTTTAGATGTATCAATCTTTTTATAATATTAGAATTGTCAGATAGGTGATATAACAAAGAAAATAATTATTATATATACACGCGAGAGATTATCAATTCGACAAGATAATTCGTCCAACGGTTAGTAGTTTAATTCATCTTCGCTTAATAAATTAACATCGAGATTCATGACTCGAACGAAACAAGCTCAAAATATTGCCCGATTTGCAGTACACACAGGAATAGTGGAATCAGGAACAGCTTAATCGTTCGAAAATTGAAATCGATATGATCTTCTTCCTGTCTCAACTTCTAATTTACCCAAAATACCAATAATCTTGTTCTCCAACCATGAACAAGTCCAATTTCCAACGTTAAAAGAAACGCATACATATTTGCATAAGCATTAACGTTTATGCTTTGTTTCTCAAACTAAACAAACTTCACCTAGTCTCCCTCGATCGGCGATACCGATACGAAGCGGGATAGGTTAATCGTTGTAAAAGTAGAAGAGAGTCGTTCGGGGAAAAAGTGGACGAATATAAAGGTGAAACTACGATGTGAACGAGTGAACAGAATCGAGTAGTCGAGTGAAGCGACGCCGGGTAGGCCATAAACAAGTGCTTACCGCAATCTAATGCGTCTGTAATTGCTCGAGCACCAGTATCTTCCCCAACGGTCCCACTTGCTCCCGCGATTTAATTACTATGTAAATGTCGCATTCCCTAAACTGTCCGTTTCCCCTCCCCGCGCCACGTCCCTGCCTCCCTACCCTTTTCCAGGCTGTCGCCCGATGTCCTTAATTACTTTATACGTTATTATAGCCCACCAACTACTGTCGACCGTACTCACTCCATCCGACAGCCCCGACCGTTTCACTCCATTCCGTTCGGCCATATTGTTGCCGGCTTAAGCCCCAATCTCTTTACCTTCTTCCTTGGATCCTGTGTCCTGGTTGCCGCGTGAGAATGAAAATCGTTGCCTCCTCCGAAGGTGGTTTCACCTTCTTTTAAACGATTGATACGAATTCTTTGCCGATGAATTCCTTTTTCGACGTTGATGAATCGTATCCTTCTATATTTCTGTGTTTCTTCTTTTTTTTTTTTTTTCTTCGTATTATAACTCGTAAGTTGTATACTTACAGAGATTTTGGTTATTGAATATATGAATATAGTTCTGGATATGGAGATTTTTCTTCGAATTTTCGAGTACGCTAAAGAGGTACACGCGAAGAAATTATTTGATACGCGTATGTTGAGTTTTTGAATTATTGTACAGTTTCCGGTTATTGGAGGGTTCTCTTAGAATTTTGGAAGAAACAGAGATACAACGAAGAAACAAGTTTTTTTTACCTATGTATAATCTAAATTATTTTGTTGGTAATTAATTATTTTTAAGTGTCAAAATCTGCAGAGTCACAAAAAAGAGAAAGAAAATGAAGAGTTAAAGATATAAAAATTCTTTTATCACAGAGTTGAGTATTCTTGCGAAAATTATACATTCGATACAAACTGCATTCTTTACTATACCTCTATAGTATCTATTGATAAACAATGAATCGTTTCAGCTTTTTTTCAAGGTAAAACAATTTATCTCGTTAATTCAGAAAGATCGGTTTCTCCTTTATGAAAGCATTTAGCAATCTCGAACGACACGCTCCTTAACTACGTTTTGATCACAAAGTCGTTTCACGATATACTTTATAACATCGTAACACGGCCCGGAATTACGTATCTCATTATTCTTGTCTCGTACGCCGGCCTGTAACAGTCGTGTCATTAACTGGCGCTATTTCCGAAAAGTAAAATCTCCACAAATTCCCTTTCCAGCTACATTTGCGAATAAAATCTGAAATTCGTTAATAATAATAATAAAAATAATAAAAATAGTATATTTGTTTCTTTCAGCTCCTTGGCCATGAAAAGGTACTCGGTTTACAATTGCTATCCTTATTTACTTATCCTTATTCACTCTCAACCGTGCGTTCTTCTGATACATATATTTACACATTCCTCTTATCAGACTAGAAATTCGTTAATCCTTCTAAGAATGAAATCTGAAATTCCTTAATTTTTCTTTAGAACAATTCCATTCACAGCGACAAACTAACATTTTTTAATGTTCAATTATTACTTACCATGTGTCACAATATCCAGTGTATTAATTCTTCGCTGACAGTAAGCACATATTTATTTAGAATAAATGTTTCGTAATTTCTATCTACATTTACGCATCGATTTCAAAATTGTACCTTTATAATCGTTACCTCGTTACTAGACGGGTTTCTATGCAGTTATAGGAATATTTGAAAGTGTAAAATTACATAGAATATACATAGTATGGAAAGATATACAAAATATCGAAAACATAGTGCTTCCTATAATACTTGCTAGGTAAAGAAATTTTCTGCCACGGTTCTACCTTTTTAATTGTATTCTAAAAAATATGAATCTACAGGAGAACCTACAGTCTACTCGCGGTACTAACAATAATTTCAAAAAGTTTCGAACAATGCCCATGATATATTAGTATTCTATGGTAAGTGTTCCACAGTGGATCGATACAAAACGTAACATTAGTGGTTTCAGTCAATGTTCCGTGTTACTTTAAAGTTCTGTCGATAAATCGTAGCGCCCTGAGGGTCGATTACCGATTGATTCGTCTTGCAGGATCGTCTTTATCCCCGGTCCTACTATGTCTTAGCTGGTGGACAGTATAAATGGGTTCGCTGTCCACAGGAGTCCGATAATTTGGCAGCCGAGAGGGTTGTAAGAGGGCTTTGACCAGTTTGTCAGCCACTGATGTACCTAAGAGGGTCCTTCGGCTTCGCTACGTCAATTTGTCTTGCACCGTAATGGATAAACTCCCTACGATTTGTCACTGACCGATTCTCATTCAAAATCAATTGATCGCGAACACCTCTTTCGTGTATTTTCAATATTTTTTAATACTATAGGAACCGACATCGTAGTTATTTTAAAACTCATTTGAAAGTGAGGAATGCTCCGTTATTTTCGTTCATTTCCGACTCAATTATATTTTTTCAAATAATATATTTTTCAATTTTCAATTATATTTTTATATTCGTCAGATGAATTATATATATTTTAAGAACACATTAGCAATAATGTATACTTGAAAAAACTTTTAAACTTAGTCTTAAAACTTCCTTAAAATTTTTTTAAACGGAAAATTTCTTATTCGAAAAGTAAATCTTTTATTCAATGTCTCTTTTTTTTTACTATTCTAATAGAGCTGATAATTTCATTAATTATGTCACTGTATTTTCGCTAAATGTGTTGTATATGTTAATTAATAATGTTAATTTGCATTGAAATAATTTTCGTAAGCTACAAATTTTGGATTAGATCTTTTCAGACGCAATAACGTAATTTTTCCCATTAACTATGTTAATTATTTTAGCGAATACGAAACTCTATATGCATTCATTACATTTACCACATTTTCATATATTGATATTTATTACTACGTAATTATATGCGATACGACTGTTGCAGAATACGGTGTACATTTTGCAAATAATTCCTAAAAGCACTGGCATAATGAGGAAGATACGAAACGTACAAAGAAAATGAGTTTTCATATGAAACGTGAAAGTAGAGTGCAATTAAAAATGTACATACGGTTTAGAGATAGCTGGAAACTTAATTAAGTATGAATTATTAAAAATAAAAGAGCTACAATGTAAAGGGTGTATTTGTACAATATGAACGTGATTAGTATGCATCAATTATATTTCGTATAATGCTTTATATACATTTTTACATTTATATACTATAAAGAAATTGTTACCTTTTATTCATTTTTCTAAATAAACGCAATATGATTGTATTATAAATTGGTTCTCAATGAATGTTATCAGTATCTAGTGACAAATGATACAACTGTTATCTCGAAACTGTGTTATCGACCTATAGTACGAGTCTTTACATCAAGTTACAAGGAAAGGTATAATTGTTGACTAAGTACAAGATAAATGTAAATTTAAGAAGTTATACGATAATCTTGAGAATGAAATCTAATTCTATAGTGATTCACGCACTTAATTATCTGTATTAAAACATAAATAATCTGAATTAGAACATAATATATATATTAGAACAAAATATATAACACATATAACTTAATTCTCACATAAATAATTTATTTGTACAACATAATTATTGTATAAGCATTTCTTACAAATCGTGAACTGCTATCTACGTAGCGAACGGACTGAAACTTCGAGAGTTTTTGGATAGATGGCAGCACATGGCCTGTCCGTAAACAAGGAACGCTATTGTGTTCGACAAGGACAGACATATGTTTCGTTAGACGAAGAAGGCAACATTGTGCGATAAGGACAGATATACGAGCAGTGTTAGAATTGGCCGGCAAGGAAGAAGTGAGGGAGAGAGGGAAAATTATAAATTGCTGTTAAACTATTTCGATTTATTAAAATTAATGAGTAGAAAAAAGAACAATTTATTTCTCATATTTAATTATACTTTTAAGCAATCGAAACAATACGATTGAAAATGGTTCCATATAATTACACGGAGTATATGCATGTTAAACCATCTTTAACTTTATTAAATCTGATTAAATTGTACTACAGTAAGGAAGAAATAAAATTCGCACGTTTGATATAAACGCTTCTTATATATACAATACAAATATAAATATAATACGAAAAATATCGAATGTTTTTCACGTAAAGTCCGCGAGAAAGCGCTGATGGTGGCACAATAAACGTCACGTTACTAGGATGTAGCAGAGAGGTAGTAACATCGTTCAAGCAGAAAATTTTACTGACGTTCAAAGTGTTTAACGAATTTTGACATTTCTATTGGTAAACAGAAATGTCGCACCACACCGTTTTTCCATGGCATCGTGAATAATTTCATATTCATTTGGATTATGGACTGTAATGATGAAAAGGTGCATAACCAATTTCAATTACATTAGTGGCTTCTTTTACCAATTATTCCAATTTAATAGGTCATATATTTCCAACAGAATTTATAATCTCGTATAAATATTTTTATCATAGTATAATTATTTGTTTTAAAGTGTATTATTTAATTTATAAAATGCACTATTTCCTAAAATATTTTATTCTTTATAATTAGACAAGATGTTTATGCATTTTTGAAAAATTAGAAGCTATAGAAATATACAGAGTACATATGTATGTATAAATCTGAAAGAAAATTTTGGAATATCCAATGTAAAGTACTTGTTACGATATTTATTTATGTGTTAGATTGTTCGGGAAGTTTGTAGCTTTACCAAAATTAGAAATTTCAATAAGATAATATGTTACCTCTTGTGTATCATCAAGAATGTTTTATCTCATTACTTACTAAGGTATTTAACTCCAGCAGTTTCATTTATTTGATATATCATTTATCGTAACTTTTACAAATCCATATATTTAATGATAAGATATTAGAAGAATACTTTAAAACCATGCAAAACATTTTAAACAAATAAGTGGTCAAAAGAAACAGTCTATACTAAATAAAATTTTAATTGTATATAAATATATAATTCTTGCATTTTTCTTAAATTTTGTTACAAACAGTATAATAATATGAATTTGCATAAACAACAACAGTAATAATGTTAGTTCAGTAGTGTAGTCACAATATATTAAATGATTTTTTTTGCTTTTTAGGATACTTTATAGATATATAGAAGATACTATATACAATAGTATTTACTACACTATACGAATTGAATCTGAGATTTGTAGCAGTGGAAGTAATCAAAATGTCTAAAAAAGTATCTTTACAATATAGCAGCATAAAAGATCTGCAGCAAAAGACCAGAATCAATTACATTGGGAAAAAACCCTCAGATATTTACAAAAGGCTCCCTGATATGTATAATCTGGCTGAGAATGCCAAGTTACAAGGAGAGGAGGAGAAGCAATATATCATGTTAAAAAGATGGATGAACTGCATTGATTGGTTGAAAACCACTCGAGAATATAGAGATGACAGAACATTCTTGAATATGCATATCAAACAGGTGGGGAGTGGCTATGCTTTATTAAACTTATCATTCACAAATAAAGGTATTCCGAATGTAAAGTTTTTAGGTGTTATATGTTAAAATAGATTTGGGTCAATTGATACGAGCAAATAAAACATTATGAATGTGTCTTGCAGATCAATGAAGTAAAAAAACTACTTGCGGACTTGAATCAAAGATTAGATGCACGATACAAACTGCAGTTGAAAGAAACGACGTTGGAGAAGATTAATGTAGAAAAAATGGATATAGATAACGAAAGAGGAGTAGATGCTTTTATGACTTCTGTTGATGGTCCTATAAAGTTACCTGAGACACCAACCAGGGATCCATTGGTCAGTGATAATGAAGAAATTATAAACTGTGACCAACTATTTCAATTAATACAAAAAGCAGATAGTAGATATTTGATCATTGATATCAGACCTAAGTTGAAATATGAAGCTTCAAGAATATTATCCGACAAATCTGTTAATATTCCTAATACCATAATAAAACCTGGGTAAGTGAACATTATTCTGTATATTACTCTAAAATGAATCTTTTTAAATAATAAATCTTATATTTTAGCAAATTAACAACATATTTTGAAGAATATCTTCGCAAAGATAAGAAATCTCTAGACCTGTTTAAACATAGGGCAGCGCAATATGTTGATGTTATAATCCTGACCGATTGGGATACATCGAGCAAAACATTGACGCCTGAAAACCACTTAAATATACTAAGGAAAATTTTAGAAGATTGGGATCCTGGTATAAAATATAAAAGAATTACGATTTTGGATGGTGGTTACGCGGAATGGTTAACTCGTTATCCAGCATTTACAACAAATCCTAATATTGTAGAGCCTAGTTTACACGACTTTGCAGATGAAATATTAGATAACATAGAGTACCCTGAATTAATACACTTAGACGAGGAAGAAAATATTATTAAGTCACGTGAAAATAAAGTAATTAAATTAAAGTCAGTAAATAAGAACGAAATCACGTCGAAAGGTAGCATTATGAATGATAAAATGTGGTACAAACACATAGACTCAGAAATAAGTAACAATATTACTATGCGTCCTAAGAATTTCATGAATAGTTCTATTGAAGCAGATAAAGTCCCCAAAAGCAACACGAGTTCACGACAATACGATAATAATTTGTTGAATCTTCAGCATAAGAGAACATCGAATATTATTAGGAAGAACGACATAAAACCAATAGTAGATAGAAGTAGCAAACCAGTTTCCTTAGACACTTCTAATTCTGAATCGAAAGTAGTTTTGAAGTTAATGAAACAGTTAAATGAGTTGGCAAAGAATAAACAGGACTTGGATCAAGAAATCTTAGAACAAGAACGCACTTTATACATGCAACATGATATTAAGTACAAAGGTTCGAATGAGGAGGAATATATTCATAGTAATGTAAAGGCTTTGCACTCGAAATTGGAAGATAAGGTATTGAATATGCTTAAATAACAAATTATGATTGTTATATACCTAATAAACAGTTACAACTGATAAAACTAATAGTGACATGTAACCAGTCCTTTATTTAGTGATTACATACTAAAAATGTAATGGGTTTTTTCACAGCAAAAAGAATATAAAAAAGTCGAAGATGAACTTACCAAATATTATGGAAAAATGGAATCAATTAAGTTTAATCCTACAGAGGAAAACGAAAAGGGCAATCTCGAGTTCACCCTAGCCTTACTGAAACGGCGAATGAAAGATACTTCTGCGGAGCGAAAAAAATTACGAGAGTGAGTACACAAATGTAATATTAAAAATTATTTTATTTATTAATTATACATCTTTTTGCCAATAGAATATCTATGAAAAATAATTACAAAGAATTATCGATAAAAGAGAATGAAAATAATATCCACAAGGAACCTCTGAAAATGGATAGTACATCAATGGGAGGAAATTTAGAGCGTTCGTACTCCAGTCCAAACTTATTACAGGTATCTACAATTAGTTTACAAAAGAACATGTAATTTAAAAACTAGATAACTTAAAGAAAGTTTCTTTTTATAAATCGCTCAGTTGACGGATCGTAAAGCACCGCAAGTAGACAGAAGCTCGAAGCCACAAGTCTCGTCGTACAATCATAATGGGACTTATGGCGATAATAAAATGTCCCATTTGAGTTGGGCGAATCGTGAAGAAAGAATGACACCTGTTCATGGAAGTGTTGTAAGTATCAACACATCATTAGTCGACATTCATTACCACATGTTGTTTTGTGACAATTATAATTGCTGACAACCACGTGTTTACTGTCCACGTGGATAAATCAGAATAAGATGTACGAAGTGTACAATTTACGAAATACAATTAAATTCTATATTAATTATTGTTTTGTTATATTAATACATAAAAATATACTACTCGTTAGAGAAGATAGAACGAAAAAAATACAATTTAAAACTTCATAATAGAATAAAATCGCGTGATTTTTCGTTTCTATGTGGCAAATACACACGTGAGCACAAAAACATTTTCTACCTGCACGGCTTCTGAATCCAATTTAGTTAAATCTTCTCGAAGTAACGCGTCACAGATATGTATCAGTACATGTCTGACTATCGTCACCAAATGCTACTACGGCGAAGTTCATTAACATAACTTCAATTAAACTCTACGATCGCGCGAATGAGTGTCGAATACATTAGAATTAGCAAGATTATAATATAGAATAATTAATTATGATCGGTCTCGTCTTAAAATACGTAGTAAATCATGTAATAAATAATTTATTAACAAATAACGTGTAAACGAAAGATGGTAAATTCGTCTAGAAAATTTGTACCGAATTTCAATGTTTATTATTTTAAAAAGGTAATTAATAAACATTGAAGATTTTACAAAACAATAAAGATAGAAATAAAAGAGAATAAAATTCTTAATTTTCATTATATAGAAAGTTGTTAAAAAATAATTTTATTTAAAAGAGAGATATGTGCCAATGAAGAATAAAGTATTTAGCATAGTGTCTTTCTTGTTACTGTGTTACAGTATCCAGGCATTACAGGGTTGAAGAACTTAGGCAACTCGTGTTACATGAACAGTATTATACAGTGCTTAAGTAATACCACGCATTTAGCCAAATACTTTATGGACAATTTGTACGCCGATGACCTAAACACAAATAACGATAACAATACGCAAGGCCAGGTTGTGGAAGAAGTAGCTCAAGTGATTAAAGCACTCTGGAGAGGTCAATACAAGAGCATATCGCCACATGATCTTAAGGTCTGATATTTTTTTCTTCTACATAAATAAATTAATAAAAAAAATTCGTATAAAGATATAATCTTTTATCTTTCTCTTGCTTCAATTTTTTATATTTTTTAAATTCGCATTCTGTAATTAATTTGCACTTAAAAAAATGTATATTATAATGTGTGATATTTATTTTCTCTTTTTATTTATGCATACTGTACTTATAGATTCATGTATGCTCTAATAAGTGTATTATAATCGTTAGATCGCCGTGGGACAATACAAATTACAATTTGAAAGTTACGAACAACAAGACTCTCATGAGTTCCTCACTTTTCTCCTAGATTGGATGCATAACGATCTAAAAAAGGTAACATCTTACCCTATTACCATTGAATACTAAAATAAATCCAACAGGAGTTAAATTTTTCATTGTTTATAAAATTTTGTTCTTGTATTTATAGAATTGTAAAGTGCCTCTGGAAATGACAGTCGCCGAGAAAGCCTGGGATAAAGCGATGGATTCCCAAAAATCCATAATATCAGACTTGTTCTTTGGACAATTAAGGTCTACTATCACGTGCAGCTTTTGCAAGCAAAGTAGTACCACATATGAGATTTTCAACAGCTTGACAATGTCGTTACCTCATGCCAATCGGTGTACATTAAATGTAAGCTTCCATTTTCCAATTTAAAATGAATTTTTTGCTGTATATTAAACAGGTTCATTAATTTTATAGGACTGCATTTTAAAATTTGTAAGTGGACAGAAGGTAGTAGGATGGAAGTGTCCAAAGTGCCAGACACCTCGAGAAGCTACGAAGAAATTCGATTTCGTGAAATTGGCGCCTATTATAGTTATACATTTAAATCGTTTCGCCGAGAGTGGTGGATGGCTCGAGAAACGAAACACTGCTGTAGATTTTCCACTCACCGATTTCAATTTGAAACCATACTTGGTGGCGGATAATAGCAGTGCTACGATTTCAAATATTCGCAGTTATAATTATAGTTACAGTTTATATGCAATGTCTAACCATTATGGGACCATGGAAGGCGGCCATTATACGGCCTTCTGTAAGAACGCGACCCAAAATAAGTAAGTAAATATTCTTCTTTAGCTTCATATTCATATTTATTCTTTATGGAGCTTCAAAGTGATAATTTGGCGGAAACAAAACGATAATTGGAGTAGTAATAAGGCAGTTCCAATATTCACACAAAGTATTTATTACAAGGAAGAAAAAGAAAGGGTATAGGTTTCATATTAAAAAATCCAAAAGTTTGTTATTATAAATATTAACTGATTGTAAATTTACTGCGCATTTGGAGGAGTTATTTGATTTTAATTAATTTTCTGAAAAGTGGAACTGCCTCCTTATTGCAATAGCCGTTTCAATTATTAAAATTAATAACATTAATCATGTGGTTTCTTCTCAGGTGGTATAAATACGATGATCAAACAGTCACGGAAGTTACGGTGAATCAAGTAAGGTCTCAGAACACCAATGCCTATCTCTTATTTTATACATCTTTCTCGAGCAACATTATGTAGTATTAATACAAAGAGCTGACTTATTACTTAAGGCCATGAATCTTCTGTGACGATGTAGATAATTGAATATTTTTTGTATGTATATGTATGAAGTGTATTAATTATGCGAATGTATACACACACAAACACACAATACTACGACGTCATGATGGGCTTTATTGGTGCTGGGATACGTTAAACAGTATGTAAATAAATAGCGTTGGGCTGAAATTTATTATTTCGGTAGTATTGAAAATATATCACGTGATACCGAAATTAGTGAAGCAAAAAAATGATATATTATAAAAGAAAATTGTATTTAGCACGCATTGCAGTCTGTATTCTATTGTGATTATGCGTTTCAGTAACGTTGTTACACTCAGTACCTTAATATGTTGTAATATAAATATTTTACCTTGAGTTTGCATTCTTTAAACACGAATGCAACACGTTCCTCATTCAACGCGATGATTTTATTATCGACAACTTGTAATTTTGTTAATTTACACATTGTATAAAGTTATTTATAATCATTTGTTCATCGTTCTTGTGTTATTTCGAGGATAAACGAACTATTCAGAGCATAAATTTTGTTGCGATTGTGTATATGTTGCGTGAATTCGACAACGTATTATGTCAGCATTTTGCAACTTATTTGCAAATTCAATAAGACACAACGACTTATTATTATTATATGTAATGAAAAATGCAAAGAAAAGTAAAAATAATAGGAAAAATTAATACTTTTGGAGCACACGTAAGCAATTATATAATAAAACAGTTGTAAAATACTGTTTTTATATGACATTCGATGAATGTGTATAGAAAAGAGAAAAAAGAATAAATATTTGAAGATATTGTGTTCATATATTATCAATGCTTACAAAATTATTGTTGAATAATTGTGTAACATCTATCGGATACGAATGTCTCCAAAAAGTGCCATCACTAGTTCGCTTATTTTGTATATGAAATAAAAATTTTCAAGCTTATGAATTCACGAGAGCTCATTTTTATTTGCAGTGTAAGTTAACAATTTAATCTCATCATTTTATTGGATAAACATTACCAATTGCATTATGCAAGTGTCGAAATTTTTCTTATCGTCTAATTATACAATATAATTTAAACATGTATGTATATTTAAAAAAAAGAAGAATTTTTTAATATGGAATGTTTTTACTCATTTCAAAACTAAACTTATTGGTCTTGATATATTCTTTCCATAAAGATCATATTAAGACTTAATACGTCATTTATGTAGCATTATTAAAAGAATTCGCACAACTTCAGTAAAAGCGTTTATACAAACCATGAGGTTTTTCGATTAAATTATACAAATCAATTCTAGAATTACCGATTTTCTAGTTCGATATTGATTACTAAGGATTTATCGTCTTTGCTTACTAAACTTTGTCGAAAAATTTGTGCGTGTTGCCACGCGCAATTGCCTTGACCACCGGAAACAGTTACCGTGAGAATTAATTTCACTGCTCCTTTCAATTGTTCCGTATGATAATCGGAAACATCGCTAATAGGTAAAATTACAGACTTATTTTGATTTGCATTGTCAAAAATCGCTTCTACCTCCCATGATACATTAGCATTATGAAATATTTTTATGATAGCATGTAAATGAAACGTCCTCACGTACAGGTTTGGTTTCTTGACTACAAAGCACCATTTTACCTTGCCAGAAATAGCTCCTGGAGAACGAGATAAATAGGTAACCTTCCAATCGTGCTCCTCTTTACGAAACATTCCACCTTCGATTTCGTTCGTTCCATTTTGCCAACCAGATATATCCATCAATGCCTTACCACTATTATCTGTTATCATATATACGTCGTTAACGATAGAATACTGCAAATGAAATGCCTCTCCATAGTTTGAAATGTCCCAAGAATAATTTACTTTTGGTTTCGACTGAAAGATTTAATTAAGAATTAGTTTTTATCTTGTGAGTTTTATACATATGTGAATCAATTAATGTTAATTATAAAATGATTCCATACCTCAGAAATTTCTCCTCGCGCTAATCTCCACTCATAAGAACCAGTGGATCGTCCTCCATAATTCTCATTGTCATCAGAATTTTGTTTATTGGGTACATGAATCAATCCTACAAGTTCTAAAAGTCTTCGTTTTATCACATATTGCCGGCGAGTGGCACTATAATTCGGGGAAGATTGACGATATTTGTTCAATGATTCAATGAATCGTATAAGTTTACTTTCACAGGAGATATCCCTCCTCCTCAGCACTCCTAGTAAATTACGTGTATATCTCCAAGTAACATCTTGCACCTCGTCTTTTGAATAAGCTATTATATAAGTCAGTTTCTTTTTCCAGCCCTTTTCGTACATCAATGGCCTGTCCATGACATCTTCACATGGATCTACATGAATCCATCTTTTTTCGTATATAGACCATACCTAAATTATTGATATATTATCAATCACTCAATTATTTTGATGAAGTAAATTTTTTAATGAACATAATTGTGAGGACACCCTTGTGTGACCGATTTCCATATTGCAATGAGTTAACGAGTACCTTTGCACATATTTCCCATTTACGCAAGGTCAGTGATCATTACACACCTCTGTCCAAACGTGATCTGTTTCATCGTGTACACATCTTGCATCGTATCCTAGTGTTCGACACAAAAGCGTGAACACGTTCACCCATTCTCCGCACCGTCCGCGTCTTAGAGTTAGCAATGGTTCCGGATCGATATAGCGAGGGAATTTCACCCGTGTTCCACATTTAGTACATCTGGAATGATATTTAACAATTATTAAACTACATTCCAACAACAACAGCGGAGCTTTTTGAAAAAAAGGCATTGAGAGTTTTTATTTCATAATTAATTCTAATTTCTTACTATTAGCTATGTTTGAATTGAAAATTGAGAACGAATACATATTGCTCTTTTTCTATTTATAAAGTTTAATTAAATTGTACATTTGACATCTATATATTTAGTATAGACCTACAAATCCTTTCTTCAAAAAATTCTCCAATTATTCTTGGAATTAAAATATATCAAGTTACTTATGTATCTCCATTTGTGAACATCTAGGATCATCTGGAGGTACTGTGTTCTGATGTTTACAATCTGAAAAACAAGCAGTACACTTTGGACTATCGACCCATGTGAAGAATTTATATTTAAACCAATGTAACAATTCCATGAGAAATATATCTTTAACATTGTCAATATCATCTTCACTGTATTGTTTTTTAACACTTTTCTCTGGAGCAGTCTGATTTAGTTTCACATGCCTGCAACAGTAAATTTGATGAACAAAACCAAATTTAGAGTAATATAATCATTTTTGAATAATTGATTATTACTTGTGCAGTTGTCTGAGTCTAGTCATAGTAGCTATTTCAAGGTCTACAATGGGTATTACTTTTTTAGCTTTCTCTTGCAAGCTTGCATCTTCATATCGCAGAACTTTTTGGAAGTTGTCTATAATAGATTTGTAAAATCTGCTCTCTTCCACTGTGAATGTTGGCGGTATTAAACTATACAATGCTGGGTCTTTAGTAACAGATGCTTTGGTAAAAGAGCTTTTACTAAGCAATTTTTGTAGGGATTGCAATTTCGAAAGTGGTGCTTCTAGTGGCAATGAAAGGCAGTCAGTGGTCTATTGAAAAAAAGGAATGTTAATAGTGCCTTACTAACTGGCCACAAATCAAATTAAATCTTATCATTTAACAAGACAGACTCCATACCAGGAAGATAGGAAAAAGGAATTCTACATATACTATACAATTAACTATTAAAATAACTACCAAAATTTAAGAAATTTCTTATATTGCATCATAATCTGAGTTATGAGGAGTGAAGAATTAAAGTCAAACTAGTGTGGGGACAGTGGGGATGGTGACGATCAATTAACGACGCAGAATTCTGACCAGTTAGTAAGTCACTACAGTACTTTACAAAATTCAATGAAATAAAAATCAACGACAATATCTTAAAGTCCTAAAGTATAATTACCTCGACGAAACCAATATCAAATAAACATTCGATGCCTCCAAGAGCAGGTAGCAATTTTGTAGTAACTAGAGGATGATCAAGTCGTACTTCCCGATATTTTTTGTCATTTGGATGGGACAGAATGTTTTGACAAACAGTTAACAACGCATTTTCAGCATCGTTTCGTATTTGTTCTTCGTTCTCTTTTAACAAATCCACGGAACGTAACAGATTTTTATCCATGGTTGAGATTTCTTTATTTTCACAAGTGCAAGATGACACGTGCAAGTCTAGAGGAAAAATGTGATATTGCAGTTGGAATGCAAGTCATTCGGTGGTGTTGCTAATCGTCTAGTAGCGCTCTTTGTGAGAAATGATATAAACCGGGTAAAACAAAATAATTCGTGTCTTTATATGTTTGTATTTTAGAAATAACAATAAGTAGATATCTAATCATTCAGTTAAATTTTCATCAGAAATGTTCATGCCTCAGTATGATAAAAAAAGACAATTAGATACATACATATTTATAATTTTATCACACGAAGGTAAATTATCTTCTAAAGATATAGCAGGTACTCTTCTTTACCACTCATTGATACATATATAAGTAAGTATAAAGAACAATTTTTTTCTTTGTTGCAAGCATCTACTTCATTTTATATTGAATGAATGAAAAAGCGTGAATTATGAAATTCATAACATATATATTTAATCCATTCATTTGATTGTTGCGATTTTCCTAAGTATGTATGTATATTGTTTTACGATATCCTTTCGTATGACATTCTCTGGAACATACGTTCCATTATAATACATGGTAAAGCCACAATTCCACGACTATATTCGATACGTTATTCTCAAACGAAGCCTGTTAAAAGTGTAAAAGTCCATTCCGTTTGAAATATAATGGCGTGTCTATAAACAACGTCCAACGCTGCTATTGTATGCCACTGATATCGTTAAGGAGCATCGTATACGATGTCACAGAATGGTGGCAAGATAAGAAAAGCATAGCCGATGCAACTCAGAATGCACTCGAAATGTATATGACATCTGTATGAAAAGGACATTGTATAGCTGTACCATTTGCGAGATAAAAAGTAACATTCCTATCAGTATCACGATGGATTCGAATCAGATTAAAGAATTTTCCAATATAATACAATATCTCTTGTGATTTTTTCTTATTTATTTATAAATAGCAAAGTTTTAGATATAAGTCATTTTTGGAAATTAATGAATCATTCGAAGATTGTAATTTTAAATAAATACTTATACTATAGGATATCAAATTTAAAAGTTATTGGGGTTAATATTGTCCAGAGCCTAAGGTTATGGCAGGTTATGGAAAACGACTTACCTATGGACTATATGGTTATATCAAACCTTAAGATTACGAAGGAGGTCTTGCTTAATAGTACAAAGGCGGTTCTCAGTAAACGTGAAGGTTATAGGAACAGCTTCTCGAATTCCTTCGTTGTAAAGGCAAGCCTGCAAAAATCATTTCTAAAGTTATGACAAAAGTCTTGAAATTTTCTATCCTGATAAATTCTCAAACTTTACTGTCATGAAAGTGATTCTTTCAGATTTACTACCTTATAGAGTATATTTCCTAAATTCTAAATATCCAAAGCGCAGATTTTAGGGTTTATTAGATTTTATTAAATTTTAGGAGAGTAACTCTCCTTAAAATTTTTTAATCTATTAAACACTAATGTTGTTCATTTCCAATCTTTTTTTTTCAGTAAATCATTCAATTTTCAAGGAAAAAAATTGAACTGTAGTAAACAATTGTTTCTTTCTAAATTCTTTTTGTACCTCTAATTTATATGGTTAGTTCTACAAAGTTTCTATTCTTTTAACATATTTTTTAAATTACTTCATTTAGACTTTTCTATGATTTTGTTAAGATTTAAAAAAGAAAAAACTCAATTTCAAAGAATGACTAAAAACAATCGAATGAACAAAGGGCTGCGTATTTTAATTTATGATAAGAGTAAAAGTTGACAGATTAGAGATACAATTTTTTGAATGAAGCAGTTCGCGTTTCACTTTAGCGGGCCGTATAACGGCCTGATTTTCTACAACATTACTTTCTTTCAAACTCCGGACAATCGGTCGAAAGTGGAGCACTGCTTTTGTTTCATTTTTGATTATGTACAGCTGCCAGCATCGCGTTCTCAAGGCGGCCAACTTTTCGATGCTACATCCCTATCGCTTTCTTTTTTTCGCTTCTTATAAACCTACAATTTATCTACGTCAATTAACAAATTAATGATGCTTCAATTCGAACCATCCAACAAATATGAATATACTTCATTTTATTTTCATACCAGATAATCGTACGATATTTGAATCATTATTTACTTTTTTAATATTAAATTATTTTAAATAATTCAATAGGGAATATTCATTAATAACAATATTTCATTATCATTTCAAATGTACGATATTATTTTAATCATATGCATCTTTCAATTTATCTCACTCATTTATTTCTTCCTTTCATTTACAAACTAATTATAATTATCAATTAATAACAATATTGCATAATAATATTAATAATAGCAGTAAAATAAGTTAATGACATTAATAGTAGCAATAATATTATTACTGAATGTTACTTTTAATATTAAACGATTTCAAGTAATTTAATATGTAATTAATCACAATATTATATAAAATAAACGATATTGTTTCAATTATTTGCTTTTTCCAATTTATTTCACAATTTATATCGCAATTTATTTCCTTCTTTTCGTATCATGTCACGATGTTAAGTACATAAACGTTTGAGGACAATATCCGGTTTAAAACGCGCGGGCTTTTTTTGTCACCGGAGGACATTCCCAGCGGTGGAATTATGAAATTGAATGTGCACGAGAATAAATTACCGAGTTCACACGGAAATAAACTTGATGGACAAACACGATGTCCGAGCGCAGACCGGCACAGATGTTTGTACACCCAGTGCAATTTTGCTGATTTCGCGAAACTTTCGCGAGATATTTACTCTTCGAAGCGTCGCGTCTCTCGTAATCGAATAGAACGACGAGTCTATTCAATCCAAGATCAAAAGTGTTTTCACAGAGAGTCGTTGGAAAAATGGAAAATTTTCCACGTCATTAAAAACCACTTTCTATAATTAAATCTTGAGAACCATATTAGCTTAGGTAATAAGTTCGTTCATGTATTTTTGGAAGTTTTTCCATCGATTATTACTGGAACGTCGAATATAGTTGATGCATTTGTGGGAAATTTAAAGATGTAAAAATGTACATAAAATTCAAAAATATAGACAATATAGACAAATAACTTTCAATACAAATCCATTTTTTTTTCTTTATCACGTTCATAAAGCTACGAATCTGCATAGACTAAACATTCTCTGTTTATTTCTTACTATTGCAAATTTAATCTTTTCGCTACCATGCGTCACACGTGCGACACATTCTAATTCTTGGAATGTCTACTTGCATTTTTTCATTATTATATATATATATATATATAAAAATATATGTGTCGTATTATGTAACGCATTGAAAATTTGAAATTTTAATTGTGCAGCGATTTTTCTTTTGAATGATGGTAGCGAGAGTTAATTATTCGTGATATTTTTTACTTGTAGAAGAATAGAAGAATCTTCAAATTTAATTATTTACAGAAATTTCACTTTCTTTTCTCATTATATCGATCTTTTTATCGTCGCATCAATTTTACATCGAAAGGCGAATTAATTTTGAAGACAAAGGACGTGGGGGGCAGGGTACATTCATGAATCAGTCAAAGTAACGAACTTTTATATAATTTTCAACTGGAAAAAAATTTGTTCATGCCATTAAAGAATAATCTTAACGTTGAACGTTACAGAAAAATAATTCTTCCATGGTATAACAAGTTTTCGATATATAGATCGATGTTATGACGGTCAGTCAAGGTAATCGCGAAACGTTACGCTGCTTCGCCGTTAAATACGGCAAATGAAATAATGGATAAAGTTTTACAGAGTATAGAGTTCAGGAACAATATTGCTTTTAGAAAGCAATATTTCAACGGCTCGTAAAGTTCCCTTCCCGTCGTATCGTTAATCGGTTTCCGTTTCGAGCGTGGGCGGTTTTATTGAAAAAAAAAGCCACGCGAAAGATTCTAAATAACATTTATAAATGTTCTGTGAAACGTAATCCCGGCGATCAGTTTTAATTCTGCTTTAATTAAATCACATTATCGTCGAAGATAAAAAGACCAAAAGGAAAAGTAGATTCCGATAGTATTATCATGGTTATTTCATTGGTTAGTGGGATATTGATTTTATATTCTATTGTGTTTGATAATTCCTTTCAGATAAATCCTCAATATCTCAAGATTTGTTAATGTGCAGGAAGTTTCTATTACTATGCCTTTTTTATCAATTTATTCTCTTTTTCTTTGCTATTAATTTCAAAATAATAATAGATAAAATTAGACAAGAATGAAGAGGAGAATGAAACTGATTCTAGCAATATTATTCTTGTTATTTACTTAATTGAAAATCAAATTTTGGAAATATAATGTGAACTAGTCTTTCTTTTCTAATATGCATAATTCATCTTAAGAAATGTAGATAGATATTCTGCTATTGATGGCGTATGTCGTTACAAACGTTGAGTCATACTACTTGATGGATCTTCTTCGCTATTTACTTCACTATCAATAATTAAATTACCACCTGATCATTAAAATTGGCGCATGTAATTTTGTTAAGCAAACACCGATATAACAATGTTTTTCGACGATAAAAATTGTTTAAATCAATCATTGTTAGAATTAACTAATTATAACCAGATGGATTCCGAGTGGTCAACTTATACAATGAAACAAGTTGTCTAGAGATCTTCTTTGATCTTTTTCAAATAGCAAATTTAAATTTCTCCAACAACTTTCATAACACATTTTTACAAATACATATTTATATAAGCAAATCATATGAAACTTCTTTTACGCGATAAAACAATTTTTTTCCATGAATAAATAATAGAATTAGTAATAAAAAGCTCTTGAATAATTGATAATGAAACCTTCCTTTTCTCCGCCTTTACTAAGGAGGAACAATGCACAGCAATTTGAATTGAAAATTTAAATTCCGAATCGTAAACTAAAAATTCTGTTTTACCAACATAAAAATACTTCACTTTATGTTACGTTATGGTGAATATCTTATTTTTAAACTAATTTAGTATTCTTTTTACTTAACACTTACATAAACTAAGTGCTACCGGGATGAAGATACTTTATCTTATCGTATGAAAATATTTCATTTCAAGTAATCTAATATGTTATCCTATTTAGTAGCTCGTTAAGATAGAACGTGAATTAAAAACACGCGGAATTAAGTGAAAACATCGATCGCGAGATGAAGAGAACGATCGTTTCTTAAAAGAAAACTTTATTTCAGTTCGGTTGATAGAGGACGAGGATCATAGTTTGAGCAACGTTGACCTAGAATATCTGGTGGAAAAGCGACGAAAGCGGACAGGTACCCGCAGAGAGGCAAAGCGATAACAAAGCTCTCGCGGGAAGGCTGAATTGTCGTGGAATCCTTTGAAATACGAGATTGCACCGTCTCGGTGTGTTTCTTCGTTCGCTGGCTGCAAGATTTCCGTTAGCCTGGGCGAATCTTTTTCAACGGCATGGCTACTCCAGCCTTTCGAATTATCGATCCTCATTGTTGGAGCCGCGGATGCGACCAAGAGTATTATGCGCCAGAAAGAAGCCTCGTTGTTGCTTGCTGTTCCTCTTTCCTACGCGGTCCTTTCTCCAACAAGCCATAGGCTTGTGTAAAGGTACGTGGAATTTTATTGAACATTTTTAGCGAAGTGAGATTCTTATTAAAATATTGAATACGATTTATTCAAACATCAATGCGTCTGAAGATCACATTATCTCTTTTGATTAAGGTGTCTTATCTATCATTTCGAAATTGAATTGAAAAAAAAAAAAATTGATTTTATCGGTAGTTATCTACGAAACGGACAACCTGACTGATTTCAATGACTTTGAAATACGTTGTCAAGGTCAACATTCTGAACAACTTCTCCCTGTACATGTTAGTACTACTTATTTCGGATATTAAAGCCGAGTTACGGTAACATCATATTACTTTTATCACTTTAATATAATATCACTATACATGAAAAAGAGAAACCTAGGGAACTTCAAATATTTGAATATATCTTGAAAAATGAAAGAATGTTGGATAGGACGTTTCAACCAACGACAGTGTAGAAGTCAAATGTGATAAAACGATAAAAAAGTTTAAGTGGGATTTAATACAAAAATGAGTTAAAATAGAAAAAGAAATATCAACATTATCACATTTTTTCCCGCGATCTTCACGTTATCGGTTTACTACTCGCGAAACAAAGAACCCTTCTGAATATTTTTCTCTCCGAAAAACGTTCGACGCGTCGAACGATACTCGAGCACCTGAAGAGCGGCCTCTAGAAATCAGTAAGTTTAAAACGATCACTCGATGTTTCACATGTCATTGAGTGTTAAAGCTTTGGCAGCGGCGGGAAAATTCGAGAACGCCGCCTCCGCTTGACGTGCGCCGAAAATTCGATAAATTTCAATTTCCGACAAATAGCCTCGGCCAAGGTTCATCCACTTATTCTGCCTCCGATAAATTTTCAATATCCACGCCTCTATTGTACGCCAAACGTCCCGTTTCATCCCTCCATCTCACTTTCTCTCTTTCTCTCTCTCTCTCTTCCTCTCTCTCACTCACTCTTTCGTCTCTCTTGACCCGTACACGGGACATTCTCGTTCGTTTTGCACACGTGCCGGATACACGTGTACACACGGTCGTTAATGCTGAAACGTTGTTTTGCATCTCAAACGTTGCTTACAGCACGTTCGACGTCGATCGACAAGACGCTGATTTGCCTCGAAAAAGCGGGCCTCCGACACCAGCCCGGCGTAAACAGGTTAGATTGGAGAGACGTGTTTCCGATCCAATCATCGTTAGCATCCTTAATTTGTCATGGTAACGATGTAACTAGAAGTTTCCTTATAGAGGTTATGTTTTTAGACCGGTTAGTAACGGTGTTCTGCTTATTGAAACGTATCGGGTGTTTCATTTGTCATGGATTCCTTAATAGGAATTTTTGTTACCTTTGTTAGTACGAGAATTACGTCAGAGCAAAATAGGGTAGTTTAAAGCGAGGAATATTATGATTCGTGATATTTTTCCTTTAGAATTATTCTTCTTTAAGATTTCGAGGTAATTGGCATATTTCTAAATGGGGTTATGTAGCCTTTATGCTCTAATTTCTGGTCGAGGCATGTTTCTTTATTTTTTATAACGGTATAACGGAGTAATATGTTCTACAACATTTTTATAATGTCATTTACATTTTTTTAAATGGTACTACATATCTTTTTATGCTCTAGTCGATGCATCTTTTTATCTTCAACGGTTCAAAAATGCAATAGAAACTGTCAACGGTTAAATTAATTAACAAAACATTTATCGTAAATGATATTTTCCTAAATAACGCGATAACACATTAAGGAAATTTGAGAGGACCTAGAGTCACGTTACTTTGTACCTAACGGGACTATGTTTTCAGAATGTGCGCCATTTTGGACAGCCTTAAGGAATCCCGTCGTCGTCCCCGGAAATCGCATTCACCCTGTCAAATATCGTTACCGTTTGACGCATAATCTGCCGTGCACAGGGCCGTTAGAAGCATCAAAGGTGACGTCGCTTTTAGATAGCTCTGATAGGTCGATATGCAAATAAAACCACAACTCGTGTTCCTCCCCTCTCTTAGAGGAAATCGTTAACCGAGTGTTCAGCAGAGTGTCGAGAGGCACCGGAGAACGCGTTATTAGTGTACGTTAATTCGCGTATAATAAGCTCATTAAATCTTTTTATTCGAGCATGGTTGAAGAGACGTTGCTTTACTCTGCGTTTTATTTTTCACTCTTCTTCCTTTCACCCCTACTCTGTCCCCCCATCGACGCGCCTCTTTCACCAGAGTTTTTGAATGGCGTTTATTAGGGCCACGAGTCCACATCGAGAACTACTTCGAGACTGTAGTAACGTCACGGAAAGATCATTAAATGAAGGAGAAAAAATGTCTTTTTTACTCAAACACGACGAACTTGTAGCTCAAAAATCGTCTTCTTCTCCCTACTTTATTTTTTTGGTTTTCACCCCTCTTTTTACGATTCGCTCTTTCGAAACTTTTCGCCATGAGATCTCGTTACTAAGTTCTTAAGATATTTGACCTTATTATCGATAGTTCGCATATCGTAAATTTCGGTTGTCTATAATTGTGCAAAATGTGATTATACGGTTAATTTTTGATGTTCTGATTGATGAAATTAAAAAAAGAATTGTTTGACTGTTTATAATTAAAATTTTGTTTCAGTGGAAATATCACACGTAATGGGGTACAATACAGAGTGTAAAATAAATCAAAATGTCAACGACGTTTTTCTATTCTTTAAAAATTATTTACATCTATGATGATCATCAAACTGTATTCACATTTATGAAATACCAATATTTCCATTATATCTCCATAAAATTTACAGTTGGGCTATAGGTTAGACATATTTGCTTAATTAGGATTAAGATTATATTCGAAGCTTCATAACTACCAATGATCAGTCACTCTCTCCAATTACGCTATCCATTTTGTTTTCATAACCTAAATATTCCTAACCTCAACATGATACTACCTATCCAAGCATAATACTAAATTTCACTTCGTGTATAACGTACATCCTTGTTCGTATTAGAACATTTACAGGAAGTGAGGTAACTTTCGAAAATAATTAGGTAACTATCATAATTTTTAAGTTTTTTGCGAATATTTTGAAAACTGAGGAAGGACAATAATTATTCATATAAAAAGAAGTTATAGCTTCAAAAACCAGTATAATGTTTTTTCGACACTATTGGTCCAACGGGACCATCCTTCATAGAAAAATGGGGTAGGGGGTTAGGTTGATGAAATAGTGGTAAATTATAACTGAAATAATAACGAAGTAAATATGAAGTAACATTTCTTTTATATTCAATTATGTTTAATTTTTTTTTAAATTCGCTATAAAAATAAAATGTACTTTTTTTATTGCGAGGTTTGAGGCTATAGCTACTCTAGCCCTCCACCCCCAATCCGTGCCTGCCCTAGAAATCGATAAAATATGCTCTATTCTAAATGATTATCTGCGTATATTAAATCTTCAGGCTTTCCAAAAGTTTGCAGAGCGATGGTTTTGATGAAATTACGTTCGAATCCCTATTATCTTTGCATAGTCAATGAATAGATAAAAAACAAGTTTTTTGTAAATTATTTAAGCGTTTTTTTCTACTGTTGCAGTAGATTTTAAACTATACATACAATATATACAAAATTTGGCAATAAACGTTTAAAAAAATAGAAGGAAAGAGTTCGAATCTATATTCAGGACTGAATTTATAGAGAAGAGGTTAGGCCAGAGTGAAAAGGAAAATTCCTTAGTAGGGCTAAATTGGATATCACTTAAACGTATCTTTTGTCGAACCGTCGGCATTCGCAATCAAGTTATTTACAGTTCGTGGAGCAGAGATCCATAGTCATGGATAACCTCTTTCCTCGGTCTTCGTCGTAATAGGTTTTACGTAATCTCTGGTAATAAACGAATCCATTTTCTCGTAAATAGATTTTTCCTAACCTCTGTTTTTTTATCTACTACTTAATGCCCTGTCAACCGGCACCTGGAAACTTCGACCATAGATAAAGATCGTCGCTCGACGCGCGCCCTGTCGTTCAACTGCCGAATTAATCCTATCGGAATAAGGATCATTCTATCGTTCTCATTGAAAGTATTGAAATACGTGTAATTTTATGTGCTTATGTATGTGAATATGAGTGTGTGTGCGTGCCGCCTCGAAAGCAGATGAAGGTAAACTGTTCAATCGGTTAAGAGTCAGTTAAGAGTTTAGTATGAAAGATGATGAGACAAAGAAAGTGCTGAGACGCGTGCAAGTGTGTATCGATGAATATCTGTGAAATCGTTTATCAAATAAATATATTACTACTTTAATATGAATTCTAAGTGTAAATTTAGTGTTTTTACACCATTATTTCGGCAGTTAAGATCCGTAATTCTCAACAGAAAGAAAAGCCAGCAAGGGAGTCAATCTAATGGATGCGGATGGAGTTAATAAATGTGCAGATTTTTCGCCTTATATCATCTTTTTCTTTGTCTTTTTTTTCCGTTACTGGTGGTTGAATTTTAAAACGAAGAGAGGAATAGGATTTTTAGAAGTCAATGGTACTCGTACTTACTTCATATTCAGTCGGTGCAATTGTGTCAAGAGGTTGAATCAAGAAATTTGGAGATCATGATTTTACACGTCGACTAGCCCGCTGAAATTGGAACCGATCGAAATCGAATTTCCGAGCGTTGGATACACCGATTTCTGACTAACTGATTCGGAAACGATCCGAACCTGTTCAGATCTGTATGAAATAAATAATGTGGAATGTGAAATGTGGAAAGGAAGTACCACTTATGTTAATTGCATTTTATATTTTCGATTTATTTTCACATGAGAAACACTTTTACCTCCTCCATAACAAAAAGCCAAATTGGAAGTGTCCTTTTCATGCAAGAGCCCTTGTTGTAGTTCCAAAATAAAAATTTCTGATTTTTTCAGGTAGCATTTGACTTTTAGCTTTATTTCTCAATAAAAGAAAAATAATGTTACGAAACGGTGAAATTTGCTGTATCTAAAAAAAATCTCTTCTACTGGAATATTGATAGCTGGTCGACATTCCCTATGCGAACTGGAATAAAATAAAAAATTAAAACCAAAATAAAAAATTCTTTTTGATTCATAAACTAGGAAAGCGTACGTAGTATGAGAGTTTCCCAAAATTTTCATGGTTTGTAAAAATGAAAGTAGTCTGAAGGAAGAAGAAATTTTTTACCAAAAAGAAATCAGTTTTAAAAGCGTTTGAAAAATCAAATAACTTAGATGTCAAAAGATATTTCTGAACTTTGTCTTTTCAATAAAAAGAAGAAATAATACATGTTGAGTGTTTCAATAAGATTAGAGAGATTTAAAAATAAATTAGGAAAGTAATTATACCGCGAAAGGTTAATTACTTAAAAACATCACTATCATTAAGCAAAAAATTTCATGCTTCAAGAAAATTTGGATAAAGAATCTTAATTTCTTTAAAACTAAGTATTGTAAAGAGTTCATTGCCTGAAAAAAGTACTTCATAAAAAAGTTTTAACGAAGAAAATAAATTTTCCATTTAAAATAATATTTCCTTACAAATACAAAAAATATTAACTTTTTAAAAAATGTTCAGACTGCGTAGGTATGTACAATGTACATGTTTATCGCGCACCACGAGATTTAAAAAAGGTTCCAAAAGAGATGAAAGGTTGATGGTGAAGCCTAGGTGAGTACAGAAAGGGAGAGGGGAAGAGGAAATATTGAAGGGAAGAGGAAAGAAGATTTGTCGCGTACGTACGAAATAAAAAGCACTCGAGCGACGAAACTATAACGGAATGGAAGATGAAACCTTCTAGTGATTCCTCGGGAAGGAATGGGACATTGAGGGGCAAGTTCAAAGAAGATTACAGGGGGAAACATCGAACAGCGAGACATGGATCCGTTGAGAAGCTTCCTACGAATTTACTTGCTCGAATTACTGACAGAGTGCCATAATATTGCCATTTTATATACGTAACGTTTTATTTCATGCTCATAATTCACAAATAAATTTCGCGATGTCATAACATTTATTTAACCCTCTATATGTTTAATGTGTCACTTAAAAATTATATGTCCACGTATCCATATACCGTGACTATAAAAAAAATTTCCAGTTAAAGAGTAGCTTTTTTTCAGTTTAAATTGTATATTAATAGTATTCACTTTGCAACAATTTTTGCGGTATTGTATTTCGTATAATAAATTGTATTATATTTTTGTAATAGATTTGTAGTTTTCAGATTAATGGTATTCTTTTTATATCCTCAGTAAGCCAAGTTTCAGTTATAAGTAGTATAGGTCAGCTATATTGAATTACTGGGGCAAACGAAGTCAAATGTTTTATGATACTTTAGTATACAGATGGACGTAGATACAAATTATTTTATATTATCAGACATTATATTATTCACTGTTTTATGAGCTTCTATCATTTGCAGGTTTGAAGTTCTATTTTTTAATGGATAATAACAATTGCGAGTAGAAAAATATTCTATAAATAAAGTTTTGGAAATGTTTCAGCTTTTGGAGAGTAAAAATTAAATTACCAAGCACTGTATAATTCTTTAAATTAGAGATTCTTACAAGTTTGAAATCCCAAAATTTTCGAACTAAAAATTAATATAAAATAAAAGAGTAGAAGAGAAGAAATAAAAAGGACTACGAATAAAATGATATATTTTATTTTCTGAGAAACATAAATTTTAAATTACCAGGCATTATTATTCTATATATTATAAATGTTCACAATGTTCCACCCTCCTTGTTCCATTATCTTATAAAATAAAACTCTGAAATAAGAATTTCGAAGAAAAATATTCTTCGAAATAAAGTTTCGTACTTTAGCTTTTAAAGAGTATACGTTACACGAAGAGCCGTCGATTATGCGAAACTTTACTTAGAAGGTGTTCGAATCGATCAATCCTCCTTGCACACGTAACCATGAAATTTTAATGGAACTTTCGTCCACTTCACTAAAGTATCGGAACTAAAAAAAAAAAAAAAAAAAAAAAAAGGAAGGGGGAAAAATGTTGAAGTTCAAGCGAGAAATTCTTCAACGAGAAAATCAGCATATTGTATAAAGGCGATGGAATGACAAATATTGAATCATTGAACAGATTTGAAAATTTCCCGAATTTTCATTATTCATTATCGAATTGTTATTCTGAATATTTAATCCAACGATGGAGAGAGAACAAAGTCATTTAATTATTATTCCGAACGAAAAGTCGCTGGGAATGAAGGGGAACTGTTATAAATTCCGTAGAACGTAACGAACCGTATTATCACCTTACCATCAAGTATCATGTCGCAAGCTCGGTGGTCGTGTGGAGTTTATGCAATAAATTCAACTTCACCATCCAAACAACTCATAAAATATTCAACGCTGACCTACAATCTGTTCATCATTTGAATATCGTGTCACGGACATAACAACATCCACTTCTGCACGGATTTCGTTATGATAATTCACGATCCTTGATACAGATAACAGATTTACCGGGCTGATCATTCATACCGGTTATTAGATTCGACGTACTCTGAATTATTCTCACACGCTGACGAAATATTTCATCCGTATCGGAGTAATTAATCAGTTGTTTCGAACTGGATCCACAAATATACCAGAGACCTTAACATTTTGGAAGAAACGATATACAATATATGAATCTATTAGAAATCAAACTGATCAATTTTACTTTCTATTAACAATTCAATTTTGTTAACAATTTCATTATTCAGATACGTTATTAAGATTTAATTTCTTGGGAAAGAAAATATTTATTTTTACTTACTTTAGAAATTATGACAATCCGCAAAAACAAATTTGTTAAGGTTGCAGAAGTAAAAGTGATTAACTCTACTGTTTGTTAATTTATTCGTTCCATTATTATTTTATTATTCAATATTGGATACGCATCATTAGGTTTAATTTCATGGTTTACTTTCACCAAAACAATGTTTCGAAACTATCGAAAGAACTACTGCATAAAACGTTGATATCCCAAAATTTGTTGAGATTTTTCGAAAGGCCAGAACAATGAAAAAAATGAATAGGAAAATAAACGACCCACTTTCACAATGAAATACAAAAAGACCAACCTTTAAAGTTTCAAACATTCCATTTAACAAACAATTCTACGACACACTAAAGACATATTAATAAACTTGCTAAAAGTTCTTCAAATTATTTAGTCAACTAAATTTAGCCAAGCAGAAAAATTAGATTTTTAACGCGAACGACCTAGTTCCATCACAAGGTGTGTGAACAACTATACAACCAACAACAGATTGATAGAAAAAGAAACAAATGAAAACAATGATCGAACGATAGTCCGAAAGAGACCACATTAATCAGAGAGATTCAATAACGTAATCATTTACCGATACGCGAACAGAAACCATCGAACAATGAGGCTGAGTGAATTTTCGTAATAAGAAATCGAATGGAGAGCGCTTTGTTCTCGTGGTGGCTTTTATGCGCGTTTAATGTTCCACCGTTGGAATCGACGTATTGCCAAGCTCGGTCTGGCCTGGTAGAAAGTGCAAAGATACGTTGTGACGATAGTGGCGGAAGAAAAGGGGAAGGAAAAAAAAGGTTGACCAGGAGAATTTGTAGTTGGAAGAATACAGCAGATATCTTCGGTATAGATCTGGCCGCGGGTGACAATGGCGGCCACAGCTATTGGCCCGTTTCACAAGCACGGTCCATATCAATACCCCTTTGTTGCACATGACTGAGTCTCGGATAAAATCCGCTCTTCCTCTCTTTCTCCCTCTCTCTTTCTCTTTTCTATCTTCTACTTTCCTGGTGGACGGCAGAAAGCCGAGAAATAATGCGCAAACTTTTACAGCGGATGAAATCCTTTGGAAAAATATTTCTTACGCTTCTATGGAACACTTGGAGCGTGCCGATGCGTTTTTGTTCCGAACGCTATACTTTCGATCACTGTAGCGCGCAGCCCCTTCTACCTTGGACAGGTATGTATGAAACAAAGGGAATTTTCAAGGAGGTTTCGTGGTTCTAAGTTGTTCAATATACTGTTTAGTGTATTCTTTGGTGTAAAATTTTGTTCTACAGAGTGTTCCAGTAATGATGATACAATGGACAAGAGGGCGACTTTACGTGAGGAAGCAAGTGGAAGTGCAGTATAAACAGTTTTTCTTATGGCGCTATATTACTGAGAAAATCGAGTTTAAACAAATTTGTCTAGTATGCGGTGTAGATATAAAACGTGCAAATAGATATTAGGAAATTTATATTTAATTTTTATGGATATATTTATATTTGTAAAAAGAAATTTCATATGTTTTTGTGTTGAATGATTCGTAGTTTAAATAATTCGTTGACCACTTAGCTTAAATAGATATTTTCTTTTTATAAACGATGTTATAGTTCTAAATGCAAATTTCGCATATTTCTATTTTGAATAATCGCTGGTTTAAATAGTGTCATGTATTCGAATATAAAAGTCGCTGATTAATTTTAATTAGTAATCGTATATTGTGTACAACATTTCCCAGGTGAAAATTTATGATCTTTTTCTTGATGAATAAATGTATATTTCATACGCATATTCTTGAATAATTTCATAAATTTACACATAAAACACATTAGGCTAAATATTGACTGTTACGTGCAATATTTATCAGTACTTTATCTTTTATTTGCAATTAGCGATAATGGTTACTGGCATTTGCAATAATATTTCTTAGAAACGTAAAAATATCGTATGATTAATGTATCGCGCACTTTCTTTACGTAACCGAGTTGTATAAATTTCATCTTTATTTCGTTCCGTGATTTAAGCATGAAATCGCGTGAATTCGTACGGCACGCCGAGTTGTTTTCAAGGTAATCCGGCTAGTCGTGCGCGCGCGCGCGCGTTTAATCGAGCTTCGAGGAATAAAAAACAGAGGAAAATTTCCCAGTAGAATGTACTTTTATTAAAAACTTCCTCTGAAACGTGTTCTTATGCATTTAATATTTAACAGCAAATCGCCGAGCCGTGGATGACCGGTTCACGAGTCTGGTTTCCTGTTAAAAACTTTCTCATTTCTTTCAGGCAACGTAATCATAATGTACATTCATCGAAAGAACGATAGAACAGCTATCTGGCAGTAATTAAACACAATTATTTATGCTTGTGTAATTTTAATTCCTCTATACATATTTAAATATTTGTAACGCCAAAAGATTGCTTGCTGTAAAAGAAGTTTTTAAAGGGATAAAAGAAAATGCTGAATAATTTTATTAGTTCCATTAATGCACTCGTCGTATTTATTCTGCACGGCGAATTATTTAATTTATTATGTATTGAGTTATTTCACTTTTGCTTTCAATGCCTCGATTAAAATCTCACTTTATGACGATATTTTATTATAGATTGACGACTACAGTTCTTACTTAGCAATTCCATTACAAATTGCACTGAGTGAACAAACTTACAGCTAACTATATATTGAAGTTACGTACACGTGACTTATTCTCAGGGAAAAAAACAAACGATAGCAATCGTTCCTATAAGTTTCGATATTGAGTTTATGAAATTGCTAACGTCATTGCTAACATTGATAATATTAATCAACTGTTACATTTTATACGGAACCAGAGATGTTCTTATATTTATAAACCGAAGTGTACATAACGCTAGTAGCAAACGTATTAAGCCTACAAGCTGTACGAATTTGAGCAGGAATCCACGCGTCGTAATATGAAGTGTATAAATGTTCCTTAATTTTTCTGCAACCACCGGGGCTGTAGCTTTTTCACGGTCCGCTAGATGAAGCTGTTAGGAGAACGTCTGTGTGCACCCCGCCAGACTTATACAGTCGATGACAAAACTAAATGGCAGGTAGTGGAAATTGGTATCAATGAAGTTTCATTATATTTATACGTAAATTTTACACAAAAATGTAGATGTTAATTTCATATAATATATACAATACATAAAATAAATAAAATTTAATTACATACCACTCGTACTAGTTTCTTTTAAACAATTCATCGTCAATGATATTTACATTCTTCTACTACCTGTACACTTATTTTTATTCTCAACTCCTATTCATAAGTCATGGGGCACTTGTCTTTAGGCAAAATGTTAAAACTTAAGTACACTTGACATTATGCAATTTCAACACTTAACGTAAATGCTAACTTTATTTCATAATAATTACTTTATAGTATAAAACCGTATTTTAATTCGATAGAACACGGTAAGGCTTTACAACTCCAAAACTCTACACGAACTTCTTGGGTGACAAATAATTTATACATTTGACGTTCGTATAATAGGTGTCCACTGACTCCGCTACGATTTTTCATTTCTACAGTAGCAGCTCACGTTTAAATGAGCGAGTTAAACAAGCAACAGTTCATTTAATCGAGCACTGACTAAAATCTGTTTTAAATAGATGGAGCTTGCATAAACAGAGTTCTACTGTAACTTATGAATGAACAAAGTGAATCTAGGAGGTCGTACCTACATTCTGACAATTATTTAGTTACAACTGTTTCTAACAATTATTATACTCGAAATAAATGGGCGTACGGTAATTTATGGACAAGAGTGTACATGTGTTTGGCAACACGTCGCACCCACACGCGAGCGCATTATAATAACCGTGTAGCCACAAAGGCGACAACTTACTCACAGATTAGAAGAAGAAAAGTAGTACTTGAGCGGACTCTCGAGGCGTGCCGGTCTTTACGGTGGCGTGTTTAAGTCGGCCGCACATATTTAAAGAGCGGCCGGTAAACTTCGCGAAAAGGAGAGCCGTGTGAAAGCACGCGAGGCTCTTTTTTTCCTCACTCGTGCTCTCCCCATTCCCTGGCCACGCCAATTCACGTCCAATTAAACGTAAAAACGATCCGACACCGTTAAATGCTTCCTAAAAAAGGAACAATCACGCTCCGGATTAAGCCTTCGTCACGAGTGTCGTAAGTATTTTTTGCAAAGACGAGTCGCTGATTGCTCAATGAGTCGAATGTTCCATGAGTTTTATACGGTCGGTGTTTGGAATGAAATTTTGGTTCATTATTGATGACTTGGAATGCCTCGATTGTAGGTATTTTGTATGTTGATTAAATTACTATTATGTACATCGTGGATGTTTACGTAGATAGATATTTTTATGCTTATCATTAAAGAATGAAGATTGAATAGGGACCTCTTACGCTTAATATTACAGTCCTCCTGCACAATTTAACTGTGTGTGTAAATTATAATCGGTAGAAGCTGAGAACAAAAGGAGGAAAATTTTGCAGGTACCAAATATAAATCTGTCAGCTACAATTCACTATGTCTTGTCAATTCACTAGCATCTTCGTCACTTTTATCCTTAAAAACAAGTCACCATGTTACTAACTTGAAACCTGGAACCACGTGCAGAAGTTAGGACCAGTAAATCTTATAACCAGAAAGCCTCGCGTTTCTTCCAATCATCATTTACACTCATCTACTAAAAATGTCACCAAAAATTCACCAAATGGCGTTGGACACAGAATAATAACATAAGAGAGGAAGCTTGCTGACAATATGCTGCGTTTTACTATAAAAACACCGCTCCAGAATTTTCAATTTTTCAACATACGAAATACAAAACATGTCGCCAACTGAAGAAATGCAACTTAAGTAGAATTTTGCCTACTAAATATCACAATGAGTGCTATATTTTAAATATTTTATATATTCTTATATTTTGTACACATTTTGCATCTATACATCGCAAGTGTCTAAATTTTCAATGCACCATCGTGAGCCAATATACAAATGAATAACCTGACACATGTGAAAAAGAAAGACAGAAAGAAGAAATAGAATTTCACAGCAAAGTGAGTCGTGACCGACAAAAATTTTGTGATTGAAAAACAAGGTCAGAAATATATCTAGCAAAGCAATTTACCGCGACACAAATTCCCGTTAGCAGATAACGGAGCATACTCTTGACCCGATCAGTGTCATCTCAGCGAATAGGAAACTGGTTACGATATTTAATCATCGTTCTCTAATCGTAATCTCTCAGAGTGATTGTAGCTTTTGTACGGTTTACACCGCTCGTGAACGCTATACTACGTGTTGTTACGCTTTGTTTTATTTCAATTCACAATGCTGAAAAGTTATGGAGGTGTGATCCTATAGTCTCGCGGGTGTCATAGCGAAGCGTTGTTGTGTTTGTCATCGACGTGTTAGGGAGAAAAACGCTTCCTGGTAATAAATCGTTGAATAATTGTTCAGCAACGCAGTTTTGTACACCAACTGGAATTCATCAATAGCGGTGGTCTAGTCGTCGACCTGGTTTTTCACGCTATAGGCTACTTCATAAGGTGCAGATTTTGAATCTTACATTTTTAATTTAAAAAGTATGATTTTCATTGAGTTGATTGGAACATTCGTGTCGTTTAGTTTATTCGGCATAAATTGATATATTTTTCAAAAATATAATTTCAATGGAAGGAAGAAATTAAAAGAAAAAGCTTTAAAGAAAAAGCTCCGATTCTACGGAAATAGGCTGTTTTTCATTTCTTCTTAAATTTCGCTACGAACTTTCCGAACGATCTAATGTTCGTTGCTTGGTTTTTTAAAGATGGAGAAACATTGAGTATTATTAGATTGTAGATTTTTATGAACCTATGAAAAATTTAAAAATAATAGATGCATAGAATGTACGCAATATATAGAAATAGATACAATTTCCGAAGTAATTGCATCGGATTGAATAATAAATTCGTCTTTCACTAACACATACATGCATTTCGGAGAACGTAAAAATGCACGTATCACGTTAATCTGTCGGAAATAATCCATCATTATAGACAATTAGGTAACTAATAATAGTTAAATAACAATAATTATGAATGGTTACGATCACTGATGTTTCTCATTGATATGTTTCCATTCTATGTAACGTTCAATTAATGTTGCAGTACAGGCTGTTTCAGAAGAGGTGAACACAAAATTTGAAGCTGAGTTCAGTATACAGAAATTGGACAGACACGTTTTGAGGTAAGTTCGTGATCTGTGAAAACACTGAAACTTTCACTGTTATTTTTAACTTTGAAATTTGGTTAAGCAGGAATCGCAAATAAATTAAATTAATTTTTGTACTAGAAGTGGTCGTCCATTTGTACATTAAAAAGAATCAAGCACTGTTCATTTCATATTGAAAGAAGATTCCTGATTGAGAAGTTAAAGCAACGTTTAAACTCCTCCTTATTATACAAGTTGTTCCATAAATAAAAACACTAAGGAAATAATATCGTGATGTTTTCATCCTACTTTTTTTCTTCTTTCATGTTAATTTACTTCCACTTCAAGATCCGAGAAGATACCACAAGAAAGATGTTGCGATTCTCTCTTTTTTCGCTTGCTATCTTCATGCTCGTTGCACTGATGCATCTCTCTCAGGGAGAGACGACAACAGAGCTGCCCTTCCTCTTGCAGAGAATCAAGAAAAACACAAAAATCAAGATCGATGCAGGGAATTCGGAATTTAGAACCACTTTTGATGCACCCACAGGCTCAACTACAGAAGCAGGACAGTTTAAATATCGGCAAAGCATCATTGAAGTACCCAGAAGATGCCCATCCGGGTCTGATTTCATACGTGGAAGCTGTCGCACAAGAATTGACTGAAATGAAATATGTAAAATCGAGATTTTGAAACGTCCTATATATCGTACAATATATTCATAAAAAATTCTAATAATTTACTTTCTTTACGACTTTTATCAGGAATAGAATAAAACATAGTAGGGTCGAGATTTTGGAACGCCCTATACATCGTGTTAATATATTTGTATTCTACTGATATTCTACTAATATTCTATTAACATTATACTAATAATATTCTGCTAATTCTGTTCTTTTGTCTCAATTAAAATAAAATATGCGAGATCAATGAAAATCGATGTACAATTATATACATACTTTCATCTCCATTTTGAAACATCTTGTACATACAAAAGATCGAGCACAGCATCACGTTCGATTATCTCAAGGGAGATTGAAGAGGAGATAGGATACTAAATGCGATATAATTATCGAACACTTGTCTCACGCGAGTTTCATGAAACTTAACAAGAATGTGCGACGAATGAAACGCGAAGGGGCAAGGCGGAAATATCGGATGGCAGATTCCACGAAAGTAAGTTTACGAGAACCGATGAATCTTGCGTGAAATGAAATGTGAAAAACTTATCGAATAAAGGTTCCGTGTAATTTTACGAGGACCAAGGAATCTTCCGCCAAATGAAATGTGAAATGATCTCTGAATGAAACCGTTCTACTCGAATAAGGCTTGATCTACGGAACTTCAAACGATCCGGACCGAACGTTTGCGATCGAATAAAATTCAAGACGAAAAGTTGACTTGATCACGATTTTTTCTATTATTGAATTTCGAATTTGATTTATAAAATCACATTCGCTATGCAACTGATTCTTATAAAATACGCTAAATTTAATAATTCAGGAAATTCATTATTCAATAAATTACCAAGCACGAAAGCTCAGTTACACTAAAATACCTGTAAACACACGTAGACCCATAATTTCATAATTCTGTGTCTAAGAATATACCTCTTAATCACTCTACCGGTTGCACTCAGGTAAACAAATTCAATTTTATAGGGTCTCATGTTAGTCACCAAGCGTGGAGCGTGATATCTGATCGCGATAAGGATCAACATTTCTTGGCAAACGCTTTCAAAGCACGAAAGAAACTGGCCGAAATTCCCGCGTTCCACTAACAGCGCCCCACGCGCGACACTTATCGTAATTACTCATTAACTGCTCCCGTTCCCAGTTGATTATCAATTACGATCGTTGTAAGCTGATTCATGCTTGTTTCGCGTGACACACGTACTAAAATCTGCTACAAGCTGTGAATTAAAACTCCCTGCGTAAATGTCCGCTAACAGGTATAGATACACAGCGTACTCGAACACAGACAGTTATATACAGTGAATGTAGAAAACATTTTAAACATTTTGAAATTTTCCTAGTTTCTACGCAAGGACTTAGTAAAAAAAAAAAAAAAAAGGAAAAAGTACTATATATGTGAAGAGAAACGCAAACTTTAGCCCGCGGTCTGTTACGAGAACGAGATTAGTAGTTGGAAAATCTTCAGGAGTAGAAGGATGTGGTGCCTATCAATTAACAACGCGAGGGGTGCATCATTGTAATGATTTCATTACCGCTGTACCAGTGTATATTTCTTACAGACCACAAAAATACTTAAACAATATTTAAATTATCTATTAAATTAATAAATCTCAATATTCAACGGGACCATACTTCAAGATTACTTTTTTACTGAACATATGAATGTTTTTTGATTGCTCTATTATTCATGAAAGGTGAGCACAAGTGTTGGAATACTTTTGTAAATCACTGTATACGTGAACACATTTACAATATGCTAGTGTACAGTAAGTTAAATGGTAAATGAAAAGAAAGCTGAATTTGCATGATTGTTAATTGTGAATGTGGAAGCTTTGGCGACGAGTTCACCGTGCCCCTTCATCCTTTCTCTTACCGCTTGTGTTCGCGTATTCCAGTCAGCCAGATTTTGTACTCATTGTCAGAAGTAAAGACCCCTCGACACTTGTTGCTCGCCATCGACATTTGTCTGCGCACCCCACCGTTATATACGCGTGTGCATTTCGCTTTCGTGGTTGCATTCTTTGTCAAGTTACACGTGTAGACACGAACTACGTTCGTGCACGTGCACACATAGAAGGGAAGATGTATACATCGTTACGACGACTTCATAATGCCTGCGACCGGTATTGCGTTTCCCCTTACTTTCTCCGTGCTCACAACGAATGCAAGGTTATGTATCCATTGCTGTCGGCCATATTGTATACGGGGTGTCTAATTGAAACGCCGATGATCCCTCGTGTAAAAAAGAAAGAGATGCACGTGAAATGGGTTTTGTTCTCCTCTGCGTTTTGTTTTTGGGAAAATACGGCCGAGTGTTTCTTGTTGATTTTTATTCTGTTATAATGGAATTCTTCTTTTTTCTGTTTGAGAATAATGGTTCAGAGTTGGGAACTTTTGTTGGGTTTTGATTGAGAATAAATCGGAGGTAAATCAGGTTTGGTTTGAATTAAAACGAAAATAAAAAGATCGGGAAAAATCCACACGCGACATTTTATGTATATTTTAAACCGGTCTGATTCAATATGCGACATTTTATGCATATCTTACATTGGTCTGAGCGGGATGGCGCTTGGATTCAAAGTTAACCTAATTTAGGATAGGTTTGGTAAGGGAGTTAAGTATAGATTAGCGTGAATTAGCTTTGGATTAGACATACATGAATTACAACCAGCTTAGCGCGAAACCAATGAGTTGAATTCATATTATTCGTAATCGAAGTTTTTACTAAATTAACCTATTGCAATTGAAAAATATAATTTCTACGAAATATATTCCAATTTAAAAATATAATTTGCATTAAATATATATTTGTATCGCAGAATCTCGATTAATAAGCTTTATCAAAATCGAAACACGCGTGCAGCGTTGGTCGATATTTTTTACCGGATTACAATCAGGAAATTAATTCGTATTTATTTTAAAATAAATGAATTGAATAAAAAATGTTATTTCTGATTTATTGGATTCGATTCCAATGTTTCAGAAAGATAACGGTCCGCGCGCGAAGGTATATTTAACGAGACGGCAAACGCACCAGAAATGTACAATATTTGATTCTGTATAAACGCGTTATTTTCCAATCCAGCAACACGCGATATTTAACTCTTAACTAATCATCGACTCATTGGGGATTATAACAATTTAGGGTTACATTACTTAATTTTGATTCAGGTTGTTTGATTATATTCGTACAATGTAAAACCAATATGGCAATGCATGTAGAATTAACAAGATATTAACTGCAAGATTGGAATTTTTTAGAATCTTAAATATTTGGAAATTGGTATTTTTAGAATACCAAATATTTAATTATCAAATTTTTTATTTTCTTGCGGATGTCAATCTTTTTGTAAGCTGATAATTTTTAAAAATAAATTTTATTCGTCGATGTTCGCACTAACTTCACACGTGCTTGAACCCATCGCTAGTTTTCATTAAAACCTTTCATAAATTCCGATCAGACCATTCGGGCAATTCCTGTAAAATTCCGGTGATAAATGTAATTCCATACATATAATTTAAACGGAGCGTCGAATGAATTTCAATCGAATTCACTTAAACGTATACAAGGTCTGGCCGAAATTTTCTTTCGGCTACCCATAATTTTTCCAGGTTATTCGAATAATGTTTGAAATCGCGAATACGAGACACCGACCAGGCAGAGAAAATAGAGAAAGGACGAAAAAAAATAAAACCAACCCTACGGTCGATGATTTCGCCATGTACACGACGGGTCACGGTTTGAAAGCGAGCCAAAAAATTTGCTCTGGCCAGCGTGGAAAAACACATAAAAATTCCGACAACGACGTAACTTCATTTGCATCACTAATGCATCGCCGTTGTCGAAACAAATTTCCTCGTTTTTCCCGTCTCTTTGTTCTGTCTTCTCCTCTCACATATATACAGTCACCGACCAGAAATAAAAAAAAAAGAAAAAAAAACAAGGAAATATACTAAAAAACCACGCACAATTAGATTCAACGGATCTGAATAGCCGTTTTTGTACTTCGTTTGAAAATATACATATATATCGGGTTTTGCAAAAAGTTGCTGCGTTTTTAGGTTATGTGTGATCAATTTATGATACACAATAATTTCCATTTCATTCAACGAGATTTTCTTGAGATTTATTTATCTAATTCTGTAAAGTTCCATCATATTACTTGATTGATTAACTTTGTACGTTTATTTCATTCCTTATTTTATTTCTTATTATTTATATTGTTCTACCTTTTATTTTATGGTTCGGTTAATTATAGTTTTTTCATTCATGGATGCACCAGTCATTTGAATGGGCTATTAACAGTGCAAGAGGGAAAAAAATGTTACATGGATTTTATGTAATTTGCAATATTTCAAATAACTTAATAACTCTCGTATGTATTGATTTATTACCTTTTTAATTGACTTTTATGGTTTTATATTAAACTGCAAATTGAGAAATATATTTTTTGTTCTGAATAGAGCGATGCAGTGTATAACATGTAATAAATAACATTGCATAATTCACAAGAAGATGAATTTGTTTTTCTTGGAAAAATCTAGTGGTGCATTATATAGTAACCTTCACATCTATGTCTTATGCTAATTTGTTAAAATTACCTACTACTTTATCATGTCTTGTCAGATATAATTACTTTTATGGAAATCGTTTTTAATTGATAAGCATAGATTTTTTTAATAACACCCGCTTTCCCTTCTAACATTTATTTATTATTTCTTTCATACGAGAACACGTGATACAAATTAGAATAAAACGAATTTTCATTCGTATGCATGCCATATTTAATATATTTATTCCGCATATAAAAATATATTGAAAACGTAAATTAACATTTTTTCGCTCCAAGTCACGTTATGGAAAAAATCGAATTTGAAAAGTTGAGTAAGCCTGCAATTCTTGACTAAACCTATTCAAACTCTATTTTCTCGAAAACAAGGGCTTCAAAGAAAAAAATTGTGTCCTACATTTTCAATTTATTTTTGCATGTAGAGTAACTCGTTATCAATTGTGGGGTAGTTTCCAAGTTTACGTATACTCGAAGGATATTATCAAACTTGTAATTACTACGTAATTCTTATTTAATATTAATAATCTGTAATCTATGATTTTCCAAATTTAATAACAATTCAATTACATAAAAAGGCTCTAATATACGGATGTATAATATATTTAAATATATATGTATAGATTTCTATCTTAAAAAGCTTCGTCCAAAATTGTAGGAACATCTTAATATATAAAACTTATTCCGTTTGAGAACGTCTCAACATGATGACCCTGATTCGTTGGTAAAAAAAGATTTCTATTTCGAGGAACCGTGACGGTTTTCCAAAGACATCCTTCTAATTACACGATGTCGCTGTTGTCGATACGTGGTGATATATTGTCCGTAAGATATACGGAGAAGGAGAAAATGTAGGTCCATTTCGTGGCTGCGAGCTACAGAAACAGATGACAGGATATTGCCTTCACGACCGATAATCCATTGTCGTTACTTCGTTACGGCGCGCATTATTGTCGTACGAGGTAAGAATCACCCTTGGTACTTTTACATTTTTACGAGTCGACCTCTTTTTATCGGATCTTCTATGATTTTTTATTCGTTCGTGAGAAGACAAATTTACCTGCTGCCTCAGCAAAATTTTCTACCTTACTCGCGCCTTTATTCTCACTTCTTTCTATATATATATATATATATACATATACTTTCATCATTATTATTATAATATTATGAAAGATAGATTTTCATTCTTCAATGATAAATTGATTCAGTATTATTATTAATTTTGTTGCTTAAATATTCCAATCTGTTTTTATTGGCATTAGGGATCAACGTTGTTTTAAGGTTAAATTTTATTTGCAATCTCTTTTCAGTCAATTTTCATTATTGAATTCTATTTTTGAACATAGAAACTATAAAAGAAAATTCTGCAGATTTGTTTAATATTTTTTTAATGCAACTATGCAATTTTTAAAAAATGAAGTCAAATAGTTAAGAAAATAACGTGTATTTATTTAAATCTTCTTATAAGTCAGAGTTAAAAGAAGAAAAATGTTGGAGTCCTATATTCATGCAGAATGATATGAAGTATAAATGATACTTCTACGTCATATTTGTCTTTAGACTACTACAGCCGTAACTTTTTCCTGCTTCGTTAAACGAACATATGAAACTCAGAACGTACCCTCTCTTTCGTTAATATTTCCCTTTTCGATATTAAAAACCAGCGAAACATTTTCATCGTGATCAATCAATTTTCCCAAATACATCCAATTCCATCGAACGATCCGCCCTTTCCACACGCCAGTTTAAATATTTCCTCTTTTCACTGTATCCTTGTGGACGATTCCCCCCTCTACAAAACACCATCGATTTTGAAAGTTGATTCAGTTTCCGCTTATACACACATGCCGCTGTATATACAACATACCTACAGGGCGTTTCAAAGTGGTTGGGTACATATTTGGGTATATCTTCTTTGTGTAAAGTGTTGTTTTAACTCGACGACACAAAGGGACTGTCATAATATCAACACTAGAATTGCTGACTAACGAAAGCACGAAATTTCCATCGAGGAAATCAAAATCAAATGGATGAACAAATATACGAAACGAAAAATATTGTTTTTTTGGTCTATAAAAAAATCTAGCTTTAACAGCTTTCATATTAAAAGCTCAAGTCAAACTCTGTCCAATTGCGTGAAACACGGTGTAGAAAGTTAACAGTTACGCTATCGTTACACTGAAAAATCTTACGTAACATTCTCGTCAACATTAACGATCTGCTTCAAGCTTTCATAACCTCTACATTAAAAGTTTAAATCAAAATCTGTCTAAATATATGAAATATCCTGTAGAAAACTATCTTAATTAACTTACTTGAGGTTTTTAGATTAAAAAACCTTATATAATATTCTCTCTACTTCAAGCTCCCATAACTAGAAAGTGAGACAACCTACCATAACCTAACTAATCTACCATAACCTAACTAACCTGCCATAACCTAACTAACCTACCATAACCTAACTATCCTACCATAACCTAACTAACCTGAATAACCAAAATAACGTACAATACCAAAACATTACAATACTATGATTGCCATTTTGATCAAAAAATGCTTCTGTTTCGCAAACGTGTCATAAAACCGTGCAACTTGGGTAAACGAGAGTCGCGACTCGAACCGATCTCCATCGCCATGCATTCGAATGTCTATGCACCCGGCTGCAACTGATTGCTCGCTCGTTCCATCGCGGTCCTTCCTACCTGCTTCTACTACCGAAACGTTATAGGGGCGCTGGATATTGAATTCGCTGCGAAACTTATGTTTGTTTTATTCATGCCAGAGCACCAGGGCCCGGTCGAAGCCGACGGGACACCAATGATTATGGGTTATCGATGCTGTTCGACGTCGCGACCGCTTATGGCTATGCAAAAACGCCGTGATATTGGCCCAGAGGAAAAATCCGGTGTTTGACGAGACGTAGGTGGGAGGGACGAATTCGTTTTCGTGTCACGCCGTCTATCCCATCCTTTTCAGCCCCCTCTCAACTGTGCTCGATGTATTTAGTCGGTTGGACGAACCGAATGGAGTAATTTTTTGTTCTTCCGTTTTTTTCTTTCCTTGCTTACTTTTCTATTATCCCCTCTGTACTTTTTCGATGACGTTGACGTACTGTGTACAGGATGCTTCAGTTCAATTTAGCATGTCAGTATTGAAGATAAGATAAATGGTAAAAACAGAGAACTAAGACAAGTTTCTATTATAGTTATGTTATTACAGGCTTTTTGTACCTTTTGGTCGACGTTGACGCGATGTATACAGGGTGTTTCAGTTAAACTTAACCACCAAACTATTTCTACTACTACATGAAGCAACAAAATGGCTAAAAGGAATTTATACTTCTTTGTTACTTCCCCTGTACCCTTAACGTTGGCGATGTATATATAGGGTGTTACAGTTGGATTTATCATCTTCCTATTGAATATAGGGAAAAGCGTCTGGTATAAGTTCGTATCTAAGTTACTTTTTATTTTATTCTATTATATATTGAGACGTCAGTAAATCCAAAATTACATAAAAGGTACCCTATATACTAATAAGAACACCATATAAATACATACGTTATTGTACATCATTATATAGACTTAATTTTTGAATAGAAATGGTCTTTTTGTAATCTGTGAAAGAACAAAGACTTTTATAGTCGGCGATACGTTTCTTAACCTATATTTCAGTAGTTATTGGAGCCGATAAAGACTTGGAATTTATTAGTCAAGTGTTTTCAAAGAGCCTTTCAAAGTAAGATATAAGGTGAACGTGTTTAATTATACGAGAGAGGGAGAAAGAGAGAGAGAGAGTAAACATCGATTTCTAATAAAGTCAGAAGACACAAGTCGTGCATTTTAGTCGGCACCTTCTCCGTCACGATCGGATATTAGTAATTGGAATTACGAGCTTCCGTCGTAAACCACCGCTACCTCCAAACAATCGACTTCCGTGTATAGCAACGTAAACTGCATACTGATTTAAGATACTAAGACCTTAGAATTCTAGCAAAGTTCGACACGCCAGATGAGAAACATTCGATCAAACACAAAACGAATAAACAAATCAATCTATTGCTCTATCCTTGATCCAACTGTATAAATATTATTCCTAATAATATTAACCTTCTAAAACGTAATATGGCTTGAAAATTGCAGCAAGAAGCATTAATGAATCGATAGCCATAGGTTTTACACGAATCATTTTTCATTGTTATTATGAGTGTTGTTATGATATAATTATAATTATAATTTTAATTTTATTCTTTGTATAATTACTATGATTGCTGGTATGAGTAGTAAGAAAGAAAAATTAAGTACATTACAAAATTATATAGAATTCGTTCCAAACTCAAAGAATAGACATGGCCTTGACGTCACAGAATCACGTAAAATCTAATTTACCTAAAAGACGGAAATTTCTACTACGAAATCTACTTGGTTTATTAAAGTTATCGAAGCAATAAAATTTATTCCTTTACGTATAAATATTAATCGCAATGAATATTTATGAAATAAGATAAATTAAAAAATCTTGATCCGTAAGAAATTAGCAAATATGTAAATTAATTTAGGATCTTGAGATTCATCCATTTCTAAAAACTACAACTATTTTCTTCCTCATATGGTAGTTTTAATTAGTTGACGTCATTTCTCGTGATTTAATTTACTTCATGTCAGATTCACAGATAAAATTTGAATTTTGTTTAAAAAGGCACCGAGTTAATGTACACATAATGCCATATTATTAACCTTTTCACACTCAATATGGTATATACAACTTTATCCTTCGACTAATTATTAATCAACTAAGTGGAAGCACTGGGAAAAATCTGTACTTAGTAATAATTGACAAAATAAAACGTTCCCCGCAATTCAGAGAAGATTTAGTTTTGAAAGAGTTCAATAATTCTCAACAATTCATAATTGTTCACACCTTAACGTTTCAACAAAACCTATAAAACGTATAAAAATCAAGTACTAGTTTCGAGATTCAACATATAGTTCACAATTAAAAATAAACATCCAGTTATAGAAAATTGATCTTGCTAGCAAACACATAAAATTAATAGATACACGCTGCTAGCCAAAATTGTAGGTTGATTTAGCACATTACAAGACACAGTGCGTATAATATAAAATACATTAGATAAAGGAAAACTTGAATTTTCTCAAATAAGTATAAGGTAATCCTAACAATTGTGGCTAGTAGCGTAGAAGAGGAAAACAGAATAAATTTTCTTAATAAAGAATCTTAGTGAGCGAAGCGATATTTCAAGGGCACGATCAACTTAGAATTCTCCATACCTCTGGTTCCACACGTTGCACGCGGAATTGGAGGAAAACGACGAGGCCTGGAAAGCGGCGTTTCGGGCAATGCCGCTTTGAAAATCGATAAGCGACTCCGCGTAGTCGACCAGTCAGGAGCTTTTCGGTGTATCCGCGCCGGAGATCCTGCCCTGGTCACGTGGCGCTGCTTACGTCCACGGAAACACCAGCCATCAGCTTAAAAGTGCACACAATGTCTTCTTATAGACGGAGCTCTGCAAAAGATCACGGACATAAATTGGTCGACCAGGGTCGAGTTAAACTTACGTAGATTAGGTCACATATGTGTTTTATTTTCTCTTCGTCACATACAGTAGCTACCAAAGATATTTATACATATCCCTATTTTCCAATGAACCGTTTTTTCTATTAGATTCCATCATTTCGGTTTCATGGTATTAAAAATTTTGTCACTCGTATGAAAGTTCTACCAAATGATATTAAATTTAGGCTTGCGAGACTTGGACAATTTTATTCGCGTGAAGTCTCGAAAACTTTGCCAAGTTCACATTCGAAAATATTTTATGGAGATTCTTCAGGAGTACGGTAGACATACGATGGTTACAAGAATTATGTGTTTCTTCACAAAAAGCATGAGCAAAAACGCGTTTCTATTAGCAATAATTGATAGAATGAAATTTTCTCAGCGCATCAGGCTTCTCAAATTCTTCTATTCATACGAAATCTATACGAAGCGAGCGCTAGATTCGACGTGAAATTCATGATTAAGAAGAGAATTCCAACGTAGCATATCATAAAGAATTTCATTTTCCAATGAAGCGTATTCTTGTAAATTCGTACGTTTCATTTTTATAGTACCAAATTTTTGTAGCTATATAAAAGTACTACTAAATGATACGAAATACGGTTGGACCTTATTAGTTGGTATATAAATAATATAATAAATACAACGCTGTTCGAGTACCTTGTGTAATTACTGTGCATCCTTCATTACTATGCATACTTTGATTAATACTACTTAAAATTTCAAAACTCGTAATCATAACACAGTTGGGTATCGTTATAACATTTTTAATAAAAGTTCCAAATATTTCGTACAACAAGTTTTCTACAATTATTCAAATACTTTCACTGGTAAAGTGCCTAGAAGGGAGGATGAAATGGAAGGATAGAAAAATACTATCAAGATTTAGATGTGGAAACGAGACCAAAGCAAGGGAATATTGTAAAGAAGAGGAAGAAAAGAGATGCAGGCTATGTAAAAGGAAAGAAGAAGACCTGAGACATGTAATAGAAGAATGAAGAAAATAACGGGAGGACCAAAGGATATAAAAAAAATTCTAAAGGAGACTGGAGAAGGACTAGCAGAACTAAAAACAATAATAGAGAAGAGAAGGGCGATACAAGACGGGGAGGAACGACAATAAGGAAGAACAGCAAGGAGGCAAAAGCCCAAAGGTGGCCATAGTTTTAGAGACAGAACAATTAAGGGAGTGCGATACAATGGTGTGGATGAGAGATGTAAAACCGAAAGCTCGTCCAAAGCTGAAAGGCACGGAATAAATAAATAAATAAATAAATAATAATAATAACAATAAATACTTTCACTGGTAAGAGTGTCAAGTACAATTATGTGCATTGGTGATCTAAGTGTGACAATATCTATCAAGCGTGTTTTCTTCTGTGACTTGGTTACGCGGCGCATTGCAGTGATAGATCGGATTAAAACGTCCGATTAAAGGGGCCGTAAGTAATTGCATCCAGCAGATGACGAGGGATGATTGATCGAATTAATCAAGCTGGCTACTCGAACATCGCTAAAAAGCAACAGCCAAGTTCACGATAAATGGAACATGGCCAATTCGAACGCGAACGAAACAACCGAATCGGCTGCCTAACTTATTCAACTTCAAAGTGAAAGCAATCAGTTCTACTATTTGCCTGGTTAAATTCGACAGCGTCGCTACTAGCCATTCCAAATTTATCGACTCCCATTGCGAGGGGGTAGACAGAGACTCTGGGAAGGGTTCTAAAAATCGTAAATAGGTCACCGGTGTCAAACAATCTAATCCTACTATTTACCTAACCAATTTTACCGATTTCGTTTTAGCTGTTTCACATATACGAAAATAGAGTCGAAGGGTAATAATATGGGAAACTTTGGATCGTATGATTCTAATTAAATTGAAAATACAATACAATTTATTTAGTGTATATGAATGAACTTTATTGTCTAAAACTATTGTCTAAATGAAGTTTAAGGCAACTTTTAAGCTTGTTAATTCTGTGTAGAAGAATAGAAAGTTGTTAGTTAAATTGCATAAAAATCTTAAAAATGTTATCAGTGATAATAAATTCTTTTGTATACCTGACGCATTGTCACTTGTCGTTGTATTTGACTTGATGTATTAACCTGCTATTGTCAAGTTTGATAATAGAATAAGTAAAGTTGTACAAGTGAATTTCGCATATGACAAATCAGTTTAAGGGCTGTTTATACAACAGAAAGCTGTAACCTACAATTAACCATATATCAATTCACTAATGTTATTAATAAGTAAATTACTATGCAAAAGGGCGAAGGTAATTATAATTAAATATCCAATTGTATGTACATGTAATCATTATAAAATGAAGTTTAAGTTAATTTGTGGGAAAATTTGTTGATTTTGATTAATGTAGTGAAAAATCGGCAACCAAAATCTGAAAACTCTAATGACGTTCAACAGCTTGTGTTATTCTGTTGATGATTATAATTAAATTTCCAAATGGATGCATCGGAGGAACTCGAAATGAGATTTATAGTAACAATTCGTAGAAAAATGTTGCCAATTCCAATTAGGTGGGCAAAAATTTCATAAAACCTCCGATAATATTTAAAACCCTGAGGCAGATGATCATGATGAAATTCAAGATCCAATAAAACCCACTGAATTAATTTAAAGAGTAGATTTAGAGTAATTCCTGAAAAAAAACCAAGCAATTACAAGGGTAAAAGTGGCTAACCACGAAATCCACAATAATACTCAAATCCCTGTACCATTTTATAATAATTAACTCCAACATTCAATCAGATCCATTAAACCAACCCAAGGTCCAATTTTCACAACGATTCCTTAAAACGAAACCACAAATTCCTACTAGAAGGGTAAAAAATGACCAGATTCTATAAAAAAACTCCGACAGTGCCCTAAACCCTACAGCAAGCCACGTCGATTAAACCGAAAACTCAATCAATCTAAACCAAGATTCAACTTCCACAATAATTTAAAAAAACTCAACGATTACAACGAAGAAGACCGCTAACCATAAAACTCGCAACACCAAGCGTCTTAAACCAAGAGGCCATAATCAACTCCAATATCCAATCAAACCTTTCGAAAGCAATTTGAAAGTCTTCAGAATAATTCCTGAAAAACCAATCCCAATTCCAAGGGGGAAAAATCGCGAGTAGGTCGCGGGCAAAGGGCGCACAGGTGCTCCGGTATCCCGAAGGAGGCTCCATCCTCGTCCTGGTCCGGCAAGTGCGCAGACGTCCTCGCATGTCGACGAGGATGCCCGAGAGAGACAGAAAGAGAGACAGAGAGAGAGAGACAGACAGAGAAACAGAGAAAGGGAGAGAGAGAGAGAGAGGGAGAGAGAAAGAGTGGAAGAGCGGTGGAGGCGCGAAACGCTCGTTCCCCCATGTCCGGAAGCATCGATGTGGCCTGAACCGAGGAGGGCCAGCCAGAGTAAGACAGAACGAGCTGGAAACTAGCCTCGTTCCCTATACATCTCCGCTGAACTACTATCAAGAGAAACAGAGATAACCGTACTATTTTCTCGCGCATGCGTGCCGTCAGCCTCCGGTGCGGCCGACGAGAGATCTAGATGGAGTACGAATCGGGTGGGAGCGCGAGGGTGAGAGAGGGAGAAGGAGGAACGTATACACTGGTCTCGTAGGGCAGTCGTTCCTCCTTCGTCGTTCCTTCGAAAAGGTGCAGACCGCTTTTAACGAGATTATTTCGCACGAGAGGGAAAAAAAGAATTCGAAGTCGACTCGCGACCGTCCCAACGATCGTTCCGACTCTCGTTCAGGAGATACACCGGTGTCTTGGTTCGTTCGGTTGGATACTAGCGGGATCGCGTATCGTACGGTGTCGCTGCTCCCTCGTATTAGCAGTGCAAGTGGTGTGCCGGTGGCTAAGCGAGAGGAGCAGGCGGAAGAAAGGAGGAGGAAGCTACGAGACGATCCTCGTCCTTTTCGTCATCGTGCACGGGTCAGTATCGGCCTGCGGGAACTTCGTTTAACCACTGTTTTTCCAACGGAACCGATATCATAACCCGGGGAACTAAGTTGTAGGCGTTCTAGTCCTGGAACAGTGTTTTTTTTCTACTTCGAGGATCTAGATAAGGCTAACCAATTTGTGAGTGTACAAGGGGATAGCCGTTGGCACGCTTCTATTTCTTGATCGACATTTATTGATTGCGGCCAGGAGGTGCCCATAGCCGCCGCGTTTACTCGTCACGCGAAATTTTTGGCCGCACCATCGCGCGTTTTGCCGATCGATTCGCACGCTCGTCCTCCCACCAAGTCTCGCTCGCGGCCGACCCTATACATTCTGTCTCTCTTACCAGTCGTCCACGCTTTTCTCGTTTTACTGGAAATTCTATTTTTTTAAGAAACTTTCAAGTCCAAATTTGTCATCTTAATGTCGCTTAGAGCTGAACGAGACATCGTCTATGTTAGAAAAAATCGTGGACCAAACTGCGTCTAAGATTAAGACAGACAAGAGACGCGATCCGTGTCCTGAACCGGGAATCGTCTCGATCGAAGCACACGACTCGACGTTTAACCACGACCCTACGATCGATCGTTCGACCGGACAGGACACTCTTACTCGACGTGTATATATGTATATGTCCATACGTGTGCACCTCTAAGTGTACGAGTGTGTGCACGGCTAATGTGTACGGTGCACGAGAGACGTATAGTGTTTCCTCGATTCATCTTTCTCGTACGTGTGTCTCATTGGTTCCTTCCTCGTTGGCCATATTCCAAGGGTAGAGAAGAGAACATAGAAGTGATCTATGGGGACGAGTCGGCATAGAAACGGGAAGAAACCAACGGTAGAGCCGTGAGTCGAGTCATTGCACTCCGGCTTGGGGTAAGACTTGGCTAATTGTTCCTTTTCGTTGTTTCAAGCGTTTCAGGATCGTTTCACTTGGCGCTCTCTTCGGACTTAAAAGTAAACACCACTAAAAAGGCTGTTTCTTCTTTCTTCGTTTCTTTATTTTTTTTTTCTTTTTCTTTTTGGCTTTCCGAATCTTGACGTTGAATCGGAGGAATTAGAGTGACAGGTAGGATTTTTAGCGTGAATCAAGGCTCTCACGGAGGCACCAACGAAAATCCTACGGCTCGATAATTGCGTTCGAGTGGCGCAATCGAACGGCAGGACTCGTTTCTGGCTCGCTCGATTAGACACCGTCGACTATCAGGGCCCTCGGTAATAAATCCGACGGGATCAATCGTGATCCGATAGGGTCTAATTAAAGACGAAGCTTGAGATGCTTGAACCCAGAACCAATCCCCGTTCCGTTCCGGTTCGTTTGTTACCGATACGGACTTATCATAAGGCGTGTAAGTTTATACGTAGGTTAGGTTATCGTTAAAAACAAAATAGAAGAATAGGGTAGTAATTGAGGGTTTTGATTTTCAAAGTGGTAAATCGTTGATGTAGTCGATGATGACGATCGATAGTTGTTTAATACTCGTTTATTAGCACAGGATGAATCGTAGCGAGGAGCGTTGATCTTCAATCTTGAATTTTACTTTAAATGCAAGACACATTTTTCTTGGTGCTATTGAAATATTTGGATTCTGTTTTTCGTAGTACACATTTCTTCGTCACTTTATTTTGTGGCAGTGAAACCTGTTTGTAAAGTTTGGTAGAGTAGTAAGGCGCATAATAAAACGTATAATATAATTTACGAAGGAATTAACGTGGAAATATCTAAAACATGAAAGTGAGTCAGAATTGATCCAGCCTGTTCAACGGTTAAGTCTTTGCAGTTCTATGTTTAGCTGAACCTGATAATGGATTTCATTTCATTCTCTTTGCTTTTAGTAAAATATATAAAACCGATAGTATTTCGTACCAAAACTTAATTTAGCAGAATTATAACAAGTAGTTATGTTCTCATCGTTAATTAGGAAAATTTATAACTAACTTTATAAGTATGAACCAATAATGATAAAACGTTGAATGCAATTTGGATTGCAATGGGTTAATCTTTGTCTGGATCGATTCTCACTTAGATAGATCTTTCACGTTTGTTAAATTCTAACCGACATTTACGTGTTTTCATATAGGAGTTGTTTTTATTTGGATTCTCGTTTTATTGCCATTAACAAAATATTTCACACTCGTGACAACAATGTCCAGCGGAAACTGGCTGAGGATTAAACTTCATAGAGTGTAAAACTACCGAGTTTAAGGCTTCTATATAATAGTAACTATTTAATTTCCACACTATGTCTTTAACAACTTCTTCTCTGATCTCTAAGTTTATACAATTAACGTTATGAAGTAGGTTTCGTATTATGGAACGTAATCATCAAGCAATGTGAATTAACGAAAGAAACAAATAGCGATATGTGAATAATTTGCATAATGTAATTGATTTAATCAATCACATCTCAATATTTCTCTTATATTCTACTTCCTAATCCAGCTAAAGCATTATCTCTTCAGATAATGTTCTTAATAACATCCCAAATCCAGGAACATTAAACAACTTTTATTGTATTTCATATCATCTGTTTCTATCTCCTTACACATAGAAGTGTCAGTTTGTTTTAATATCTACCGACCTCATATTCTTTTGTTCATCAGACTACACAAGTTTTCGTTGTAAAAAGGTACACCCGTGTCGTTTCCATTTGCTGTGTGTGCTCTAATACATATAATAAAACACGTAATAATAGTATTTGTAAGAGAGAAACGCATTTGTTACTAACAGACATTCTGTTCGAAAAACAAAATATTCGAGTAGTAGAACGTTCGGATAATTTATTTTTTAATCACATTGTATTCCGTTGTAATCAACGAGGACCATATTCGCATAAGACGCACTTTTTGCCATTTCCTAATGCAGGATTAAATTATTTTCAGTTGCAGTACTTTTAAAAGTCTTGTGCGATGGAATAGGAGACCATTTATTCTCCCAACTACCTATGATTTTTCGATAATTCGTTAATAGGAGTTCACGTTCGGGTAAGTGGATTCAACTGGTAGGAGTTCATTTAATCAAGCACCGACTAAAGTTTCGCTCAAATAAATGGAATTTAGAGAAACGCAGTACTACTGTACTGCACATACAGAACTACCACCGCAGCAAATTTTATTTAAATCAACGAATACCACATTCCTTGCCAGAGGGCGGTCGAAAGTGCGGAAGGAACGTTCTTAAACGTTAAACGGAGTTATACTGCATTGTACTGCGCAGAAATAAGAAGATGGTTAGGCAAGGGACTGCCGATTTGTTTGGTTATTTCCGATAGACTCGATACAATTCTAAAGATAATACAAAAATGTAGCAAAGCTTGACGATGAGAGAACAGTGTATTATCCCTCGATGTAACAGTGTAATATTCCTTGACCCTGTGCTATCCCGTTAACCATCTTCTTATCTCTGCATAGCACATAGTACGAAACTATTACCGCGCCAAATTTCATTAAAACCAACACCGGCATCCAGCGCATCTCTTGTCAGAGAACGATGGAAATCGCGGAAGAAACGTGCCGTAGCCTCCAAGGCGAAAGAAAAACGAGGGGTTATCCAATGAGAGCCGAGTCATCGCACTCGCGGAGTACCCTCTTATCTTTCCGGCTGCTGGGTTGTAGGTTAGAGACACTCGGCGTGGATAGCGGCGTCAGAGTGAGATCGGATCGATCGATCGACGACGTTTCGAAGGGAGCCTCTACTCGAGTTTTCCTGACCTAAGAACACAGGCCTGGAGTGCCGTGGAACGGGGTGGAGTGGACTCGAACACAGAATGAGCCACCCCTAGTGAAAGAGGGGGCGGGGGACATTCGAGTAAGCCCGCCCCGTTTTCGAGCGTACTTCTCCCTACTTCGACAACGACGATGACTGCAGATTTGTCTTTTCTTTCTTCTGAGAAAGAGGCTCGTGTGCCAGCGGCTCTTATCGACGACGACACGCGTCCTCTCTTTTTCGTTGTCGTTAAGTTAGGTTAGGTTAGGTTAGGTTAGGTTAGGATAGGTTAGGATAGGTTAGGTTTCATATGAAAGAAGTTTCTTAGAAAGAATGTTCGATTGGTTGTTTCAGACAGATACGATACAATCGTTGAGATAAACAAATTTGCTACTGGTCGAGAAATGTTATCTCTACAGATAAAATCGAATATCGTTGCAGCGGACGGTGGCGAATGAAGAAACGGAGTACTGCAGTGCCCGTTTAAATTCCAATCGATCCAAGACTTTCGAGATGTTTCAATTCCAAAATGTGAGACAACATTATAGTTCTCGTAGAAAAAGCATCAGATGAAAGCGAGAAGAAACGAGAAAGACGTAATATATCCTTCAGTTTGCTACGTAAGTTCTGTACGCCAGAGGAAACAAGTAGAATAGCCAGATTCGTGTCAGCCAGTAGAATGCTTCTTTTAACCAGACTCTATAGAATGACACATAACTCACGCAACTTTGATTATTTTCACTTGGAAAAAATGATGAATATTCTCCGATCGTTAATAAATATATGTATAGAAAACCAATACGAAACGTCTATATGGTTTCCTTGGAAAAAATATCAAAGGATACGTAAAAATGGCACTTTAAACAAAGCTAGCTACTTCCTTAAGTAAACACTACTATATTCCCTTTGTCCCTGTACAGTTCCGCAGGACTTTTCCTCAACAACAGACAGTTGTAGTCCTCAAGTTGCGAATCGGTCGCGTGACGCTGGCTAATTAAAAGTGCCGCTCGCTCTGAGACATTCCTGCGGTGTGCTCGTAGATCGATTGAAGTTGTGGTTTTCATCGTTATCGTTTCACCATCGAGTAGAGAGAAATTCCCTGTCGTGGCTGCGAAGTTCGTTGCTTTCGTTTCGAGAGTGGTTCACACTACTTGGTGTTTCGATTGATCTCGGACACGGTTCTCGAGGATTAGGAAGATGAGATAAGGGGACAGGGCTCATGGCCATACAGAGAAGGAAGGAAAAGGATATACATATATAGGATGATACACGTGCACTCGGAGGTATCGTGTCCTTTCCTTTTTGTGTTGTATAGAATCGAGCCGAATGATGTCCAATTGACGAAGACCGCGCAGTCCTAGGAATGGCCCCATTCAGTTCCGTCTTCTTGGGCGTCTGGGGAGTGTTCGTGATCGTTCTGATACAAGGTACTAATTGACTTCTTTGTGTTTTTCTATGCTGTTCTATCGCGTTCAGTAGTTCTTAACCTTTGGTAATCAAATTTTTCATTGACGTCACGGCGAGAGAAGAATTAAATAAATAATTATGTATAACCCATTTGGGACCGACGACCCAGATGTTGAGTCATGCGATACGTCTCCTCAGTGGCCGAGGACTTGGTGTTTGGGTCATCGACAAAGATTTAGTCTTGGTGCAAAGGACATAGTGAAGTTATAAATTGAAATATTATTACACCATATGCGTCCTCGATGCATATAGACATCTTTATCCGTGTAAAGGAGTACTAAAGTGAAAACATCTTAAATTTTAGATTGCTAACATTGATAAATATACAAGCTATTCGTTCTGTAAATATAACAAGAACAGAGTTCTTTGAGAAACATCCTATTCTTGTATATATATATATTTATCAATTTTATTTAATTTAAATTCTTATGTAACTTTCATTTTATATTTTTTCATAATTATCAATGCAGATTGCTAATTAAATAACTAGAATTTCTGAGGTAATTTACTCAATTTACCGTAGTGCCTCTTGACAGAAAGATTCAATTTATATATTTACTAATATTTAGTAGATGAAACAAATTTCCATTCAAGTTCCACTTATTTAATTTCGTTCGTATAAATGTACAATTGCATAAATATCGACAGTCCAATTATTATACATATAGAAAATGAAGAAAATAAAACAAGAAAAACTATAAAGCAAAGATTTTATCTTTCTTTATTTACTGTTATTCCTCGCCGCTATTTTCATGCACCGTCAAAGAGTAAGAGACAAGTGATGGTTCGTAGACACTGTTTCTTGAAAACGTGTCTGAGAACGGTACGTAGGGAGATTGAAAGAAAAAAGAGGGGAGCCTCTGGTTAAGTGACCTTGAGCGGCCAATTGACTCAGAGCCAGACTATAGCAAGAAAGTGTATAATTGAGACGAGTGGCTCGTTATCCGGTGGAGTGTGGCCGAATATCCTTGCCACTTGACTCACCGCAACTAGTTCTAGGTTAAGGACTGCTGTCGCATAAGTGACATCGCGGGGATTCTTGATAATGAACTATTTGCAGAATCTAGGCCCGTCAGCTGGGAGGAATGGTGGACCTATGACGGTATTTCCGGTAAGGAATCCCATGCTCTTATCAATTAATCGAAACACACTCGCATTCTTTAAGTCATCGTTTTCATGAAATTGTTATTCAGTTCTTGTTACAAATAATTTTAAATACAATATTCTTCATAATAATATATATATTATAATAATGTGATAATAACTTCCACTTGCATAGTTTCTCGTTCACTTACAAGGTTTTAAACATTTTTTAAAGAAGTTTTATATATTTGTTCTGTTCTTTTCAAGTTTCAATTTCAACCGACGAGTGTATTTCTTCTTATTTTCATCATGTACTTACTTCATTTTCAATTTTAGAGCTATTATTCTTAGAGTTTACTGTCTCTGTTCCTCCACTAATTCCGCAAGGAACCAGAAGCCATGTCCAAGTTCTCCAAACATGAGAATCCGCCCATAAGCATCCATCCAACAATATGATAAATTACATGTTTCTCCCCGTAGGAATCATTTCTCTTCCAATCTTGTCAAACATTTCCACAACTTTCACGAATTCCATAAGAAACTAGAAACTGTTTTTCTTGCCGCAAGAAGTCACATTGATCTTGCAATGTTACCAAACATTTTCCAATCTATCGCGATCCTCTGAAACACGAGAACACGTCGAGCCATCGAATGCCCCTTGAAACCTTACGATCTCGTCAAATCGTAAACTCCCTTCAGCGAAATAATTTCACGCCACTCCTCCCCAACAGCCGTGTAGCTGTTAATCCCCAAAGCTTATCGTGCCGGAAAGTTCTTCCGGGGAAGGGGTTATAGTCGGTCTCGAGGGCTGGGCGCGTTAATCGATGCTCGAAAGTCGCGTTCAACGTGTCGTTTAATCGGTTCGGCTTCGAAGGTCCCGGCTTCTGGGGTCTCATCAATCCGGATTGGTGGCTGTGCCACAAGGGCAGACGGCAATCGCCGGTGAATCTGGAGCCATCCAGGCTCCTCTTCGATCCGAACCTGCAACCTCTGCACGTGGACAAGCACAGAGTTGGCGGTGTGTTGGCAAACACTGGCCACAGCGTGGTGTTCGCTGTAGACAACGACACGCGTCATCCTGTGAATATCTCGGGCGGTCCATTGAGTTATCGGTACCAGTTCCACGAGATCCATCTGCATTTTGGATTGGACGATCGAACCGGTAGCGAGCACACTGTGGATGGACACGCGTTTCCAGCTGAGGTGAGTGTTTTACATTGGACCCACTGTAATGGGTCTTTATGGCACTGTTCATAGTTGGAGAGATAATGGGAATAGGTAGTAGTAGAACTTGTTGAGATGCGGGTGTCATATTATGTTTATTATATAACAGATTAGTGTCATATATGATTATTTTATTGTTGTCTTCCTAAAAATAAGTAAATACAGAGTGTCTCGGTTGAAGAACAATCATCTAAACAATTCATCTAAATATCTTGTTTGTGTTTTATAACGTGGAAAATGTTTATGTCATGATTCGAATGGTTTTGAAAGAGGAATGTAGAATCTTTTTGTCTGGTTATTCGTCTGAGATTTTGCGAGGTATTTTTTATCCAGCCGTGTCTTTCCTATTGCATATTGTAGCGGCTGAAAAGATGCATTCGAGTTACGAATGAAATTGTAAGACGATAGAGTGGAGTTCGCTTATTATTGTCACTTTGGGACTTGCAATTTTTAATAAGAATAACTTTACACACTCTGATAACATTACAACGAGGATACAAGATTTTCGCTATGCAAGTCAAACGATTGCAACATTTCTACAATTTATATTTCTCGCAAATTGTATATTAAATACATCAGAAACTTCTACGCTTTTGCTTCGCTTCTGCCATCATGCTATTTTTTTGCCCCTGTGCAGTTCCGTTAGTCATTTATTCATATTTTCCTTCGACAATATGTTTTGAAAAGATGAAGGATACGTTTCAGAACAAGATTTATTTATTATTTAAAAATTCTTGCCACACACTCAAAAGTATGTTTCGGTTAAAAGTAAATTTCGAAAGAAAAGATTCGTTTAATGGGAATTTGCTAAAAATTCTTATCGTTCGTCCCTGACTGTAATTATCATAATTGATAACAATAGTCGAGGTTTAATTGCTATAGGCGAATTATTTTTAATTAATTTTAAATAGTGTTTTGGGACCGATTGTTTGTGATAACAATAACCAATTGATAACATTATACGTGATTATAATATCCGAATCTCACTATATTCCCACAAGATGGTCTGTGATTAATAATTCAAATCTTTTCGTGGTATCTGCCAGGTAGCGTTAATAAACTGAACATGAAATTCAATATAGTTTGTGAATTTTGTTTGATTTAACGTGGCTGATGAGTACTGGCCATTAATTTGTTGCTATTATTATTAGTCCACGAATTACGTCAATAATTTAGTAATAGTACGATAAATGCAGATGCATGATAATCATGCATCAATTAGTAATTCGAGATTTCCATATCTCTCTGAATTCGAAGTGGATTTAGAGAGAAATGGGATTCAAATTACCTAGGTAAGGAAAACATGTGGAACACGGTTCAGGTTTTTCGAATGAATCTGTAATTTCTATATTAGCGTTACGAATAGAGGAAATTAGAAAATAATTGAATTTTGGAAAATCTGACAAAATTCGGATTAAAAGATCGTAGAAAGTTTGAAAGTTTTCTAGAGTAGAGAAATGAATACAATCAAACAAGATCAATAGAATATAAATGTAGCAGAAGAGGTGCTACAATAGACATGTGAATAACTGAAACGTAAAATGAGCTCAGTCGTGTATTTTTAAAGGATGAACGCTTGATTAAGATCGAAATACATTTAGAATCAGAGATAAAAATTTCTAAACCAAAGGATAAAGTAGATTCAATCTAAACTAATATCGACGCTGGTGTTTGCAAAAATAGAAATAGAAATACGACAAAGTTAAAAACGTAACTCGATATTAAATCAACAATAAATTTCAAACAACAGAGGCGTGGCAAAAACGCTAGATGCTATAAAGGAAACGATATGAAATAGAGCCTAGAAAAGAGTTCTTTGACGGAAGAATAAAACGCAAAACGAAATGAACAGAAATGTTTCACGAAAATAATATTAAACCATCAGGAAATTTTTATAAAATGAAGCCTTGCTAAAATATATATATAAATAACATGAAATAAAACTCGAGACTTAATTAGACGAAAGAATAAAAGATCTCCGAAAAATAATAGGTATTTCTCCAAATTAGAAACAGAAATATAAAAGAAGTAAGATATGTAACCTAACATTACATGGACAAAGAATTTAAAGAAATAAAGAACAAGATGAAAGCTTGAGAATTAACAGGAAGTGAAGTTTCAAAGAAAGTTGTTATACGAAGGAATACACAATTTACTGGAAAATCAAATCAACAGGGATGTTTCACAAAAACAGGAAGAGAAATAAAAAGTGAGAAGTAGACATCGACGTCGCCTTGAAAAGCTGCAACACCGACTTCTTTCCTTCAACAGCTCGTCTTCGCTAATCTCATGGATCGAGTGGACAAGACTATCGGCCTCTATCAGAAAGCCTAGCCTCCTGGACATCCGATTATCGATCTTTCTTCGATACGTATCCGTCTATCTGCAGATTCTTATACTCGTCGATTAGAGGACGACTTTTATTCACTTGATCACGTAACTGGAACTGATTAACGTGAAAGCACCGCCCTCTATCTTTTTTTCTTCTTTCCTTTCTTTCCTCTTTTCTCTTTTATTTTTTTTTCTCATTCCACGTTCGAAGTATTAATCTTCGAACTGGGTCAAAACTAGCGAACTAGGTTACCGGTATAGACTCGCGATATACGTGTGGCCCGCGAAAACGTATAGCTTTTAACAGTTTGCGGGTTCCTGTTACATCGACGTTGGGAAAGTTGGTCGACACGGAATTTGAAAAAATTATAAAACTTTGCTAATATGGCGGTCGGTTTATTCGCGTGACGAGACGACCATTCCTCCACCACTTTTAGTGATAGGCTCAAGTATACTACTAGCTCATAAGTATTCAGATACTCTGGTAAACTCATAATAATAGATAAGGTTTTGCCTAGATTAAGCGTATACGGATTAGTATTTCTCGAATTATTGAAAACGCGAAAGAATATTTTAAACACAGAATATTTAATTTTATGATGGAAACTAATGGAATATTTGCGCTCTTTTAATTATAAATCAGATTAAGAAGGATCTTTTAAATTGATACGAAAACTTCCGACGTTAATACAATTATGTGATAATATTTTACTAAACATACTCGAAGCAGTGTAGTAAATAATAAAATATATTGTTATTATATTATTTAATTGCAATGTAGTTTAATATTATAGTCTGATGATTTTATACAAATTTAACGAGAATTCCTTCTGATTGCTAATTAATCGTTCATTTCTATACATTTGTAAAATTTATATACTGTTACTACAAATTGATCAAAATATCCGGATATTTCTAAGCAATATTATACATATTGAACTTGATTTCATCTCTATTCTCAGCACCATAGTCGTTTCTTCGTCGAATTTCACGAGAACGTGAGATAATTTCAGCCGGATGATTAATGTTTTATTAACTTTGCAAATTTGTTTGTTGAAAAGCGTCGAGAGAATTTCCAAAATTTCGTTGTTCCGGTTATTTTCGCGGAATATTTCGTGGCAAATTCGCCCGAGGCAAGACGAAAATCAACCATGGAAACGACGAAATTTCTTCCTTTTTATTATAAAATATTCGATACGCTGAGAGTAGAATAATCTGCGATAGATAACATTGAAAAGAATATATATATATATTTTTTTTTTCTGTCACGTATGTCGCGTGAAATGAAATAAAATCAGACAATGAAAGGTTGATTCGCGTTCACGATGGCACTTCGTTCGTCTGCATTCATTTTAATTTGTGCTTTTCGATCGAACTCCGCCGTGTTAAAGAAAAAAAGAAATCACTCGCTGGATTATTCATTAGAAATTCATCAGTGGGTAAAGGGTTTGAACGGTGCAGGCTTAAGTGGAACAAATCCTCTTAAAACTTGTTGCGAGCTTAAATTGTTTAAGTCCGCATCCATATTCCTTTAAAAGTAAACGAACCCTTTGAAGATTATCTTTGATGATTCTTCAAAACATTTAACCCTTTAATATTTTAAAAGTCCATAAAGCTACGTACATAAATGCTTCGTCATTCCGTTTATTCCTGAGAATCTTTTGTCTGACCGATACACGACTTAAACTACTCACAGCCTCTGTCTGATCGCTTGCGTCTCAAACTACTTACGACAAGCAGCGCCACCACGTTATTCCTATTTACCAATAGTTCACTGCATTATTCATCTTCGTTATTTTCTAATAATTCACTATACTATTAATTTTTTGCACGAACTTCGCAATTTATTTTTCATCATCAGGAATCATCATTGATTTTTCATCAAAATATTCAGGCTTCCAGTTACTTGAAAACTCCACTATTCGATAGACCGCTAGAAAACTCTGCCTGGCCATATCCTTTTTATTCAAACTATTCAGAAGCTCTGTTTGATCGTACGTACCTCAAACTTCTTAAAACCTACACCACCGTGCTACCTCCATCTACGTACCAACGATCCACTATTATATATCTTCTACACTTCACTCTTCATTTTTCCTATCTTGCAACAATTTGCTACGTTACTTATCTTTTACGCTTTATAAGCCATAACCTTTCACCGCTTGGAAGCCTCGCTATTGCTCTGGCAAATCATACGAGTTACTCAAAAGTTCCATGAAATCAAGAAAATTGATCACCCTATTCATTATTGAGAAGCTTGATTTTCGTATTGAGAAGTTCAATTTGTCTACTTAATCGACTATATGAAAGTTAAGCTAAATGGCAGCTACTCGATATGATACAAACATCACAACTCGTCTTACTCCCAGCTATCGCTACTAATCCAATTTCCTAATTTCTGTTTGAAAACAGTTGCAGATATTCGGCTTCAACTCGCAACTATACAACAACTTCTCGGACGCGTTGCAGCGAGCGCAGGGTATCGTGGCGGTGTCTCTTCTCCTCCAGGTACATGCCTGATCTCTCACAGGCCCGCTTATGTATTATTTTTCACGGGACATTATGCGAAAGATCGGCTAAACGTAAAACGAACGCGGTAAGCGATAGCCGATAGATACAGAGCCTGTGTGCTGGTTGGCTTTCAGGTTGGAGACCTTTCGAACCCGGAGCTACGAATATTCACCGAACAGCTGGATAAGATCAGATACGGAGGTGAGACCGTCAGTAATTTAATACACCCGACCGGACTCGAATTTCTCGAGGAAATCGAGTTTCCACGCGCTGCTTCGCGATACACAGTGCGAAGGGTGTGCCTGGAATATGTTTGATCGAAATCCACGATACGTTTCACGCATATTCTATGCACATACATACGTGAGTTCCTTCTAAATATGGTACTTTAATTAACAGGCATCCTGTTAATTGAATGATTAAGAGGGACTTGCATATGAACATTCATAAGCCAAAGTGGTTAGGTTGGTGTTGTTGAAATTTTTCAAAATTTCAGTGTCAAAGTGCTTGAAAAGATCGATGCTTATCTTGCGTAATTTCATTAATTTTCTATATATTTCGTTTTATCGAGTTAACCGGTTTGACAAATAAGTGGTTCATACATAAATTGCTTCTTTCAAATTGCTTTTAAATTGGCTCGTTTTACGAGATTATTCAACTTTCACGAGGCAGAAGTTATACAGGGTATTTTCAATCTTTCCAGCCGAACTGCAAATTTAATTACTTTGTAAGTTACATTCACGTATTATTACCCTATCAACCTGTATGAACGATTTCATTTTTAAATTTCATTATCGCGAAAAACCGTTTCAGTTCGTTTTATCGGTAAAAAAAAAAAAAAAAAAAGGAGGAAAATATTCAACGCTCGTGACAACCAGAATCTCCACACTTTCGCCGGACGAAAGTTAATTCGTGAATATCGATTTATTTTTTCATTAAGATAATTCGTGAAATAGACTCAATCAGTTCGATTAAACCATTTTAGGTACACCCTGTAGGATACTTTAATCCGACTGAATACGCAATTACGATCAAATGGAATATGTTATTTAATTATGCATTTAAATTGACACTTTTGCAGCTGGTAATTTACTTTTCAAGGGATAAGTCAATAGCTGTTTGTCGCGTTATTGGTAGAAATAATATAAATTTTAAACTGTAAAAATAAATTTTACTCCTTTTACATATTCATAATTAGAAACTTACTACCAAAAGATTTGTAATGAATGTAATAAATTCGAAAAATAAAGAGATAAAAACTGAATATATTTATAAAATGTTCAAGTTCGTTTATAGTTTCATACCGTTTTCTTATATCTCTGTTATCGTCCAAAATTACGCCAGCTGCAACCAGCTGTGGCTTATGAAAAGACGTAATTTTACGTCAGCCACTGCGAATGTGTCAATAGAAGAAAAAAAAAGAAAGTTAATTAAGAGAGGTTCATAAAGGTGGCTCGCAAAAAACGTATTTTAATTACTTTTCAACAGCAAAGATCGTCTATGATCGTGTATGATGCTTGAAAACAAATTTCATAACTTTCTATTTTAATTTTACATTGTCAATCGAACATGAATTTAATATATTTAATTTTTATTTGTTACTAACATTAGATTACAGACAAATGAATTTTTAAACGAAAGTTTTTCTATCTACTTAAAGTTACACATTGAAAATAAGAACTTTAAATCAATCCACGTGCATTATTGCTATTTTGTTTTCGTCTTCGGAAGCTTTATAAACATTCCATTATATCGATAAGCAGAATATAAATAAAAATTACTTTAATTAGAGTAAATTACACTTGAAAAATATAATGCTATTCGCAGAATAATTTTCTAGATTTGTACTCATTTACTATACATATATACAGTGATGGATAAAAGAATGCAAATAATACAAAATGTCACTATAATATTACGAAACGGAGTTGTATTTAACAACAGCAACGAATAGATACAATGCATGCTCCTATGTAAATTACTTTCATCAATACGGCAAAAAATGTCTAATAGAGAAATTACCAATGCTCATATACAAGTACCAATTTTAGTAGCAATTTTATGCTTTGTTTTATCCAGCATTGTAAATGTATAAGTGAATGGACCATAACAAAAAAGAGTTAAAAAAAAGGACGAGGGATCTTTAAAAATTAAATTGTATGTTAATAACCAAAACGATTTCAGCTATTAAATCCTACTTTATCGTCGCATTCTCGTTTCAAATTGTTCCTCGTATAATCACCAGTTTAAGTCGTCGTTCTCAACGACGGCCACGTTAATTACAAACTAATTGATTCCGATTGCCGAGAAAAAGGCATCTTTTCCGGTGAAACACGTCAAACGAAAATAGTAATGCGAATTGAAAATGGAAGGGGAGAGGACTCTTCTCTGGGGGTGCATCAGCTAATTAAAGATATTGCTTGCTCCAAATAAAATCAGACGGAATAAACGATCGTTATCGACGTCGAAAGAGGATTTTTTCACCGATTATTTGCACGTGATATCGATGGCCGACTAGCACACACCATTTGCATAATTAGCTCGTCCTCGATCGAAAAAATTTATGATATCGAAAGTAAATATATGTAATTTCGAGTAATCAACCAGTTAAGGACCGGCATGTTTTAAAGCATTTTCTTAGAAATTTTAATTAATTTCCAATGTTGAAGCATGTTTTACCATTGAGATTATATAAATGGATCATCTCAAAGATTTGCAGAATATCTTCTTCATTATTATCGCTTTTTTCATTTTATGAAATTTCTATAAATATATTCATTTCTTTCATCTAATATATACATTAGTATTATGATACAAACTATCCTTTTCCAATTAGAAAAAGTTTATGCAATTCTACAATTATTCTACAAATATTAGTAATATTCTAATACATTTTTTGTATCTCCATAAAATCAATATGAAAGTAATTTTATTATGCATTTTTTAAATAAGAATTTCACATTATTTAACTGCTTGCTACTTAATAGGTTAATTCTTTGTGTATTATGAATACACACGTTTCAAATCAAAATACACATTTCATTCATTTCATATGATTTCATAAAATCAAAAAATAATAGCTTCAATAATAAAACGTGTATTGATTACCTGACATTTCTGTTCTTCGTTTTAGAAAGTTGGTAATATAATAATAGAAAGTATAAATACAGAAATTTTGTATAATTAATCCTTTGTGTGCTATTGACGCACGCGTTTCGAACAAAGATGCGCGTTCAACGAACGTTATTTAATTTTACATCATACAAAGTTAAAAGAATAACTTCGTTACGCGTGTCGTGGTTAATTGACATTTTGTACAGCACGCGAAGCAGGAATAGCATGGATATACACCTCAAATTCTAAATAATTAACCCTTTATACGGTACGGACGCGTATATCGATTCGATAAATTTCATGAGCATCGTATATAGCTTTATAACCTCGTCACTCTGTCACATACGTGTTTGACGAATAGTGGAAAAACGAGCGTTATGTATTTTACCTGATTTTATATATTACTGCATTAAAAAGAATAATTTAAATATGCGTGTAATAATTGATTGATACCTTGATCAGCATGTAAAATCGTGATAAGTATTACGCTGGCAATAATAGCGATCGCGTGGCACACAGTATCACGTCGTGTATAGGAAGTGTTGTAGGTTAGAATATTCAGCTCACAAAGGATTAATCGTAGGAATTAATATTCACAGATTAAAACAGCCAAATATAATACTTACTTTATCCTTTATCTTTAACAGTTTCTCAATGGTATACGGATATTATGATCAATTTTATAAAGATTCCAAGTTAGATACAACAACGTTACGTTACTACAAAATGTTTAAATAGTATAAAACGTTGAACGATTCTACACTAAACATAAAGAACCATACGAACATTCAATCGATATAAATATTATAAAAGAAATGATATACTAAATACAAAAACATGCAAGGATATTCAATACAAACGTAATCTCGTAACACGATAGCGCTTATTATTTCCTTATTGTAAACGGTATTCACTCGTATCGCAGGGAATTTCACAAAGATTCAACGCTACAAACGAACATTCGATCGACACGAATGTCGAATCTAACCTCAAATATAACTTCAACAGAAACAAAGTCAGAGATTACCCGGTAACAAACGGAAAGTGAATTACCTTCAATCTCTTCTTGCAAAAAGCTCAGAAATCCTTTCCAAACTAGAATCTCTCACGTAAGAATAAAATTCACGCGCATAAGTATGTACCTCCAGAAAAGCTACGCGAAGAATCGGTTTCGCGATTCACGATCAAAGAAAACGTTCGAGGCGCTCTCTGGATCAGTGCTGTTTTCATGATATTATCGATCGAGAGTGCGCCGCGGGCTTCTTTGAATATTTCTTTCGGCCATTAACGACACGAAGTACACAGAGTACGTATAAAAGTGTAATATCAGGCGTTAGAGGCGCATGTTAAGGAACGCCAATGCTAATTGGGGTACGTATGCGCGTCACGGTGGCTGTCGGATCGTCATGTTATCGATCGAACCGATTGCACGCAGGCCAGGCGATGGAGATTAAACGTTTCGTGGTACGAGAACTGCTGCCGGACACGAAATATTACATGACGTACGACGGCTCCATCACGATGCCGGCCTGCCACGAGACCACCACGTGGATCATCCTGAACAAGCCGATATACATCACAAAGCAGCAGGTGAGGTTGAAATTTTCATTGAATATGCGTATATGTGTGTGTGCACATTCGCCCGCATGGTATCGAACTTAATGGTTCGCTGATTTTTACAATTTTTCTAAAAGTTTCCTAATTGTTACCATATGCAATTTTAACCACTTTAAAACTTGAAATATGTTGTAAGATAACTTTTACAATGTTACTAGTGAATTGTCATAATTTTTGCGATATCATTGACATTTAGTGGAACGTATTCTAGTTTTAAAATTACAATGTTAATTAAAGCAACTATACCTTATATCATATTACATAAAATTATGCACCTTGAATTGAGAGTAGCGACATCAAGACGCAGTCGTTGAATATCGACCATCAGATAGCGCCATTGCGGATAGAAATTACATTGATCCAACTTTGAAGTTTCCATAGCTGGCTATGCAGCTTCTGCTGATCTTCGTTCTCTATGACTACGAACAAGGGTTAATTTGCTACTGTTCGATGACCGGCTTCAAGTTAGTCAGAGGAGGTTTAGGTTCTCTGCAGTTCGATTGTTGAAGCATGCGGTGAATATGTTCTCAGCATTGTTACGATAACCTTCGAGTGGCGGAAATACTTGATTGGCTGTTGTTCAACTTATTAATCGAGTGAAATTAAATCGGTCAAAATGTTATGTCGGTCACTTTCACGATAACGACAACGAAAAATTCATTGAAACATTTATTATTCTCAATTACTATCTGATAAAATATCAGTACAGTTCTTAATCAAAATTATATCAATTATGTAAATTAGAATAATAGTAATTTTGAATAATTCTCGATGCTTGTACTTATCGCTTTTTCTCTCTAGTTCTTTTTCAATTTCTCAACAATTGAAAGACTCGCAGTCCCGGCACCTAGAACCTTATTTCGTTTCTGCGGCCATTACTGATGAGGCCCGCATTTGGAGCCCCAACGATTTGAAGAATCGTAGTAACTCACGCACGAAAGCAGTTTCTGATGTTCTTTTAACGATTTCGCGTGGCCAATGGCGAGCGTAATCTCGCGCGCCACGTAGCACGCACAGACCAAGAAAATTGGTTTACGTGAGTTCCTTATCACGCTTTGATGTCTTAATGTATTTTTTTTTTCTTTTCATTCTTCCTTCCCATTCTTTCCCCTTTTTAATTTTCTTTTCAGAATGGCTGATTTGGCAAGTCAAGGCGGTGAATTACAAAGTAAAGATTCGGTTTCTAAGCTACTCATTAAGGACTATATAGCGAGGCGGGCAGAGTTTAATGGACAGTTCCGTGTCGTTGATCTTTTTTTCCTTTAATTCGATCATAGCGCAGAAAATTCAGTTAGCTGGCAGTTCGTTGCGATACGCCAGCTAAATATATAAATATACGCCTATACTGTTTATATGATATTCGTGAGTTTGTATATTTGTGAAATTATTCCAAACGATTCATATTTTCTCGGCAGAAATATTCTAAATTAATCAATGTCAATTAAGTTACTCATCCTACGTGTTTAAGATAAGAGGAAATTTCTCAACACAGTAACTTCAACTTAGCAAAAACGAAACTTTGAATTCATTTCAATTAAATACGAGGATAAAAAGAAACAGCTGTCTAGGAAGCTTAAAAAACCATTAAAAGTTATTTTATTAAAGTGAAAGAAAAAATGGACATAAAAATTCGAGAATGGCAATGAGGCATAAAAACTTCCTTATTTAGTTTCTAGAAAAGTACGAAAAACTCGTTTTGAACTTCGATTCTTTGCTAGTTTTCCTTCAAGAATTACAAGACATTTTATCAAAATAAGATTGCAATACAAAAATCTAAAAACCCTAACAGAGTTTACTCGAAAAATTCACTTCCAACATATTAGTGCACCACTTGCCTCGCAGTTGTTCGTCATTCTCGATCGCGGCAGCGACGCGACAGCCGATTTCAATTGCATACAGTGCATAATTTTTCGAAACGGGCAGTCGACTCATCGTTTTCACTCGCTGCATAATAGATCTATCTGTCTGCGGATCAATCAGCCAAATGGATCGTTTATCACGATTCTCTGTCTCTGTCTGTCTGTCTGTCTGTCTCTCCCCTCCTCTGTCTTTCAAAAAGTCGGAAAAAACCTCATCCCTTTTCCGTGTCTCCCGTGTTCCCGCCGTCAGATTCGTATTTTAATATTACCGGCCAGCGAATCGGTAATCGATGCGTCGCGTATTATTATCGAGAAACTCGTTCGTATCGATATGCAGAACGATACGAATCCTTTGAAAAGGAGAGGAAGAGAAGGAAAAACGAGGGGGAGAGAAAAGGAAAAAAGAAACAAACGCGTGCAAACAACGTCTGAGACGCGAATAATGGATCGAGGTCTATTGACTTCCTGACGGAAACGTCGCTTTGCTGGTCGAACGATTCCGAATTGAGCTCTTTAAAGGGGGAATTAATCTCGATACGCCGGTGCACGAGATATGATTTTAATTCCAGTGCCTCGGATAGAGCGCTCGATATGATCGATAATATAAAAATGCGCTTTGTTACCGAGCAAAGTGGAGGAATCGGTCAGCGAACGTGAAACTCGTTTTTTAATTTAAGAGAAATGGTTATCTGGGTGACGGAGGGTAAATTGTATTTAGTGTGGGGTAATTTTGGTAATTAAAGTAACGCGTGTATTTATTAGATCAGGTGATAAAGAGAAACGTTAGATAAAAAAAGTTCTTTGAACGACAGTATATTTTTTAATAGTTTCTGCATAGATGGAGATTAATTTCTTTTTTTAGTGGAATGATCAACTATGGATGATCAAATATTTATAAGAGGAAGTTCCATATAAAGAATTGAATAATTAGATAGAAAATTGTATTTTTGGCTTTTTGCATAGCGGTGATAAGTGGTTTACAGGTGGAGGTTAATTTTATTTATTCTTTTTATGGAGTGTTTAATTTCAGATAAATTACCTTTTTAAGTATAGAAGGAAATGTTATATAGACAAAAAAATATATGTTTCTTCGCAAATCAATATTAACTATTGATTCATTTAGTATTTTCATTACTAATGAAGTGTCTAAATTTGATTGATCAAATTTTAGACGAAGCCGGAAACGCAATATTTTTATTCTTCATTTTCGTCTTATTTCAGCGTCGAGGATCACCCCTTAAATCTTGTTGAAACAGTAACCGAACACCCTGTAGAATATCAAAATTTGTGCACGAAAATACCGAGATATATTTATTCTAAAATTGATCTAATTATTCTAAATTATTAATCGAACTATTCTACAAATAGGCCATATAATTAGCGATTTTAATCTCCGAGAATATTCTATTACTTTCATTATGAAACATGTTTCAAATAGCGCTGAGTATTTTGGTTTTAAACGTTAAACAGAAGATATTGCGAAACATGCGTTGATAAGCTTCCGGTACGTCACGGTGATTATCATTAGACTCCAGATGTTCATGCAAATTCTTGTCTGAAAAAATGGAATCCGCAAAAAACATTAGGACCGATAACCACAGGCATTTAAACAACAATTAAAAAAATATGACAAAATTTGACGCTCGAGAACCGCGTACGATAACATGAAATTTAAGCTGCTACCCTAATCCTTTTTCACCTTGATTACGTTTTCTATCCCGGAAATCTTCTCGAATGTCTAACAATAAAAATATCAAGAAAATAGAAAGCGAACAATGCAATCAATCGATACTCGCAAGCCATTGTACTTTGTAGATAAAAGGAAAAGATATGACAACCCGTAACTTCGTGTAATAATAACAAATTTAATCTGTCGTCCCTTCAACCAACCCCACACCCTCGTAAAAGCTAAATACTGAAAAAGAAACCACGAAAACAAACGAAAAACCATAAAAAAATGCAATCAATATTCGATCGTTTAACCGTAAATAAAAATCAAAGCTAGAATGAAAAAAGGAAGGGACTAAAAAGTTGGACGATCGAAAAACTGGATGTCGAAAGTTTCGTGGCGAAACTAATTTATTCTCTGCGATATCGAAGAGAGGACGACCGCGCGTTGATCGATGATTTAACAGCCACTTTTCGCGGGATGATTTACGTATCCACAGAGGGTGGCGGCGATGCATTTTAATAAATTTATCGGGGACAGCGCCGGTGGCGTGCGAGGAATTATACTTGCTAAAACAGAGGGCCGAGATTACGTGGCTAGTATTTTTCGGGGCAAGTTACCCAGGGGGCGACATCAAAGGGATGCAAAATAACCGAGCACACAAACAAACGACACACGTACAGGGAAGAAGCCACATGCACGCAGCGTATTGCTCGTTACACCGAAAAAAATCCAACCAGGAAAACCACCGGTGCACACGGTGTATCGAATATTCTAGTAAGCTTATCCCGGCCTCGTGGCCCTCCATTAGAGCGAAAAGAGCGTTCCGTGATGTCGACGCGTCGATTATTAGCCCACTTTTTCCAGCTCATATTTTCGAGCCTGATTTTTCTAACGAGGTGACATTGTCCGGAATATTTTCATTTTTCCTCGTACAGATGTACATATTTATATATTATATATACATAATTATAATACGTAGCAATAAATTTAATAATTGTAAAGTTTAATATATATTTATTTCTTATTAATTGGAATAAACCTTAATTTAGATGAAAATCCTAACAAATACAGTACAGTAGAGTAGAGTCTCCTTTGTGTAATAGGAAAACAAAAATGTTATTATAATGGAATTTTTGGACAATGGGATAATCACTTTCCTCATATGAAATTTTATTTATTGACATACAGATTAAGGTAAATCGATAGTTTCTTTATATATTTACGGATCCCATATTTTTTTAGGATTTATAATATGTAATTTAACATGTAATTTAATTGCATATAGTTACGTTCTTTTCGTACTTCGAGTCATCAAAGTCCTTTTCCGAATGCCACGAATGCTCAGTCGAATAAAGGAAACAATACATTCTATATGAAGACTAGTAAAATACGTACATATTTGAAACGAGGAAAAGGCATCTGTTTCTGGGAAATATTATGTTCGGATGATACAGCACTCCGATAATAGAACGTTCGAATATTAAGGTATTCGGATAAGGGGAGTTCTACTGTATTAACACTAGAACTGCCACGACAGTCAAATTGACTGATTTTACAATTTTATTTTCAAATTCTTACTTCGTGTTATATTTTTTTCCGCAATGATGTAATGACTTTCGCAACGATAACTAAAAGAGTAAAATAATGAAATTTATTTTGTCTTTTATCTATTCAAACTGAAAATAATTTTGTATCAAACCTACTTATACCAACACCAGTCAAAATTACTGGTACTTGTCAAAGTGTAAAAGGGTCCTGCAATCTGTTTATCAAACCCCATTTAACCAGTTTCCTCGTTTTGTACAACTTCCCACACGTTTTTCAATTTTTTACTGCGTATCATTCCATGTGATGATGTCAGGAAAATTCCGGATCGATCGCTAGATCGCTAGATGCTAACACTAGAAATACCACACCAGTCAAAGTGTAAAAGGGTTCAGCAATCTGTTCATCAAACCCTATTTAACCAGTTTTCTCGTTTTGTACAACTTCCCACACGTTTTTCAATTTTTTACTGCGTATCATTCCATGTGATGATATCAGGAAAATTCCGGATCGATCGCTAGATCGCTAGATGCTAACACTAGAAATACCACACCAGTCAAAGTGTAAAAGGGTTCAGCAATCTGTTCATCAAACCCTATTTAACCAGTTTCCTCGTTTTGTACAACTTCCCACACGTTTTTCAATTTTTTACTGCGTATCATTCCATGTGATGATATCAGGAAAATTCCGGATCGATCGCTAGATCGTTAGATGCTAACACTAAAAATACCACAGCAGTGGTAAATGACTGGTTCTACAATTTTATAAATGTGTCAACCCTTGTTTAAGGATTATGGTCCCAGATGGATTAATAATACCAAAAATGTACTACATAACATGGAATTGCTTCTGTAAGAAAGTAATAAATCAATAAATATAAAAATATTCTATTATTACGTATTTTTTAAAGACCAGTCATTTTCACTGGTTTTGGTAGAAATAGCTTCGTGTTAACTATCGGTAGTTCTAGTGTTAAAAGTATCAGGTTGTCCGAAAAGTATCTTTTGTTTTATAAGCTGATAATAGATGCACAACACACCGCTTGTTTTATATTATTTTATTGAGTTATATATGCTCCATTTACTTCTATTACTATAAAACGGATCATGTATAATCCAATAAATACAATTTAATATATAGTGATAGAAATATTCTTGCGTATATTTCATGAAATAAGGCCAAACGATGACAGCATGTATAGAGAAAATTTGTTCAGAATGAATACCTTCACAACATATTTCAAGGTCGCTGAAATCGGTGAGGTGTGCCCCATTATAAATAATTATCATCAAGCTTGGTATTTTATATTTCAGTAAAACGAAGTCTGAAAGTTTGTAATTGGGTATGAATTTTAACAAACTTTTTTTATTAAACTAATTGCAATTTTCTCCGACTGGATAATCAAACGAGGTTAAACAGGAGTTTGAAATATGGGAAGGACGAGCAGGTGTTGTAATGAAATATTCCTGTCAAAAGTCAAAGAGCTGATACGTATAACTAGCGTTGTATAGCACAGGCATCGAGGACCTTAACTTTCAAGCTATTAAGCTGTTAGGAGGGAAAGGTCGTCTCGAAAGAGCAGAATGCAAAAGCGATAAGAACAAGAACTACGATCGTCGGTGTTGTAGTTTCTCAAAATTGATAAATCGATAAATCAATATCTATAATAGGCGTTCTGTAGTAGGTGTAGTAGTAGCTTGTTGGCTCACGAAGACTGTTTGGGCCATTAAGCCATTATAAAACGCAAAGACGATAAAGAACAGGGTGTCGTATTTACTTCATTTTCGCCAGCCGATAATTCGTACAAAATTAATCAGATTAGTTCGCACTCTACTTTTATTAGAAAGGTTAATGGAACGTTATAATTTCAAGCGTGTTACTTGAGGTGCAACATTCCTGAAATTTCGATTCTATCGCAGATTCTTTAATAATTTGTTAAACACGTTAATGTATAATATTATCGTTTTAGCGAAACTTTCATTGATTTTCTATTACTCTTATTGAAAATTTCTGCTTTTTGATTAACAGATTGTATTAATTTAATCGAATAGAAACATTGCAATAATATTTCGTAGGAAGTATACCAAAATTTTGTTATTCTTTATATCCATTAAAGATTTTAGCTCTTAAAAGCGAAACATCAAAGACGAAACCTATTTCAGTTCAAAATTACAATCTCACCCTCATTTCAATTAAAAATATCTTACTGCTAAAAATCAAACAAATCACCTGCTCGACATCTATTAAAATCCTTAACTTTCAAAGTATTCGTGGAAACGATCGAAACATCGAAAGTTTAAAATTACGATCCTAACCTCATATTTCAATCTCCCGTCCTTCGATAAAATAATCCAATTGAAAGTAACTCGATCGACAAAAAAAGAATCAAACACATCAATCTCCGTCGCTAAAAAAAAAGAATCAAACGAATCAATCTGCATGATCGCCGTTAAAAACCTCAACTTTCAAAGCTTTCAGGTTATTAATCTTTCACTCGAGCAAAAAGCAAAGAAAAAAAAAGAAAGAATACAAAGCCTGGAAAAAGAAGAAAGCAAAGACGCGAGGGGATAAAACAAGGAAAGTGATATTGACTCGATTCGTTGCAGCTTCTCGCGCTGCGACAATTGATGCAAGGGGACAAGGATCATCCGAACGCGCCGCTTGGGAATAATTTCAGACCGCCCCAACCGCTTCATCATCGTCCCGTTCGAACGAACATCGACTTCAACATTCAGGTAACGCTTTTCCCGTATACGAGTTCCTTCAACCGCGCGATAACCCGTTATAATTGTCTGGAAACTTTTTCCTCTTCAGGGACCGAAGAACTGTCCGACGATGAATAGGGACATATACTACAAAGGTATGAAAAGCTGGTTGCCGCCTCGGTTCCACGTGAAATGGGAAAAGTTCGTTCGGTTACAAAGCTGAAACGACTGTTGCGCCAGTTGTCCACCGACTAATTTTCTGCGGCTCTCTGTTGGGCAAAAATGGCCATCGAGTTGGATGTTTTGTTTCCAGTTACTGATAACAGGTGTTGATGGGAATGGTAATGGTAGAATACTGGGAACGTGCTGGCACATTAAATGTATCGGTTACTGTGCAACTTTCTGTTAACAGTAGGCTATGAATAAACTGGAACGCAAGGTAATCAGAATTGTAATGTGTGAAACAACAGATGGCGGTAGTAGATAATTTTTTCTTATGAGAGGAGCTTGATATTCTAGTGCATATTATGAAAACCGGAGAATCGGTTCTTCTCTGATTTAGTAACATAAAATGGTTGTTATTACAAATGATTAATTGATTATCTACCAGCATAACCCTCAGGCGTTCTAAAAAAATTGTATCTATTGGTATAGAAATTTTGACAAAAGATGATCCTTGTTATTAATTAGCTGCTTATGTACCGTCAGAATCTTTAGGACTCTCAAAAAGTTATATTCATTGGCATACCAAATATCAATTAACATAGTGACAGAGAACGATTACTGTTATCAAATTTCATTAATTTATCATGATCATAATCCTTAAGAATTTGAAAACAACAAGATTAGCAATATAGGCTTATAACTTTCACGAGCCAAAACACGAGTAAAATATATATGTAGCTTCCATATACAATTTTTCTAGATCAAACCATTCTCCTCAACAAATTGAATCTATTACCCTTCTGATAATAGATAATGAATCTAATAACAGAAGCTGACCAAAATCATTTCGATAAAGACTCATAACCTTATTTTTATATTTGTTGCAGCCAACAGCTGGAAATAACCCCGTAGCGAGTTATGGCAGCGGCTGGAGGTGCACTACGCTTTCCCTGGGACAAGCTGGAGTCACGCAGTTAACAGGATAAAAACCCACTGACATATCAATTAATGAGCGCGACCAGTGGTCATCGTGTCGATCGGATCGAGCAGAGGCCATCGTGGCGCGTATCGTTGAAAGGAAGAGCGAGAGAGAGAGAGAGAGAGAGAACGCGCGGAAGCGAGTGAACGAACAAGAGAGAAAGAGAGAACGAACGTGTGAAATAGAAAAGAGAAGCCAGAATGACGCGAAGAAGAGCGTGAAAGATTAACAAAAAAAAAAAAAAAGAAAAATGCTTCGTTGTACTATTAGACGTGAATTGCCAAGTATGTTTCCAGTAACGAGAAAACAAGAAAATGAAACACAAGAATACACAGATTACACAGACAGGTACACAGAGAGACATATACAGAAGATATACCTATATATAGATTACAATTTAGCGGAGATAAGGTTTAAAAAAACGTAAGATTAACACAAGATATATTATTATACGTATATCGATCAACTATCGAAAAAAAAGCTATGACTATCGTGGCCTGTGTTGGGGTCGTTGACGACTACGATGATCGTGACGATAATGATAGGTACGGGGATAGAAACGAAAGACACGAGAATTCTATATGTATAAAAGAAATGAAGAAAAAAAAAGAAAAACTAAAGATTCGCGCGTGATGGAAATTCACGCCTTATACGCCCACTCATACCGCCACCTGCATATACATAAAACATACAACATACATGCATACATGCATACATACTTAACATGTACACACACATATCGAGCGAAAGTTTATACTATATTCTTGTAATAAAATGCTGAAAAACGTAGACGGAAATAACGACATCGAAACCCTATCTTCCGTGTGAACACGTTCAACAACGCGAGTAATCCCACCAATCTGTTCCACATCCTTTTATCTCGCGCGCTTTGTCTTCTCATATGGGATTCCCCTCGAGTCTTACACTGTAGCGCCACTGCGGTGCTATCTCTACGGCGCCGGCTGAAACCTTCAAGTTACTACTGGTGTCTCACACGCAAGTCGATAAATTAGAGACCTACTACGTAAAAAGAGGTAAGTCAAACCAACAATAGAGAAATGAACTTCGTGACTCAAAAAATATCCTAGTTCCACCACTGTTTCTCATTGGCTCCCAGCGAATCTTCCCAACGTATTCCGATTTCTAGGTTAGAAACCATGGAACGTGTTCACCAATCCTCGCCATATTTCCCTCGCAAAACACAACTGACGAAAAGCGTAATACTGATCGAACTGGCTTGGTGAACGCTTACTGGGGGTAGCGACGATCTCGAACGGAAAAGGGGTCGAAAGGTTCCGTAGAACCAGAGAGGGCGTTCGTGCGGGGAGAATGGGTTTCATTGAACCAGAATTCGACGGTGCTGCCGGCGGACGGCTATGCGGCAAGGGAGCCAAAAAGGGACAGCTATGGGTAATGAGGGAGCGAGAGGGCGGGTGAAACGACCGCGCCACCATGATGGGCGAGGAAGCAGAGGGGGAATTTCATTGCTCGGGAGGGGTTGGAAGGGCGGGGGAGGGGGAAGCGAGAGGAACAGACACGGGGATACGGAGGCACCGTGTCGCTGGCCTCTGCGGCAAATCTGCAGGTTTCGTGTGGCGTGTGCGTGGCACGGAATCGCGGGGATTTCACGATCCCAGAAGTGTGCGTGGTCGGAAAGAAACGTGCTCTCCTGTGAGTTTTCTAGTGCGTAAATCTAAATCGTGCGTACAGTGTATCTCTCCTCCCTCTGTATGTGTAGTACGTGTGCGTGGGATCGCCTCTCGTGTGCTGTAGCGAAAACTTGGCCAGCTCGGGGGATGAAGATCTTCGATGGCGTGGCGCGGTCGCAGCACTCGATCTGTAAGAGTAGCATCCCTTACGAGATTCGGGGCTAACCAAGGAACAATTACGGTGGACCGATGAGGTGGTGGCTCGACCTTATCCGCGAAAGGTCTCGCGCGACCGAATTGATTGATCGGCCAAGAGGATAATAGAAAAGAGCTCGTCGATGCCAGTCGACGACCTCGCGGACCAGGTGGGGGGTGTCCTCTCGTGAGAACGGGCGAATACACGTTCACGCGCCGCGAGACTACGCGTGGAGAGGAAGCTGACAAGTGCACCGTGCTGTCTGTCGGTCCGTTTCCACTCTTTTCTGCGGGCTTCGTTCGTTCGTTCAATCAATCAATTACCCGCAATGTGTCTGTTCGCGTGATCAGTGTTTGACCACATTTATGTGACTGATTCTGTTCGGTGCTAACCATTGGCAAATTTACATCTAAAAGAGATTTTGACCAATTGGACAACCTCTCGTTTGGAAGAAGCATACGTACGTATAAACGGAAGGACGAGACTGGTAAAAAGGACGAAAATACAAGAAAGCATCAAGAAGAAAGAGAAGTGGAAGATGAAATAAGGAGTGACGGACACAGTGGTGTACAGTGTGCTCTCTCGTGTTTAATTTTTCAACGAGGCTGCGAGCGGCGACGCGATTGGTCAGACCAGGCCGCGAGGAACGTACGGATTTTTCGTCGAGTCCGCAGATTCTCATGCAAGTACGTGGTATAAGCGAATTTGCCGCGGTCGATGCACTCAAAAGCTCGCTCGGGGGAGTCGAGTGACACGTACACGACACCGCGAGGACCGTGGCACAGTCGATTCGAGTAATCGAGCGTCGAATCGAGCGTCGAACCACAGCCTGGCCGCCCCTTGCCTCTTAACGAACCTGTGTCAACCTAACTACAGAATTTCTTGCTTGTACGATACACACCAATTTCCTTTTCAAGTATTTTATATCACATGTAAAGTCTTGTACACGTTCTAGTCATTACTGTATAGATTCTAAGGATTATTCCTTTTTTTTATACGTATATAATTGAGTCTCATAACATTTATAAAGGGTTTGACTGTTGCTGTTGGTCTATCGGTGTCTATCAGGTTGTTGCTACTCTGTCTCTGGTTCAACGACTTTCTATCGAAAATTTCGCAATATTGAGAGTTATTGGCCAGCTCCCAAGCGACTTTCTGACTAATTTATGATCGATATAAATTTCGCGGCGTGTTACGCGGGCATACCATTAGCATACGTCAGCAATTAATATGCCTTAGTGTGCGCGGCCGGAAGCGGCTCGATGTCGGAACATGCCTGTGGAATTTCTGCTTCTCATAACGCTTCAAGATTCTCCTTTGTCTCGCAAAATACCATATATGACTATATACATTTTATGTAGTCAAAAAAACAAATAGCAAATTTCAACAGCAAATGCAACTTTATACATTGAACTTTATCTTCTTCTTAAATTATTATAATGCATTAACAAATTAAGTAGTATATTTTTAAATTAAACGATGTATTTATTTTTTTTTCCTAAAAGCGTAATATGTTGCAGGAGGTGGATATTGTTTTTGTTGCAGATTAATCCTGGGGCTGGGGTTGTAATTGGAAAAGTGGGCCAGCGTGCACGCTCAGCGCGGCTTAATCAGAATGAAATCTAAGAAGTCCCGGGCAACAATGGCTTTGTGATGCCCGAAGGAGGACCGTCGGCGAAATGAAAGCCCCTGAGAAACAATGGAAGCGTCCACGCAGGCATGACGGCCCCATTCAGATTCGCAGACGGCATGCTTAGTGGCGGCCAAAGGAGACGCTCAAGTAAGAATAAGCCGAGCATCGTTAGACAGAGGGAGAAAAAAGAAGGGCGATAGGGCAGGAAAGAATGAGAAAGAGAAAGATACCTAGCTTTCCCTTGGACATGATCGAATGGCATGATACAAACTACACCATGCGTCTCGGTGTCTGCCGCTTTACTTATGCCGGATCATCCTTCTGCATATACTCTCTCGTGTTATCATTTCTTCTAAATCAAGTCTTCTTTCTTCTCTTTTTTATTGCGTATGCGTGTATGTTTCTTTTCTTTCTTTGTTTTTAACTTTTGTGCGTGAAGCTATACCGTGATGGACAAAAGAATGTTTAAAATTGACACTACGGGTACATGAGCATAAGTAAAACAGCATTTTTTTTATACTATACACTTGTGTATTCTAAAGCATAGGATTACATTTAAACTTCCTCTTGGACGTCACAACGTGTACAGTGGCAACAAAAAAGTGTTTGCACATACTCTTATTTTCTGACGAAACGTTTCGTTTATCGAGTTCCATATACATTTTCTTTAGCATCAAGTTTTTGTAGTCATATGAAACAGACTAGATGATGTGAAACTTAATACACTTGAACTAATTACGAAAAAGTAGGTATTTGAACAAAATAACAGGTTATACCCTCTAACCTATATTATTTACGAGAAAATATTTTCAATATCTTCGTGGCAGACGCCGCCAACTCTCTACTATTGAATAATGTAACTGAAATGTAACCTAAAATACTATTTCACTCACTCATGTAATCTAAAGCTTCCAATAGACTGTTAAGGATATCTACTACGTCTGATATCGACAATCTAAGTGACCATTACGTGTAGAAATATAGTAAATTCTTGCCGGTGACGAGTGCCCTGTACAGTTGTTTCTGAGACGTCGCGTCGTAGAGTTTCAAGAACAGGTTTGTTCGAACTCTCGACGGGACGGAAGTTTGGAAATTTGTTGGGACAAATTGCACGCAACACGATGTTTCCATTTTAACGTAGCGGCTAATGTTCGAACGCGTTTTACAAGCAACATGTGCAGGTAATAAAAGATGAGAGTCCCGGGATTTCGCGAATGATTCATTGATATCGTTTTACCAGGCAAGCTTGCCCCCTTAATTCCATTCGCTTTTTCGACCAACAACTTGGCTCGTGCTTTCCGAGGCGAGTATCGAACCGAACAACGTTTAAAACACTCCGTTGAACACTTACGAGGAAATTTCCATTTCAATTGCAGCCGCATTAATATTCATAATCGTGTATATAAATTAACCGGCTGTGTTCCTGATGTGAACGATTAAGTATCTATCAGATGTGCGATTTCACGACGCGTCACGAATCGTTCATCATTTCGTGTTCGAGTTATTCGAAAATTAATAAGTTCCAACCTGTTATGTCTTAATACTTTAATTCTTTAGGAAATTTCATCTCTAAAGGGGATATATAGAGTGTACTTCGTATTACGTACGGTTTATGCAATTTGTTGCTATGTAAAACAAGTCATCTGAATCTATTTATTAATTGGATCTCAAAGGGGTTGGAAATTTAAAAGAGAAAATTCCATTATGTGGCAGTAATTTCTTGCGTAATATAAACTCATACTACAGCTCATTAAAATACTGTAAATACTACAGTAATTTAATGAATTAGATTAACGTACCAATTTTTCTCTTCCGTTTATTAATGAAAATAACGAAATTTTCGTATAATATATTGTAACGAGCGATGAAAATGATTTTTTAACATAATTTTTCCTCTGTTGAGTGGATAGTGTGTAACGATAGCAGACGTTTCGAAAATACTTTATTTCCATAGTGATTTCTAGGTTACTTTTTTCTTTCTTAACTACATTAGAGCTTGATAAAGAATATTAAGTAGAATTCAACAAACTTAAAACGCTCTTTTTACTTTACACTTTTCTTTATGCATTTTTGGTTATATTCAAATTATATTTGAAATTAATTTTTTCAAAAATCTCTTCCTAAATATGTCACTCTTCTAAGATGAAAGAATTAACATGTTTCTTACAAGTTCATTATATAAATTAAAAAGTGAAACTTGGTAGAAACATAAAACTGACTCTCGTACGAAATGAATAGTGGTGGGGGAAATGGCCTTGAACGACTAACGACTTCTATCGAGACTATAGCGAGGGGGATCGTTCTTTAAAGTTTAAACGTTCCTAAATCGACTACAATTAGCGTCATTGACAAACGAACAACGGTAACGAGTTTTAATTGGTCACATTTCGGCGACTGGGCATTAAGGCCAGGCTAGTCTGACAAATGCGAGTGTTGTTCGAGCAATGGCGCACAATAACGCGTTAAGTAGCGACCGTTTCTCTCTAACGAGCGAACAGCCTCGCAGAGAGCGTGTTAATCCAGAAATTATCACGTGTAATTTTATGTACGGCCTGTTAGCACTAACGACTCACTTCGTGACACACAAGAATAGTATTCATATATGCAAATAATATGGTTTCATTTCATATTGAAGAGGATATATCATCTTGAGGCGTCTAAAAATATGTAAATTTTGGGTATTTTTTCATAAATAATTACGAAATGAAAAGCACAGATTTTGGTGGATAATATTAATATAGCTTTTAGCTCCACTTTACATTCTATTTTTAAAGAAAAATATTTCAAAAAGTTATTGTCTATGTTTGAAATCACTTCTAGTAAAATTCAGATGATTGATCGTTATTACTGGCGAGAACTGGAACATTTAAAATAAAAAATTCCTTTCGTTTCATAAACTAGAATCAATTATCTACGGCGTAACGTAGAATTTGGAAAATTAACGTAACAGTTTGAAGAGGAACACATTTTTTTGCTATTAAATTTCAGACATTCCTGAAAAATGTAATTCGGATATTTGGAAAATTCTAAGCGATGTTGTGAAGTACCCTGCTTATTCCTTCGTAGTATATCGAAAAATATTACGCTATATTTTTATCTAATCTTTTTTCACAAAAAATCACTTCTCTCGGCTTTTGCTTTTCGCTATGATAAAAAGTGTTGAAAAGTCTTTTACATAGTCTTATTACGTATAAAACTTCTCACAAATTTCCAACTTCATGAATAATTTTGTAACTCACTGTACATATATTTTACAAATTTTTAAAGTCATTTCCTGCAAAAACTGCTGAAGCTTTGTATGCAAAAACTTTATTCTTCGCTTTTATCTTCTTCCTTCGCAAGGAATCACTTCCTTAACCTCTTTCTTTAAACCACCTTTCTGAAACGCTCTATATGCTACGCGCGCGCGATTCGAAGCATATTCAACGCATGTCGCGTAGCGTTCGATCGTTCCAGCATTATGCGACAGTGTCGTTCATTCTCAAAGTCTTTTTCACCCCTTGTAATCGACAGGTTTTTTTCTTCCCCTCGATTATTTTCTTTATAACGCCACGTTTCCTTTTTTCGCCGTTTTACGCGGAGAAGAAAGAAAAGAAGGAGAGGAGAAACGGATCGAGTTCGTTAATTGGCCTTCTTGTTCTCGTACAAGCAAAAAAACAGGGGACGATGAAGATGAATAGAAATATCAGAGCACTCTCTTCCCCCTCTCCCTGCTTTTCCTTCTCCTGAAGAGTCCCGTTCGGTCTGTTTCGCGTTAGAGTCAACAGGTTCAAAGTTGTTTTTTAAGTGTTCTAGAGAAAATGTTTCGGGACGCAGAATAATGCGGACATATTGCAAAAGGAACCGCGCGTTCGTGCCTTGTTTTCGTATTGTCCATATGCACACAGTCTAGGGGCTGACCTATTTCAATTTATGCGGGAAACTTGATGTTTTTCCACAAAAGTCCTCTTGTTTACGAAAGATTGAGTATGCTATAAATTAAAAGAGAAGTTCTCGAGATGTCGTTTGTTTATTTGTATAGCGAATGTTGCAATTTGTGTAGTTAGAGTTTCGCTAGATAGACCTGGTTTCACTACTGAACTAATATTATTAAATCTAAACTGTATACACACAGAATTAAGTGCATTATATATACTGTTTCTATTGGTTTAAAGATAACAATGACATTAATGCAATAGAAAAGTACCATTTATATACAATTTTCTTGTTGTTGGAATCGATACTAGAAGGATCTCCACAGACGCCTACCTACATTTCCGGTAACCCGTCTTTAATATTCTGTTGCTCCCCTAAACCTTCAATTCCCCATGTATCCACTTTTTCGACAACGTATAATATATTGGACGGATACAATGCCATTTCCGAAATATATCCATCATGTATATCGATTATACAATGACCTTTAGAAAATGATGCGGGCATAGGGGGGGGGGGAATAATAAATTCGAACGCTGTCACTTAAATTCAACGTTGTATTATTACATACGTAAAGAATGAATATAGATAGGAAGAGTTATCAGTACGCAAAAATCGGTCACTAGTTGAAAAGTTTCGAGAACGTGTATTGCTCTGGGTAACAATTAAAATGGGTCACCCGGTACACGCGAAGAAAAGTTCGACTCGCGAAAGGTAACAAAATCTGCAGTTTGTTATGTGTCTTTCGGTTCCATTGTGCTTTACTTATACTGTAACTTTTAGAATCATATTGGTTAATAAGTGATCTGGTCAAAAATATTGATGCTAACTAAAGCTGTACTAGTAAGAGCATAATATCTGTCAAAATGTTATAATTAATTGAAGCAATAATTGTTAGAAATGTCAGAAATATTTTTTTCAATTATCATGTCTTATACAAAACCAGAATGTTTCCTAATGAACAGAGGGCTAGGTGATTAACCCAAGAGAAAATCATGGTTGAACCAATTTTTCATAAAATCTTATCTGTTTTCAGATCTCTAATAGACGGAGGAAGGATCCACAGGGACGACTAGCAGCAGCCAAAGAGAAACGGACAGTGGCATGATAGGGGCAATGCACCACCCTCTGCGAGGGCGCATTCTGCTGGCCCTCTTCATTCTGCTCAGCACATTCGCGTTGCTCTCTAAAGCGGTCGCGTTCCCGGACTGGACCGACTGTCCTGCTACGTGCCGTTGCAAGTGGACATCCGGCAAAAAATCCGCCCTATGCTACAATGCTAGCCTAACCTCGCTCCCCGCCAATTTGGACCCTGATATGCAGGTCCTCGACCTGTCTGGAAACAAAATTCCCGCGTTGCAGTCAGAGATCTTTAAACGTTCCGGCTTAGTGAATCTGCAGAGAGTCTTCCTGAGGAACGCTGGAATTTATAAAATCCACGCAGACTCTTTCAGAGACATGAGGATCTTGGTAGAAATCGATCTCTCCGATAATCACGTGGAGATGCTGGAACCCGACACTTTTCTGGGCAACGAAAGACTGAGGATCCTGATCTTAAGCGGAAATCCATTGGGCAAGCTGAGAAGCCACCAGTTCCCGATTCTGCAACATCTGAGGAACTTGGAATTGCAGAGATGCTCCTTATCCGAGATTCATGGAGAAGCATTTGTCCATCTGACCGGTCTAGAGTCATTGAGGTTAGACCACAACGAATTGGAGTATCTGGATGTATCGGTGATATCAAGTTTGCCACGTCTGAAAACTCTAACGCTAGATGGTAACCAGTGGAGTTGCGATTGCAGACTTAGAGATTTCCGAATCTGGCTGATCCCTAGCAGACCTAGCAAACTGTACTCCGTGCCTCAAGTGTGTTCGTCGCCGATGAGATTGGAAGGTCGCAAGTGGGAAGATGTGAAGCCAGTAGAGTTCGCCTGTGAGCCTGAAGTGTTCGTGTTGGCTAGTAGTATTCAGGAAGAGACTAATGGAAACCTGAGTCTGGCCTGCCTAGCGACGGGGGATCCAGAGCCTGAAGTTTGGTGGCAACTAAATGGAGGTCCAGTAAACGCGACCAAATTAACCGAACAGACATATTCGGGAACCTACGTGGCCTACGCGACATCTGACGTCGATATGGCCTACAATGAGCGAGTCCCATCGTCCAGTAGACTCACCGATAGGTGGAACAACTTGACTGTCTACAACGCCAGTGATGGTGACGCCGGGGAATACTCCTGTTTTGCTAAAAATATCGCCGGTCTAGCCAGGGATACCGTCAGTGTCGCTATTCCGCGGGTGTACACGGCACCCACACTCTCCCAGAGCGATAACTGGTTGCTCTGGGTGAGTTTGGCCGGTGGGGGAGCTGCTGCGTTGTGTGCTTCCATTTCTGCGGTTCTGTTGGCTTTGTGCGTGTGTGGTGGTACCCGACGACAACGTGCTCGAGAAAAGGTGAAGCTTCAGGGGAGCACTAGTTTCGGTGACCAGGAGAAGAAGCTTCTGGATCTGTCTGTGACTACCACGACACCTGGAAATAGCAACGATCGAGGTAGTGGTCATGGCAGTATAGTGGAAGCTTGTAGCACGGGTGACCTGGAACTGGCGGAGAGAGGGTCCATTTGCGACCCCATGAGCGCTGCCACTGTTACCGTAGAGAGACTACGTCCAGAGGTGAGCAGTGGCTCCGTGACCGCTATGAGAGCTGTACCGTGTGCCGCCATGTTCCCACCACCGCCACCAGAATTCACTAGTGGCGTCCTACCAGCTGGAATCTTCGGGAACATCTTTATCTCCGTGTCAATGCCCCAGGATTCTTCCGATCGTTGTTACCCCGATCTTTTGGACATTCCTGTTCATGGCACTAGCGGTGTGGTGAACAAAACGACTTCGGCTCTTCCGGCGGCCAGCAGCGTGTCTAGCTTCGCGACGCTGCCGCGACGAGCGCTGCGATCCAGCGATCTCTGTTCGCCTTACGACAATATGGGGCCCCGCGTAACGGCCAACGGGAGTTCCGCGTTCTCGCTAACGGACGCGGACCTGCGATTATCGCCGCCGCCGCCACCTCGAATCATACAACCGCCACACGAGTTTGTATCCCTATGAGGGATGTCCTCGTGCGGCCGGCTTTCGAGCAAATAGTCGGTATAATTGTTCAAAGCTCGTCCGTCGCTTTTTTCCCCCTCAATCCGAAAAAACAAACCACCATCATGTTCAGTCACGCGCGTCCTCTCCCCCGTCGATCTCGTTCGTTGTGTTCGTCGTTGATAGTACTCCACACGTATCCGCATTTTATACGGTGAGCCGTGGGCCTACCAGGTGAAACACTGGCGAGTGTGTTGTTTCTATGTAGGAATTGTATAACGCAAGAAATTGAGATGATGTGTGGTGACCGTTGTACTTTTGGTAATTTCATTTTTCTTTACTTGTGATATCTGTGTTGCGTTATTTGTTAATCAATTTGTTGATTTTTCAAACTGTTAATGGATCTTTATGAAAAGCCAGAAGACCAATAATCCTGTTGCCAAATGTAAATTAAGGGAAAAATAGGAGGGACACTTTTGTATCTCTTGTACTTATACCGTGATTGATGTAATATACACGTAAGTTAATAATTGTTATCATCACTTGGTAAGCGAATGGCTCACATTTTTAAATCATCTGAAAAACCACTCCTCGAGCGTACATTGATTAAGGTTGTATGCATACAGGGACCTAGAAAGTTTGTATCTCGTTGGTATATTTAAAAAGACGTCCGGAGGTTATCGAAAGTAGTATAAACACAGTTATGTCTGTCCAACAACCTATTCGATTACGTAAGACGTTGAGTCTCGAAACTGCACGTTCCCCTTACTATTCACTAAGTTGGCAACACTAGCGCCGCTGATCAACGTTAGTGCCAATAAATCGACGTTCGCCATTTGGAATTTATTATCGACGAAGCGACCCTTTCTCGCCAATGAATGAAATGCTTCTTGCGCCAAAGAGGACGGTTCATTTTTGTAAATAGCTCGAAAGAAAAAGAAAATGAAGATTAAACTCGTTCGTTTGCTCAAGTATCAGAAACGAAAATACAGAAAGCTAAAGTGATTTCTGATGCTAGAACTCGTAAGACTTGTGACTTTTTATAACGAACATACACACATTGTATAGTCGACCCGATATTTTTCGATGTTGACCGTTTTAGAAGCTCGCTGTGCATAATTTTAAGAACTTCATCCAGCAATCTATTCGTTCGGTGTATATAATATATTTATGATTTCAGTTCAATGGGTAGCAATTATAGTGCTTCCAATAGAGTGCTGCGGTTATTTACTTTCCATCTAGCTCCTCGTTCATCCATATTCTTATTAATTGATATTTTATTCTTTGAGAATGTTTAAGTTACACAGTGAATCAGTTTCCTTCTTTGTAATGCCGATAATTACCATTCAAAACATCATTAGCTCTTATCTTTCTTCGTTTCTTATTCAGATTTTTCAAATTATCGATATTTTAAGTTCAAGAAGAAGTTTCTCTTAATCTAGTCTTTGATCATTTAAAAACTGTGAAATATCTGATAAACTATCAAAGAGTTTGACATAATGTAACTTCAAGGTACATTACATTTGAAAAATATAATATTAATTTGTTTAATTCTGACTACCCTTCCGCAGCCCTAACTGTTAAAAAGATTGTTGATACATTATGTATTCTCTATTTCCTTAAGCACCTGTTACATCCAAGTTCACTGTCGTTCGCTTCGTTCCTTAGTATTAACCTAACTTCTCTACTTCTCGAAAATTCTATTTTTTCATCAAACTCCTCTGACAGATACATTAATCTCCTTCTTCGATTTTCAGATATATTCCACTAAACCAAACTACCAACTTTCTCAAACTGCTATCATAGAAACAATTTTATCCAGTTCCTAAACGTGTCAGTAATTCATATATACTACTGCGTCATTCCTAACCTCTTAAAACTCCTATGAACAGCTTAAGAAAGCAATCTCCTTTCCAATTTTCAGCTATATTCCACGGAACCATCGACTTGCGTCAACGTTCCTCAACCTATGGATACAATCAACTGGACACGTGCAGTTTCTAAGACGAGCCCCCTCGTGTCTGTATGTTCGCTTGTCTAACTGGCTTGCATGCTTGGTCGGCGTACAATGGCTGCTCGCAGAGGAAGCGTGTACAATGACGAGTGCGTGTGTGATCGTTTTAGAACGTAAGTTTCTTCTAGTTGCCAATACCCACGGATTCCAGTGGTTTGTAAATAACTAATGAAAATAAAAAAAAAAAGGAATACGAAGACAAAGGAAAGGACGAAGAAAAAAAGGACAGGAAAAAAGAAGACGAGGAGGAACGAGGTTATCCTCAGTGGATGCAGAGAACGAAGTAACGTTATCTCCCCTAATCATTCTCGAGGTGTATCACTAGTTTGTTACGTACTCTACGTGTGCAGTGTTGGTGGAATCGATATAGTGGCCTCGTAAAATTGGTCAACCATTAAAGCTTACATCAATAACTTACATTAATAAGAATTTAGAGTGAAAATGTAACTCACAAATGGCTTTTGTAACCTATTTAGTGTATTCTATTTTCAGAGACTCGAAGAATCAAAGATTCAATTGTTAAAAATTTAAAGACCCGAAGGTTGCAAGATCCAATTTTTAAGGATTTACAAGTTCTTCCATAATACGGCCCTGAATATGGCCACATTGTCGTTTTAACTGCGTAATGATTTAATTTCTAATTGTACTGTTTCGACTCCATCAACTGTACATATTTGTTATCGCAGTACACGTATTTAATAGCGTGGCGGGCGCGTGCCGTGTCGCCGCCAATTATGAACACTTTGTCAATTAAATAAAACGATTGAATTTTACACATCATCGAATTATTGTTCTCACTTATTCCGACGAGTAATCGATCTGATCGATCGGACCTAAACAAGAATTGTTATCTTTTGGGCAAGATGTTGAGGGGATTGAAAAATCGTCAGCGAAGGAAGAGGTTGACAGAGGGCGAAGATTAAGGTTCAAGTGGTGTACATTTTTTTCGAGGAGAAAATAAAGTTCAAAAAGTTAGTCTGGAATTGATTTTTGATGGTTCGTAGATTTCTTTGTTTAAAATTTCGACGTTCACCCCTTATTGTTTAATTTCGCTATACCCTCTAGAATATAATACAAAAAAATTTAAATATCTAATTAATGATTTAATTCATGTGCTCATTGAAGTCTAACCTTATTTAATTAAAAAGTCTAATAGCGAATTGTCAAGACAAAATTGAAGATTCCATTTATATGGGTAGAATATTTATCCAATCGAAATCAATAGAACATTTACTTCCCATTCTGATTTAATTTACTTTCAAATAGTTTTAGTACGAACGACAGTTTAAATACCTTTTACGCAAATTATTTTTATAATTCTAGATTGAAAGAATAAGATTTTTGCTCGAAAAGCAAAGAATATTTATTTGGAATCCCAGAATATATAAGTAAGACATTTATTTAGATTTCCTTAAAACTGGTAGGAAACTCTTTAATTAATGAAGGCAATTATTAGCAGAATGGACGATGGTAGCCGCATTACTGCGGTATTCCGGAGATTAAACGAAATTCCGAACAGGCCGAATCGACGAGGGCGATCGTAATCGTTCTCCGCTCGTTGCATTCGGCCCGCAGAAATTAGAAATCTGAACTTGCATCGATAGTAATACGTGCATTGTTTGCTAAATCGTTGCATTGTATCTACTAATTATACATAGCATCGGTGAATAGTTTCGATTCAAATAGATATAAATTGGCTTAATACTCGTATTCGGTGATAATTACCGCTAGAGGAGAAACCTTATGATACAACTTGTTAGCTCTGTACACGAATTACAAAAAAAGACGATAACTAATGGTTTTTTTATCTTGTAGGAGTACGATTTAAAAATTCAGCTGAATATTCAGAAAGCAATTTTTACATTGTTGTAGCAAAATCGTCCTTTTGTTTGATTTTTATTTCAGCAAATAATTGTGGTCATAATATCAAAACTCGTACCTTTCTGTAAAATTTCATCAGCTTAGAAGATGTTTTTAAGAGTCTTACCTTTTGGACCTTTGGACCAAACTGATTTTGTCCTCATTTTCATCTGTGTCGTATTAAAATATTATTCTTTATCATCGTGACATCAAACGACATAAAATGACGTTAAGGTCAGAAAATCAAGAAAATTACATTTATCTTTAAATGAACATTTTAGTATACAATTGTTGACTAAAGACACGCTGTTGGTTTCGAAATATTAAAACCGTAGCAAAATTGTGAACCGCTTTTTAATTACAATATTCGAACTAGATGATAATTCTCGCGAAATGCAATCGTATTTTCCGACACTGAATATAAAAATTAATATTTCAATCGTTATATATAATGTTTTTATAATCGTGTCGACGAATTCATCCATAATTCACGTTGCGATGAAGAACAAAAAGAAAGGAATAATCGATCGAGATATGAGGATTTATTTCCAGACTTGATTCCCTGGTGATTCGTGGATTAAACGAACTTCATTAAAATGCCAGAAGCTTCCGGAGAAAGTTGGTCAGAATCCTTCCTATGGGTTTAATCACTCGATTAACACCGATGCGAAATATCCTCTTTCGTCGTTAATTAATAATTGAATGCACTGTTTGCCTCTTACGATGTTCAAAGGGAAATTTCATTTCTGGACTATATTACAAACGAATAATGTGATAAATTTTAGGAAGAACAATATAAATTTGTAATTTAGTTTATTTTCTAGCCTGCTGGCTATAAAAAAGAACAATCGATATTAATTTGTATATTAAAGCTGTAAAGGGAGCTTTGTAAAGAAACTTCTTTTATCGATATATAACATCAAAAGAATTAAAGAAGACAACATGATGAAAGCTTGCAAACTTTTTCAATCTTTTCCAAAATACAACATAAAGTATAATGGGTATGAAAATAAAGATGCTTAATGGAACTTAACAATACATAAGAGAAAGAGCTTACTTTCATTACATGACAGATTACAAAAGGCAAAATCGTTGAACATTCTACTGTCATCTTCAGTTACCACATAGAATGTCAAGAAATCAAGAGAAAGAAGACTACGAATTAAGGAAAGCCTCAAATTTCCAATTAACAAATTTTCAATTTTCTCTGCCCCAAACAAATGTTCTGCTTAATTGATCATTTACAATAAAGGTGAAACATAGAGGAACTTAACGAAAAGTAAAAGAAATTTTTCTCCCGTTTTAACAAAAATTTCGAAAACAAAAATACTGAGACATTACGACGTAACAGAGGAGTTCTCCCAAAAAGAAAACAGAAAAATTCGAAATCGATAACAACGAGGGGAAGAAAATTCTTTAAAGGAGGAATGGGACGAGTTCATAGAGGGGAGAAGGTATCTGTTCAAAACGGAACATCGTTTCACCAGCTTTATTACCCGTTCGTGTGTCAGCGAAAATTCTATGGACCACTTTATATGTAAAACAATCTTCTATAAATTATCTACGAACAATATTTCTCGCAGTTGTGTGTTACACGCAGAATCGACTCGTACTTTTCTTGTTTGTAAAACCTCATGTTAATATTAAAGGAAGGTTGGGTCTGGCATCGTTGAGGGTAGCTGGTTGCCGGCTAGAGATAGGTTAGGTCAGATCGCGTGAGTTCCATGGAGTCGAAGCTGAAGATCCTCGAAGATCATTTGCAGACAGTTCGATCGACGTCGCTTTCACGACCAAGTCTTGGCGTGTAACCATTCAGTTGAACGTTTCGAGAACCTGAAATTAGTCGACAACGAAGACACAAATAGTCGTAGATTATACAGGTGTATGCAAATAGTCCGATCATTGACGTTGAGGATCAACAGATTTCCTATTGTTGAAGAACAAACTTCGGATTTGAAGATTGGTTATATTAACTGAGCAAATTGCTCTATAGGAAGAAGTATTTTTTCATTTTATTTAATCACGTAATACTTCGATTTAATTAAGTTTCTTTATTTTTCTTTTGTGTAAATTTCTTTAAATTTGATGAGAATGTTTAACTCTTACAGGCCATTGATGAAATCTCAGCCTATGAAAATTTTGTTTTAACACTATAAATGACAACTTCCTTAGTTTTTGTTTATTACTAAATAACGACAAACCGATTAATTCCATTTATTTGGCTGCATCGATTTTTACATTTTTGAAAACCACGGAAATAAAATTTCACTCGAGATGATAGGATTAACGTGATTTTCTTTCACAGTGTCTAAGGAGCTAAAGCAACTGATCGATCTTAAATTTTAATTGTTACGGATGGAAGAAAGATTGAGTATTCGATTAGATTATAGAATGTGATCGAATATATGATACATACAGTCTTTTTGGACAATTGAATTCTGTGCGTTTTCGCGATTTTTAATTTCCTATATATGCATAGTATAATTTCCTATAAATCCGTAGTAGAATGATGACTTTTGTGCGACGAGGATTGCAATTTTGAACTTTCAAATTTTCTATAAATTCGTAGAAACCCGAATTTTCTTGCAGTATGGCAATTCGTCCCAAAAACACAGAGTATCACTGATATAACATCATCCCATCGAGTTTTTACGCTCACCCCGTATAAGTAACGCATTAATAGCGTTTTATTCTTTTGAAATCTGGCATGCACATTTACGAACCCGTTATCCTGTGGCATTGACAGCGAGACAGAGGGGTGGAGTGAAATAGTATCAGTACGAGGGGAAAAATTAAATTGGCATTTGGACCGCGCATCAACAGAACATTCGCGACGGATGCTCGAGCTTTTGTTCCCGGATCACGTATCAATGGGATTGGGATTTTCACGCAGCTATATCGAAATAGCGAAACGTTCCCACACTGGCAACATTTCTACAGCGAAACCCGAAAAAAAGGATTCGAATCACGATCGAATGCTTCAAGTATAAACGACCGAGTGTACACGACGAAATGGTGATAAATCGATGGGCAGTTTATATGGCACGAAATAAAGTGTGAACGAGTGGCGTGGGTTATAGAAACACTCTTCTGTTTTCAGCCTCTTTGAGTCGATGGATGAGGCGTCTTGTTAACTGTTATCGGATATTTATAATTAAACTGTGATATTTATACAGGTAGAGTTACACAGACGGTGATAAGTCAATGGGTAGATCACACGATGAGTATGCGAAGTGGAAGAGTGGTTGTGATTGTAAATCGTTTATACACGATTGGTAGTTAATTCTTTGGAAATCAAATAATTGATCTTAACCCTGTTGCGATTCGCGAATTTTTATAATTCAATGGTGTTCTTTAAGGTTTAAGGATATATCTGGCATTAAATTGTATTGAGAAATTATTGAGAAATACATTACGGTAGCAATCTCTTCATTCTGCTCAAACTTGAGATATTTTTTAACGTTAGAGAAATACAATTGCGTTGAAAATATTGGAAAGAACGCTGCAGGGTTAACGAAGTTGGTCAGTTTGTTTACCGTGTAACTCGATCAAAGATCAATTGGTATAAACCCTAAAAATGTTCTAACGTAAAAAAGGTTATCTCATACCTCGAGTGAGTAGCAACGAGCCGGGATAAACGAATCTTCCATCGTCGATCTTTTGCCAAAGTTGATAATCTTTGGGTGAACGGATACGATCTGAAATCAACCATGATGCTTCCTTTGGAAATTTGTCTGCGTGTTTAAGGTTCATCGATCTCCCAAGGGATCCGGGAGCTGTATTGCGAACGTCTGCAAATTGTATGGTAATTTATGCGATTACGCTAGCTCGAGGTGTGTTTCTATCCTTTGAATTAGACTTTAGGGAAGGAAATTTCAATTTCCCAAAGTTGTGCACAGATCGTTTTACTCGTAACTACAACCAATTCTCTCGTAAAACAAACTGCTCAAATTGATAAACGATAAACACCTGAATTCTTGCTATTAGCCAAACATATCATATTTACAAGATTCTAGAGAATTAGCGTATAGAAAGAACGTAGTTTGACATGAACAGCTGACTGTTTATAGTGTAACGAACTCATCTAACAAATTTGTCTAACACAATTGCAAAGCTAGAATTGATTAAATTTAACTATCAATTTGTAACAAATTTTAATATTTAGCGAAATTAGTAAATCCATAACGTGTGGTCACAGTGTATTAACATCGACATGTTCGATACAATTATAGATATAGGACACATGAATTTTGGTTATTGATCGAAACTATCGTATCTACAAATTTGTATCACGTAAGTGGAATTGTGCGGCGGAGAGAACGAACGAGACACACCGAGATCAAGTAGAATAAACCTCGTGTGACAGACTATAAAGTATTCGCGTAAAGTCTACGTACGCCATAGACGTATACCGAAAATGTTAAATATTAACATGACGTAGGAACCGTGAAGCTCAATCTAATCTACCTTACTACTATATTGTTCGATATAATTTGGATATCGGTACTATAAAGCAAATAAATCTTATTGCAACCAAATGGAAGCTGAAACGATATAAACTCGTTCCGATAGAGACTCGTCTTACTTATTAAAAATTATAACGAGTATTCTACCTTGGATATTTTATATACAGTGGCGAATAAAAGAGAGTGTAAAATTGATATACTATGAACTTTAGTAAATTTCGTATGATACTAGAGATTTTATAGTTACTCTTTGCCCTAATTAAGTATAAATCCACTTTGTACAATTATTGTATGTTCTTACACGTTTTATTTTATAAACTTTCTTTTGCATATTATATGCATTCTGTCTATTTTCCATCCCTAAATTTCACACAAACGCATAAAAATGTCAGCCATAATTATTTCTAATCTCTCACTGTAAATTTGACAATTTTCGATCGATAACTAAAGTTCTTTACGATTGTATCATAATTGCAAGAAAAAAAAAAAAAAAATAGATCTGTCATGCTATTTCTTCGAAACATCTGTTTCGTATCTCCGCACAGGGAATGAAGCGACCTCTGTAAAAAATGGCTGTTATGAGAGATCTGTCGGACAGACGAAACGATACAACGATTCGTCATTTTGTTTTAGGTGGTCGAAATTGCACGTAGAAGAATGGAAGAACGAGGAGCCGGTTGCCACGCTCTAAGTGGAACGTTCTGCACGCAAAATGGCGCGAGCTATTGGCCATCTTTCACCGGGCAAGATAAATTACACGTAAAATGGGATTGCGGGATGGCATGCGAATGCACGTTTCAATGTTATTGGCGATACTTCACCTTCGTAATCTTTGTCGGAGACGGAGTCAAACTCGGGGCTGTAAAATTGGAAATCTGTGTCTGGTTCGATGGCGTGGCGACGGTTGAAATTTAGGTTAGGAATCGGCACGTCGGATCGACCGACCCTCGGATACGCCATCAGACCATAAGCTCGTCTGTCATTCAACTTTAACTTCTCTCCCTCTGAAATATATTACGTAACAGATGACGGAAATTGAAATGCTTGATAAGCATTTAAGAATTAAGACGACAAACAAAATTGAATAAAAATTTACACTGGCGCACGAAATTATTCCAACTCGTACCACAGAATCTTCCTATAAATAGTCAAATTTGAAATTAATTAAATTTGAAAATGTACATATAATAAAAGAGTATTCATTGGGAACAAATATTTAGAGTAGACAATTAGTATAAAGCTTGATAAGTCGTTTGAAGTATAACGTAATAAATGTTAAAAATGGTCCCAATGAATATTAACATTTACTAATATAGCGAATAATTACTTATTCAAATACTTTTGTGATCTTCGCAAAGTACGTGTTATATAACATACCTGTGCTAATGAAATTTCGAAATGTTTCGTATGTACAAATGTTCGAATACTTTCGTGAACCTGTATATATGTGTAGGTTAAAATGGTTAAATACGAGAATCGAAGAAAAATTGAAAATAATATTATGCAACTTGTAGTAGGACAAATAGAAGCATATATTTTTAATGGAAGTAATTAATGTGACATTTGTTTTTCATTTAATGAATAGACATCCAATTAGTTGCAGTATCTTACGAATATTTCTGTTTCATTGCATAATAAATTTTTACAAGCGGGCGTGTTTCAGTTTTTTTAGTGAATGCGTCAGAGGGATTCGGTTTTCCTCTTTTAGGGTAACATGATCTCTCTCTCTCTCTCTCTCTTTTTTTAGGTTAATTAGAAATGAAAAGGACGGGAAGGTTAAGATAGTAGGAAGCGTTCCTGGTATAAAAATGTTCAGAGTCATGTAATGTTTGGATTCAAAGAAATTTCGACCAAGCTGGTAAAAGGTTAATTAAAAATAACGACTAAATTAAATGAAATATCCTGTGTAGTTTATGATTAAACAAGCAAGCAGAGCGTCAGTTACAAATTATATTTACATATCTAGTGCAGATTGTTTATGCATTGATACCGTTTTCGTATTATGCACAGTGTTATCACGACGAATTAATATCAAGAATAGAGAAGTTGATTTTCGTCGCTAAATTCTAAAAACAATAAGAGTACGTTATTATTGAAAACAGAAAAATGAGTTTCCATTACTAAATTTTAAGAATTAATTAGTACGACTAAATTTAATAAAGCAACGACAGGAAATTGGTATCAGAGATAGACATATTCAATTGCATTATCGAATTCTACAAGCAACGAGACTGTTTAAGTGAATCGTCAAGTTTTCAAGTGCCTGAAGAGAAAGTTGAAAAGAATTCAAAAAAATTATGATACTCATGCGAATTTCTTGCCTTTGGTAGACTGCAACTGCCGACCTTGCCCACATTGAGAGACTAAAAAACAAATTGAATTACAAACCGATCGTCAGAACGGTTCGAAGACTCGGAGGAAACGAAAAAATTCTTTTCAAAGAAACTTAAGCTTGAAACGCTACTTAAGTCGTCAAAGATCCAGTTTAAGTAAGAAAAAAGTAAGAAGTCAAGAAGTCTAAAAACGCTACAGACAAATAAGAAAAAGCAGGAAACTGAAAGACGAAGAAGAATAATGGCAATGTCTTATGGCGAACCTCATAGATGGCGCGAAACCAGGGACCCTTTGCACAATTGCACTAATGAAATTTTACAAATCACGAGTCACTGGTATTACTAAATTCTTTTGCACTAACAAGTTTCATAGTCAGGCAAAGAACAAATGAAACTTTTGATGGAAGAAAATTTTGCAAGAACTACTACGTTGTTACCACAGGTTAACTATCCATTTCTGGGCTGTAAGTTCCAAGTCTTACTTTTTATTGTTTAGGACTGAATTGAATTGAAACAGTTGATCGTAACGAAACACAAAATTAAACATAAAATTGCAAAATCAAAGTTCATAATCTACTACATAACCAGGACTTATCAATTTATCGATGTTACCAATTTACTCATATCGTTAACATCATTTTACTTTCAAAATTAATAATGCAAAATCAAAGGCTGCAACTTACAAAATGTGATAACTGTAAAATGTAACTCTTCAATTTACCGATATCATTGCCGTTTATTTTGCTATTGTTATTTATCAATGTCGTCAGTCGACAGAAACGATTGTGCAAGAGAACCCCAGAAAATACTAGAAGCATCCCCTTCCGGTCCACTTGGAGGCCGGAAGGGGCACTGCACTTACGGTTGAAAGAGGTGGAAAATATTAGAACGACCAGGAATACAAATAGGTGATTTCTCATTGCGATGGCGATGGTTCGGTCACACGGTGATCAGAATCCGATGAAGCGATACTGAGCAGAGCACGGTATCTCGCTCGACACTGAATGCCCCCAGGTATCCGACGTCTGATTTTATACCTTGCGCCTCGTCCGACTACGGGGGTTGCCAGCCCAACCCCCGGTCGCCTTCTCAACCCTCTCTTTCCACTTTGCCCCGTTCCATTCGCCCCTCTACGCGATCGGTATGGTGATTCAACGCCTCGTTTCTTCATCCTACTGATACATTCGACCTACACCATTGTTCGTAGGTATTAGGACACCTGCTGGCTTCATGAAACGTGAGGATACTCCGATGGCCGGACGAAAGAGTATAAGTCAAATTTTAATGAAAACAGGACAAGTAGGCTAATATATATTGCACATTGCAGTCTTTTGTTTGTACCCGTGCTGGTTAAACGGGTGGTGCTGCATAAAATAATATTATTTTGCATTTTTGATTATACACTCAAATCTGGTTGTTTAAGTTTTAATTAGACGCGGAAGATTTGCCTGTTATAAATTCTTACGTAATACATATCGATGGTTTACTGTATATTAGCGCATATTGTATGTTGGTTTCTAGTGAAATTTGAGCTTTTACACGCAACAAATAGTTCTTGACTATTTCTTTATACAGCTTCCTAACCTTAACTCTAATATTTTATTGTATATAATGTTATTGTTGTTATTTCTGTATTCAGAGGTAGGATCACAATAGTTATTATTTTATTCTTTGGATAAATCTGTCATACCGTTCTGAGCCGAAAAAACCTTTATTGCACTTTCTTACATGGACTAGGGATAAAAACAAAAGAACATCTTAAACCTATCGATTAAATCTAGCGATTGTATCTAGAACTATCTTCTAGTTACTATTTATTGTAACTAGCGCATCTGCATATGGATGGCGAGCGCGAACTCACGTTGTTAGTTTCAACAGTTATGTTATAAATATACATATAATTATAAATATGTTATTGTAATACTATACGTCAAAAATGGAATTCTCAAGATAAGATAGATAAGAAGGGGGAGGTTTTATCGAATCGATAAAAATATCATCGTAATTAATTGTAACGATGATATTTGAAACCCGTTAATAGTTGGACGAATCGTTTATTTTAACATTCCTAATACTCTGCAGTTGGATTTCGCCACTATGGGGCGATTTAAAATTGTATTTCCCATGCCGCGAATTAAAAACTGCCGAAGTTACGATATTAAACAAGTAAAATTCATACGTACAATTGAAATTTCCTGCAAAGGAGTATTACAAATGAAATATTGCCTGAACGATTGTTAATGATAAAAAACATTTTTATTAATAATACAAAAACATTTCTGAAGCATGTTTTTGTAAACAAAGACAAACAAATTAAATTTCTCATTTAGTTAATTAATAACTAAAAATACATCGTAATGTACGCGCATCATTGAAAGTCAAAGGCTCGAGCAAATTCATCGAATTCCCTTCTACCACCACAATGTTCGAAAACCGAATTCAATATGGTAAATTGATCGAGAAAAAAAGGATCTCAAAATGAAATACTGCGTTAACGCAACGTTGGACCTTAATGGGTTAGCGTTCGGAATCGTTGAGGTTAGGGTGTTGTATTTTGGGGGGGATGATAGAGACTTGGAAGGATTTCCAGAGATTTTCTGGGATTTTAACCTGATTCGTTGGTGAAGGAGAAAGGTTGGTTGTGAAATATTGACGAAGGAAAGATGGAGTTTATGGATTTCGATGGAGAACTTGGATTTGGGAAACGGTCTACATGTACAGTGGAAGATAAAGCGATACGGAGAAAACGCTATAATTTTTCACAATGAAATTATATAGTGTTATAGCGTTTCGACAATACAAAAGTAAGTTCAATTTTATCGCTACAATTATCAGAGTAATGAAAATGATCAATTTATAATTTTCCAAGAAAATTTACGAATGTGCAATGATGCGTTTTTGAAGATTTTGTTTTAAATAAATATTTTAAAACGTATGAAACAAGTTTAAATAAACATGAAACGGACAAAAAGTGTGGCGTTAAAATCTCCCTAATGAGAGCCACGGATAAATGCAAATAGCCGTATAATACGCAATAAAAGGGTGCGTTGAAATTCATGTAAACAGACGGAACTGCGATTAATGTTGACCAAATCGTTCGATGTTTCGCCATAAATCCCATTTTGCAATTGGCAGAAACCGCTTGTGCAACTCTCTGTATTTAATGCAGCGACAGAAGATCGTTATTCGCGATATAGAAATTACAGAGTTAGCCACGCATTGATTTTTCAGTTGAATTACGGTAGACCGACAGAATTTTTTTTCCAACTTGTTTAAACCAGAGAAAGCAATTGGATAAAAGAGTGTGATTAATAAAAGTTGTTACTTTCGCTGGCAAATAAAATTATTCGCAAGTTCTCAATTTTTAGAAGGCAAAGAATACTTTTTTTAACGTTTAAAATAACAGTAAATGTTGTCAATTTGATTTCTGAGCTTCATAAAAATTTATTTTAATAAATGTCATATTTAAAATTACGTTCGAAATTCTAACAAAATTTTCAGAATGTTAAGTTGACTTTAATTTCATGTTTCTATATTCTAAGGGTCACTTTATAATTCCTACTTTGATTCCAACCTTTGACTAAAAATATGCTCGAAATACAATGGTTCTAAACGGATATTTTTTTTTTAATCCTGAAATTCTATAAAACAAATTATGACATCGAATTGTTATTTGATATTATATATTTATATTATACGTAAAATTTTACGATACAGAAATAGATTTTAAACGAGAAATATCTGTTAACACGTGACGTAAATTATAAAACTTGAAGCAAGCAAAAGTAAACGTATTAATCTACTGATAATAGTAATATAATTAACGAATAACGCAAAGGATTCTTTTTTCAAAAAGTTGAGTTTTCTCAAGAGTGCAAGAAATGAATCAAGCGATAGAAGTAAAATAAACGTGCGCGGTACAGTTACAACAGAATACATGCGAGGACAACGCGAAAATTGAAACCAGTTTAATTAAGTCAGTACGCGATTACATATTTAAAATTTGCGGTCACGATTTCCATAACGTAGCCGGTTGAATTAGCTATGCTGTCCCTTGACGATATGCACGAATGCCGTTCTTATTTTTTAAAGCAATTAAACCGCGGTAATTCTCATTCACGATGGTGTTTCCCATTACACGAAACGAAACGGGCAAACAATTTCACGAACTGTTTCAATACCAAATTTGCCTTTCGCCATTTCCCAGCTACTTGAAATTCGTCCACCTGCTGTTCGTATTTTCCTTCATTTGCTCGCCAAGCAAAGAATTAATAACAATCTTCCTCATGCGTTATCGAATAAACATTTTAGAATTATTTTTCTTATTGCAACTGCACGTTGTCTTATGCCAATTTTAATATTAAATTGGAAATTCATTTTAGACATATAAATAATAATTTTCATCGTTTCTAAGTCTAAGTCTAAGCAGTGAATAAAAGTTTTAATTTTTACGAAGAAAGCATTAACAGTAGCAAGGTGAAAATCATTGTAAAATACATACCGAGTGTCCGATATTTCAAAACAAAAGGCATCAGCACAACATTCTAAGCAACTTTAAAAAAATAAACAAAGAAGATAAACAAGAAGGAAGAAATAAAACGGCTTTTACAAGTAGAAAAGCACAAATAATTGGCAACAAATGTAGCCGCAGGGAAGTAAGTAATACAATGTAAATATTGTACAATCACAATTTTTGCATTCCAACACTTTAAAATTGATACAATTATCGTCAATCTGTTTCTATCCTGTAGCGAACGAAATTGTATTTCCTACATTTTTAAAGCCATTAAGAAAGCCATTATAGCATATGACATTTGTACGGAATTTTTTCGAAAAAAAAGGGGATTTTTGATTAAAAGAGTGTAACGAACGAATGAATTGAAAAATGTTCGAGTGTATGATTTCCATGAAAAAGTAAATCAATAACAAGCTAACGTAATATTTTGTAAGCCTATGAAGTGTCCGACTTTAAACAAATAAATTTAAAAGAAAGAAAATTTTCATTCGTGCAGTAAAAAAATCTAATTGTAAATAATAAAGAGAAAGGAGAGGATAATGGTGCTGCGAAAATAAAATTGGAACGCCGTTACTCCCTTCAACTGTTTCCTTTAGAGGAACTAACTTTTTCACGCACATTATGTTCGCAAACTTGTTCTTCTTTCCAATCAGGTAATTCAAGCAGTGTCGGATGCTACACCTGAGGCGGACCATTTGCATAAGCTCTAAAATATTGAATATTTACATGTTTATTATTATTAACTATACTACTAAATGCATTACTATTAACGCTAAATAGATTACCGAATTTTTGCCTGTGGGCAGCTTTAAAAGAAAAAGCCTACGCAGCAAAGATTAATAGTGTCAGGAGTTAATTCAACGAATTTGTATTTCATTGGCTGAAATTAAAGGACAAATTTGCAAAAGGATTCGCAATTGAATGGGATCAATTTTTGCATTCCAACACTTTAAAGTTGATACAAATATCGTCAATCTATTTCTATCCTGTAGCGAACGAAATTGTATTTCCGACATTTTTAAAGCTATTAAGGAAGCCATTATAGCATTTGTACGGCATTTTTTCGAGAAAAAAGGGAATTTTGATCAAAAGAGTGTAACGAGCGAACGAATTGAAAAATATTCGAGTGTATGATTTCCATGAAAAAGAAGCGCTATTGCTGGAAGAATATAAGCGGTGTATGCACCGAAAAGAGAAAGACGCAGAAACAAAAAGCAGCAAGCTAGAAGATTCGCGGGGGAGGAAGGAAGAAAAGACAGACAAGAAAGGGACAAGATAGTTCTGAATCTGTTTCTTTCTGTGACTTATTTCTCTTGAAAGGGGCATTTGAAGAGCCTAGTTTCGCAGAAGACGACAGCTTTGTATCTTCGAATGAAGACGAATGTGCTGGATGTAGCAAAGATTCTAATAAAACCAAAAGGAAATATAAAATGCATCGACTGCGCAAGCTGAGCATACAAAAGCTTCACGAACCATGAAAATCGTTGCTGCTATTGCGAAATAAAGACATTCGAACTAAAAACAAAAAATATCAAGAGTTAATTAAATAAAGATGAAATGTATGTTTTTTTTAAAAAAAGGATTAAGCAGGTTCGTGCGTTGTTAAAAGTTTTTACGTGTTTTTTGTAAAAATATTTCATCTCTTTATCTCATCGAAGGGTCGCTACCATAAATTGATTGAATAAATAAAATTTTCTGTTTTTTATCGTGTTATAAATAATTATTGTAAATGAATGAACAGTGAAGTATGATTTATTAGAATTAAGTATAGTTACACTGTGACTATTTAAACTCAACTCCGCAACTTTGCTCATCCCAAGCTATAAATCAGAGATTGTAAAATCTCTGGCCACTTCTATTTTTCTCATTATGTTACTACTGTAATTTGGCTTAACATCTAAATCAATGTAAAATCACTTTTTATGCAAAACATTACCTTTTGTTTCATTACACATATGTATACATATATACCAGCCTGCAGTTAAAATATCTAGATATTTCTTCTTTTCCAAAATGTGTTCAAATATTTGAAGTTACTCGTGTTCTTTGTCTTTTGTACAAAGTTATACCTATTATGCAGACTGTGGCGAAATAACGATTACATGTTTTAAATCGAATAAAGGTACAAGAGAGATGGAAAAGCTTCACTTTTCCTCAGTTTCGAAATTACAGGCAAGATATGTAAGCTAACTATAAGAAGAATGATGTAATAATATTACAAGTATTACGTAGTTTAAAGTAGTGGTAAGAAGAATATGGATCTTTATATGTTAAAACAAACTGACAATTTTCTTGATCTCTGTTTGAACGAATGGAATTTAATATCAGAGAAACGATTGCTTTTTTATCCGAAAGTTCCATTATCTCGACACTTTCGTATCGCTTAGTTCAGATACGGGAAGCTCTACTGTAGCTAACCAGAGATCGTTGACTTGTGCTGTGATTAATCGAGTTACTTTCGAGAGTGTAAAAAAGAAAAAGAACGGAATCCTCGTTGTTTCGAATGAAACGCGATTCTTAATTTCCAGCAACTCGAGGCCAGTGGCCGTAAAAATCGTCGGAACGATACTTTATTGTTAGCTGTTTCGTCGGCAGTCGCCAAAATGTTCAAAGTTCCCACGATGCAATTATTTCACGGCCGTAAACAAAAAGTTTATTCTTCACGTAGCAAAGGGTTAGGCGTTTACGAGTCGGCGGCGAATTGCGTCGGTTAATTACTCGTGGAAAAATCTTCACTCGCCACGACGATGGAAAATTCTCCATAGGAACCAACGGTCGTTCCGTCCGAATCGTTTCATTTCGCGACGCTTCGCGTTTCTTTCCTTAACTTGGCTCTGATCCTTCGTGTGAATTTATTTAGTCAGAGATCTGTTAATTGTGAGAAATAAGTTAGGTCGACGTAAGACGGACATGTTCGTGGAAACGTAGCGACGAATGTTGAAAAGACGATCGCGTAAAGATCAGATTCACGTTTGATGTTTTATTACACAAAGATGGAGATACAACAGCGGATATCGTAAAAAGCATACTTCGTATATTTGATCGTAGAAAGACTGGATTTATTTCTTGCATTAATTATCTTTCCATCTTTTATTTCGTTTGTACAAAAAGATATACAAAACGAGATACGATTATCTCGTGATTATATTGATAAAATTTGAAATAGGTCTGAAAATGTGTGCAGAAGTTGCAAGATATTTATTGGATAACCAGAATACTAGAACAGACAATTATTCGCGATATTAATAAGTTACAATATATAATGAGACCATCTTTAACACTAATTGTACGTTTAAGATTACTATTTCTGCTGCATAATAATTTTTTACTAGGCGTATGTTTGCATGTGGGCAGAGGATCTGATGACAAGTCATAGCAGCCTACTCTTACCGAGGAGGCTTCATAGGATGACCGCCATCAGGATCGTAAGGGGATACCGGACGATATCGTATGCGTCAGCGACTGTCCTGGCGGTGTCTCCTCCGTTCGAGCTCCAGGCCTTGGCGCTCCGACGAGTGTACGAAAACCAGAGGGGCCTGATCTTAGGCGGGGACTCTCCTCCCGCCGAGCAGGCGGCCCAAAACGTTTGTTGGGAAGCTAGACGAGAGGCGTGGAAATGGTGGCGCTCCGACCTACTCGCCGAAGACCAGGTCCGTGGCCACCGGGTCGTTAGATCGGTCCTGCCAAATTGGGAGGCTTGGCTGCTTCCGGATGACGCAGGTATTCGCAGGACATGGAGTATTCGGGGAATACCTGCAGAGAATCGGGAGAGAGGTGACGAACACCGCTGCAGTGAGGGCGAGGACACGGCCCAGCACACGTTGGAATTTTGTCCGGCGTGAGGGGCCCCACGTCATATTCTGCGGCTAGCCACTGGCGAGAGATTAGACCCCTCGTCAGTTGTGGAAGCGATGGTAAGGGGGCAACAAGAGTTCCTCGCAGTCCGCTCACATTGCGAAGGCGTAATGCTCATAAAGAAACGAACAGAGCTGGAGAGGGTGAGAACATCCCACCCTTGCAGGGTTCCGCGCCGAAGGGCGGCTCTGCGCTGCCCTAGGTAGTCATAGACACCGAGGAGGACCTGGATCTCCTCAGATTTGCACGACGGCCCAGGGGATAGCGTTGAGAGGGGTGGTCTCTCCCAAGGCCCGAACTAAGAAATGACTCAGCCAGGAAAAGATGCAGGAGTGCTCCGGCAGTAATTCGAAAGAGGTCCCGGGGCATCCCAGCTGAGCATCTGGGGTTTTAGACGGTAAAGTCCGACACTACCCCGCTGCTTCCAAGAGCGGGGGGTGTCCATGAGGATTTCTCCACGTATAAAAAAGAGGGTGTATGTTTGCAAGAAATGTCGCGTAACTTCTATTTACATTTTTGGATTGCTGTCAAATTTCACTATTATAATCACGATAGTAATTACGATGCTAACGAAATTTCGAAAACTTCCGTCTAATATACAGAATATATTTATAAAAAGAATTCAGTGGTAAGTGTTCGTTTATTTCCATGAGCTACTGTGTATATCTTATTCCTATGTAGAAGTATTGTATGTTAGTTTGATGTTTCGTGTGGGAGTAATGTTTCGATATTTTAATGATGAGAAAGTAAATCGAACTACGTTTTCGAAACAATACCAGGTAACTCGAGATGAATGTTCGTTTTCTGATGGAAGAAAGAACGTTTACTTTTTAGTACCCCTTGATCGGGATCATTTTCTACGAACTCCGAATAGAAATAATTGAGGGAAAATATAAAAATATCGAGGAATATAAGAGGAACGAATGAAGAATATTCCATACCTTGCTATTGCTTCCATTATATTCAAAATCTTCCAATTTAAAAATTCATTAAACTGTATAATGTCCCGAATAGAAAGAAACAAATAATACTCAATATTCTGCTCGATGTTTTAAAATGCAAAAGTATATTTTTGTCTCTCTTCATTACATAAAGAAACTATTCTAATATAGCGAAACTTCTTCTTTATTGTTTTTAAATTATTACATATAAAATGTTTTTTTATCTGGCACTCCAAACATGTTTATTTAAATTAATTTATATAGATCTATATTGTTCGATGCTCTTAGTTCTTATTAATAAAAGATTAAAACAGGATATAAATTGACAAATTGCTCTCGTTGAACGTTTGAAACGACAATAATCCGCGAGATCAGAGGAATAGGACAGGCTATAAAAAAATTTCATACTCTGATCCATCCTAATTATTCCATTCAAATAACCAAGTGACTATCTTCATTCCGCCTATCGCTTCACTTACGCGGCATCCATTCGTCCATTCTTTGTATTTTTTTTTCTAATTGCACTGACTTTGTTTCGTTTAGAATATTATTTCTTTTACTACGTTTATCGTGGATTATTTTTACTAATTTCTGTAAAAATATTGTAGTCCATAATCATTCCCCATCCTTTTCCTTGACTCATTCAGCAACGAAAGACTATCTCGATCTCGAATTCTACAAATCAACGTAGAACTACCCTTACATCTACGAAAACTTCCTTGAATGGAAGATTCATACTTTCAACAGTTTTCATATTGCATTTTCCAAGCTGGAACTCGTGAAAAAGTTACGCAAATCTCGCGATGATACACGAGGAGAAAGAATCGAGGTCTAAGTTCCAACAGTTTTATTATAGACCCTTTTAATAATTAACACTCGTGTGCCACGGCTTTTGCCTCTTGTAATTCATTATTTTAAATAAATTGCAAATAGATCGCATTTACGGTTAATTTAAATGTAGAAGAATGCACAGAATGCAAATAATGTACAACGGTACCTGTATATATGAAATATGCAAAATTCAACGTCCATTATAATATTTAATTACATTTTATGTTCTTTATAGTACATTTTATACTTTAAAATTTCATATGCAGGTAAAATAAATTTCTACTTAGATTCTATTACTGCATTCGCCATCATAAAAATATGAATTTCCATAAATATCCAAAAGTGTCCGAACGCTGATTTTGGACTTCGTCTAAACGACATTTCACGTACGCCAACTTGATATAACCGGAGAAAGTTTGATCGAATATCGAAGAGAAATTAACTCGGATTTGAGAAAGGAATACGAAACGAACGTGATAGATCTCGTGGATGAAAAATCAAAGGAGCCAAAGCATCCTGTATTGTACGTCGTAGGAACTTGGATGATATTGATTCAGTCTAATCTGCCTCATCATGAACATCTCACGTGTTTATAAATCTTCGAGCGATCCCATGATCGGGTAACACGCGCCATTGTGTATTTGGATTATCCTGGATAATCGTTACAATCGTTCACCTTTAAATAGACTACGCGGATAATACCGATAATTAATGTCAATTTTTTATTTCACGTCCATAACATGTTCCATAATTCCATTATCATTCGATTCAGTTGTAACTGTGACCTACAACTACAGATTGTAAATTCATGTCCCATTACCAGATACGGGAAGAGATATATTTGATAATGTATGATTCAAAAGATTTATGCACGTTTCCTATTAAAGTGGAAGAGAGACAGATTGAATATTTCTTACGAATAATGAGTAGAAACTTTTGCCTTTTATATCGGCAAAACGTACCGCGACTAAAAAGTATGTTTTACCTTGTTCGATGAAATTCAAACGGTTCAGCTAAAATTTCATTAAAACCAATCGATTTACATTAATTCGAATGGCTGAAATTCGAGAACAATTTCATCGTATGCCTTTGGCATCAACATTTCTCTTTTCAATCTGCAACGCGATACGAAATAACATATTTGGAATATTGCAACTTTTTTCAGGATAGAAAGGATAACGCAATTATGTAATCATAGAGAAGAATAAAAAAAATCATAGAATCACGCGAAACTTACTTTAATTAAAAATATGGTATCTAAATTTGTATTAGAATGTACTTCATATAGAATAAAATATAGAGTAGATGAAAAATAGTTGTCTTGTTGAAACAAATTCTTTGTAATTGAAACCGATTCGATTAATTGGTAGGATCTGCAACTCTGGATTCCCTCGATATTTTCTGTCGTCAGCGCAATCAAAAAGACCTTATGCGCCAACAAATTCATCGCCCCTCAATAAACGACCCTCGACATTACTCGAAACATTACACGCGAACAATATCTACTCGACGGCGAGTATAGAATACTCATTTCGCATGCAACAGATACACATCGATACTCTCTGCCGTAGAGTGGCATCGATTCAGCTCGGATAACGTCGCGTTTCAACTTATTCGATACAAAATAATACTTCACTGATTCGCCATCACCCCCTCGGCTGATATCCGTGGCTTTCTCGAGAGAGAGGCGCATAATAAAAATGTCAAAACCGTACGATCAATACAGTACTCTGCAAAAGTCTTAACACTAGAACTACCACACCAGACAAATTGACTGATTTGACAATTTTATTTTAAAATTCCTACTTCAGGTTATATCTTTTCTCCGCAATGATGTAACGAGTTTCGCAACGATAACTAAAAGAATAATATAATGAATTTTATTTTGTTTGTTATGTATTCAAACTGAAAATAATTTTGTATTAAAGCTACTTATACCAATACCAGTGAAAATGACTGATACTTGTCGAAGTGTAAAAGAGTCCTGCAATCTGTTTATCAAACCCCAATTAACCAGTTTCCTCGTTTTGTACAACTCCCCACACGTTTTTCAAATTTTTACTGCGTATCATTCCATATGATGATGTCAGAAAAATTCCGGATCGGTCGCTAGATCGCTAGATGCTAACACTAGAAATACCACACCAGTCAAAGTGTAAAAGGGTTCTGCAATCTGTTCATCAAACCCTATTTAACCAGTTTTCTCGTTTTGTACAACTCCCCACACGTTTTTCAAATTTTTACTGCGTATCATTCCATATGATGATGTCAGGAAAATTCCGGATCGATCGCTAGATCGCTAGATGCTAACACTAAAAATACCACATCAATCAAAATGACTGGTTCTACAATTTTATAAATGTGTCATTCGATCCTCGTTTAAGGAACATGGTCCCAGATGGATTAATAATACCAAAAATATACTACACAATACGGAATTTCTTTTGTAAGAAAGTAATAAATAAATATAAAAATATTCTATTATTACGTATTTTTTAAAGACCAGTCATTTTCACTGGTTTTGGTAGAAATAGCTTCGTGTTAACTATCGGTAGTTCTAGTGTTAAACCATCTATACTATTGTTCTCGTAAGAGCAACTAATTATATTTTTACGAAATATTTTCACATGTATTATGTATGTATAGGTATACATATATTTTTCTCAACAACAAATATATACATCCATAGTGTACCAAACTTTACGTTATATGATATATATTTTGCATATATGCAATGTATATTGACAGTGGCATAATATCAACATTTATCGTATATCAATATTTAGTAGAGATAATATACAGCTTGTAATAGGACACGTGAGTCCCACTTCAGGAACTGATTGTACACTGTCTATTGGTCTTCGTTTATGAAACACAACGAATCTATTGTGTACGTAACATCTATTGAAAATGTTGAAACACTAAGCTTCAGAATAGAACAAGCTTCGCAATAAATTCGGGAAATACCAGGAAACATTCAGATGTAAGTGGATCCGTGACAAGACGTCTATAGGCTTGCTTTGAGATACAAGTTGGACAGTTTGAACATTTTCTGCAAGGGTAATTGCATAATATAAAATGGAAAGAAAATTTAACAGAAAATTCGTTATATCTCCGAAACGAAGATAGGTAGAGTATATATTTATACGAACCCTCTATATTTTTTTTAGGTGTACAATCAACCCCCGAAATGGGTCCCACGTGTTCTCCGTTACAGCCTGTAAATTAGTATACATATACATGTCCTGTCCAACTGGAAAACGCTGATATATATGGAAAAATACGAATAACACGAAAAAATGTTTCAGCCAAAAGTTGTATGATATCGATGACATACTATATTCAAGGACATACTATATTCTCATCCATTTGAACTTCCGATGATCTTAAAAGGTCCTGTGAAAGTCAGATAAAAATTTCTAAATCTACATCTTTTATTACATATTTTCGTCGCTGAAATTGAGACGTTTCCGTAACATCGTCAACTCTTGCCTTTCATCCGCTATCGACATATGAAATTCAAATCCGACGTGCCATGCTATCGACATTAGAGTTACGGTACATACACAAATGTATGACCACTGGGGTACATAAAGATATTTCTCATAATCCTACTATTGGTATTGTAGTATTGTGGACGAGAGACCTAAGAGATATCGGACGAAACATAAACAATGTCGCGAGAAAGCCTAAGTGCCGACAGGCCCAACAATGTATCGTTGGTACTTGAATCGAATAGTTTGGCGGAAAAGGCCTGCATGACCCTGGCCACTAGCGGTTGCGGAACACGTGCGTGGTGGAGCTAAGACAAAAGACAAAGGGATGCTAAGGGAGAAAGACGAATTAATAGTCAGTGTTAGTTGAGAAGTCAGAAAGTGCGAATTGCGTTGTCGAGAGGCTATTGCTAGCGTTGTGGAGAGAGTGTGGTTGGCTTGAGAAAGAGCGTTGGATCCGTGGTGACGAGAGTTGCAAATGAACTATCTAGTTGTCTTAATTATAATACGTTATTGCGATTAGTTCATGTTAAATAACCATCGTTTCCTGTTTAATCCATTTATGGTAAATAAACTAATTGTAGTAAAGATTCTACAGTATGATACTACCTGAACACAGAATCGCAGCTTCCCAATGTTTTCAAAACAATCAGTCGCTTTAGGTAGTTGGTTGTATCGCTTTGTCGAATTTGAAAGTTGGCGAATGATGCGGAAAACACGAGTTTGCATGTTCTGAGAACCTGGGAATATCAGTTATGGGAGCGTGTGCTAACAAAAATAAAGATATCCATTGAAGAATTTGTATGTCATCTTTACAGGACGTTTCAAGGTCGTCGTAAGATGAAACAGATAAAAGCACAGCATGTCTTCCTCGATACCGTACAACTTTTCTCTGAAACATTTCTTCCTGTCGTTCTTACTTTCCCAAATATTTCAGCGTTTCCAGTTAAACAGGACATACTTTATAATAATTCTCTTTTCTCAGCAACAAATGCATGAGATGAGACGAAGCTTTAAATCCTCAACTATCTTCTACCGGTAGTACAGTTCGTTTAATTAAAACGTAAAAACATACTCGCGTTCGATCTTGAACACATCGCTGGTATCAGCCAGCAGTTTATATTCAAATGAGACGCGAATGAATGCAAACGAGGTACGTTTTACGAAACGCGTATCCGATGCGTGCGAGATTAAATTAGGACTAAGATGGCCGACCAGGACATTAAGAAGTAGGGGGTTTCTTTCGGCTTAGAAAGAGAATTTGCATGGGAATGGGTAGAAAGAGAATCGATGCCAGAGGACGATCTCGGCGAATTCTACCGAATTCTTCTTCTTTTCCCTTTCTTTCGTTCCATTGTTTTTTGCTACTTCTCATGCAAATATCATCGGTTGCTATATATTGTCTGAAAAAGTCATAAGCTATCCACTAAATGGAAATTTTCCATTTTTACGAATGAATATAAAGATGCTTGATGTTTTAAATTTGTTCTCATTCCTTGAGAAATGTTTAATTCACGAATCGAATGGAAACCTCGAGTGAGGATCTATTTTGCTAGATTAGTTATAAAATATAATTTACCTTAGAGTAATTTATGTTTGTAACATTGAGATTCGTTTACGTTTGTATCGTTTAATTTAAATTAGAGTACATCTTCTAATATTTAATTTGATCTGTATTCCTGAAGAATTTATGGATTAGGCTAAACCATGATATAATGCACGATATTTATATCGTTTAAATTAAATTAGAATATATCTTGTCATACTTAATTTCGTCTATATTTCTGAAGAATTTATGGATCAGGTGAAATGTCTATATCGTTCAAGTTAAATTACAATATGTCCTGTAATATTTAATTTAATCTAAATTTTTAGAAAATGTATAGATTAGGAAAAAATATAATAGAAATGGCTCCATGAAGAAGACATCTGTCTATTCTTTCCTATTTATCTTTTCCATCTATTTTCTGTATCATGTACAGTGTCCAAATATTAAAATCACCTATGCAGGATTTATTGAGCAATCAATGTTATAGTAATAGCCTGTACACGATCATATTGGTCTCACTAGAGAAAATTTCTTTCGATTCAATGAAGATCGGTAAATATAGCCCGTTCATGAGAAACGATTGAAAATTGAAACGTTTCTCCCAGCTAGTCGTTCCGTGAGCTGTCTCGTCTATTTTTCCAGGCACGGTTCCCGTGTGCCGCTTAAACTTCCCTCCCCTTTCTCTTCGACGAGAAACAAGCCGGTCATTGTGTTAGGCACAATGAAAAGTTCCATTATTGTTAGCAAAGGATCCCGTAACCGGGGCTTATAAGCGTGCAACGAAACAAATTTATGGCGAATAGTAAATTCTCTCTGTTCTCTTTTCCTCCCTTACCCTCGAGCAACACCGTAAGGAAATTCCGCTCATTCGCGTGCATCGTCAATTTTACTGGATATTCTAAATTATTTCTTGCATGGTATCGTGCATGTTTTTTTTACAGCACGCTGTAAGACTCTATTACTAGCTTCTTTTTATGTTAAGGAACAATACTAATTTAGCGTATTAATGGTAGCGCGATGTACTTATGAAGAACACGATGGAAAACCAAAAATGCCACGAACGTGAACATTCAAAATTCTAAGACATTAATTTGTTTGAATGAAAAGAGCGTGGGAGATGTGGCAAAATGTTTGGAACGAGTGTTGTAGAATGTGGAGAAATACAAAGCGTATTAATCCTTTCACCGTGTAATTCTGTGATATAGAAAATTTCTCTATTATCAAAAATTATCCTTGCATTTTTAATGTTAAGTACGAAAAGTACGCAAACTGCAATGAAGTAGAAAAATAATTTCAGCTTTCAGAATTCTTGTTATGAGAATTTCTCTCTTTGTGTTTGAATTAATGTTAATCTGGTTTAAAGGGGAAATATAAGAGGCAGAAAGAGGTGTAGAATTCTGAATGAATGGAATAAAATGATTATTCCTACAAATATCGTCAAGATTTCGTTTTGAATTTCTCGTATTACATACAGAATATGTAAACCTTCAGCATTTAGAATTCAAGACGAATAACTTGAAAGATAATAACTTCCGTATCGTTAAAATTTCTTGTGCTTTTTCATGTCACAATACGAAATTCGAAAGATTCGCGAATATTCCAAATAAACGAACTTTGGCATAAAATGAAATCCAAAATCACTGGCGCGAAGAAAACGATTTATCGGGTGCGAACGGGGCTTTAATCCTGATGCTGAGTAAGTCTAATGTATAATTATGGGTTCGTTTCGCTGATGTACGTTTCAATTGATTTATTCCACGAAACTGTGCGCGGACATGGACCGCGTAAATTTATTATTATTCGCGTTGTTTGCTAACTGGAAATACGTGTTGACGGATTCGATTTTATTTATTCCATTTGCGTAAAGAATTCGAATATGCATTTAATCTAATGACGCGCGCTAAATGCACAAATATTTGGAAAATGTAAGCTAACATTCTCTCATGAGAAACTTTGTACCTCGAGTAAATCGATATCGAACGCTCATCGAGCACGCGTATACTTGAGAATAAATTGCTCGAATTATTAGAAAATGTGCCGCCTCTGAACTGAGAAGAATTTCATTTTTCAAGAAGATGGAACATATCATCACACTTTGGTAAACATGTAAGAGATTTTAAATAACCAATATCTCTGCCGGATTCGCGATACCAGTGATAAGACAGCTTGTCACTGATGGATTCTTTCTTAACTCATTAAGCATCAAACGATGAAATAGATCTATATGCGATATTCTGAAATAAATATACAGATAAAGCAAGTGTACAATACTTAACATACTTATACGAGTGTATAGATAAGGAATTTTTGAAAAGTTTGGAACAATTTTTTAAGACATTGATCACTAAATTTGGTCTTGTTATGACGGTTCACGATTACTAAATTTTTTAAAAATGATTAGAGTAGGATAAATTTCGTGGGCTGAGAAGTGTTGAACAATATGAGTGCTTTAGATAACATTGTCAGAGAAAAAGAGCGCGAATACAAAATATGATATTTTGTCAAAATTAAATGTTACGGTGTAATATATTTTAATTTATTGCTGGTCCCAGAGTAAAATACATAAAATTCTCGTGGCAGTCAACGTGTTAGAGTTGTTTCCGAAAAATTAAATGACATAAAATTTCAAGTACTGTACATATGAACTTTCAAGATTGTTTTTCAAGTGAAAATTACAAACTAAATTCAGCTGATTTTCGTACAAGGACTTTATCGCTAAGTATGTCATCGTATAATTAACATAATATTATTTTCGAAATATTCTGTATTTTCGTATGACCAAATGATATATTTATTATAATCACGCACTCGTGCCTTCTACGAAACGAATCAACTCCATAATGCGAAGAGTGCAACACTCGAAGCACGATAGATCATTCAATCTTCCGAACTGTCGGAAGTAAAACATTCTCCGTGAAAAACATTCAGTGAAGCCTTCCTTCAAGGAAAATCTAGAGGATGAAAAAATCCACAAATTGGTAAAATTCATCAAGAAAACCTAGTTAATCAATAGAATACTATTTAATGTAAAACCACGCTGTTGATACGGCATTAAACTTTGATCTAAAAACTATGTATGTTATATTACAAATTTTAACAGAAAGTAAGATCTACATTGATGAAAACCAACTGTTGAGTAACTGTATAACTTTCTCAAATAATCATATCGTACAACGTCAGAGAAGTTGAATATCACTGTAAGAAATGATAAAGAAATTGATTGAAGCAAGAGCGAAAATCAGAAGCGATCTTCCATCTTAAAATCGCCCAAAGTTGGGATAATTATACCGAGGAATCTCTTTTGAAACACGAGATTACGTTATGAAGGAGGAGTAATTAACAATGCGAGATTATAAGTGGAATTTACAGTGGTGGTAAAAATCAATCGATGCTTTTGAAACGAGATGAGCAGCTTGCAACAGCGCTACTAGTCAGTATGGAGTGAAAAATGTGGGGGAATCCCGTGATCCGCCGATGGAAAATTACGCACCGTGGATATTATGATCGTGACTAATGCTGGGCGAATAATTAATCCCATTCTCCAGCGACGTTGACCGATATCACGATACGTTTTATGATACTACAGCTTGGATGAGGAGGATAAGAGGGTAGCTTCCTTGGCGATTTAACTGAAAAGTTCACCATAGAAAGGTCCTTCGGTTTTAATTTGAGATAAAAAAGCTTGTAGGGTGAACATATGTATAGTAGCAAAAACAAGTAAAATCACGTACCTTCATTTTCTAATAAAGCATCTTTTTTATCAAGTTCTACAAATTTCATTTCTAGAGTACTAAATTTTTCTAGCCATACACATAAAAATGTTACTAGATAATACGAAATGTGATATACTTGGACATACTGATTAATTAGTATGTAAATGCTGTAATAAATACAATAGTGTGCCAATATCTTCTGTAGTCACTACAAATAATTCTTCTCCTTCTACTACGAGTACATAATGTAGACAGAATGTATGATAACTGGTGGTACGATCAACCGTGCCAAAGGTAATTCCTCGTGAAAAAATAAGTTGAAAATGTAAAATAATATTTTTACTTACGGGACATCGATTTCGAAGAAAACGATTCTAAAAATCTGCTCGATATATGTATACTAACGTTTTATTAAATCAAAAATGTATTTTAGAGATAACAGGAGTGTTGACGTATCAACTAAATTTATATTTAATTGTGTGAAGTATTCAAATATCTACCAACGTATAATTCTCTTATTAAAAAAAACAGTTTCAATTTATATACCAAAAAAATTTCTCATTTGCCATAGTGAAAGGTTTTAAAGTTTTATTCTGAAGAACAGAAAGCAAAATATTATCAGATTCGTACGAAAATGTAACGGAACGAAAGTATCATGTAGAAGTCACGTAAAACGTAATTTCAGATTCGAATAATTATTTCGTAATAAACCGACATATCCATCCCTAAAAAAAAAAAATTGCAGGAACAGAACAATTTTAAACGTATGAAAATGAAGGTCTGATTTAATCGGACGCGCGTCGAATTTTTCATATAAATTCAAATTCTTTCATCGACGCGAGAATAATTAATACAGGAGTACCGACCAATATTTTATTAAAACGAACTTTTTATCGAAACGAAAATAATTCGAAATAAAGAGACGCAAGAAAGGAGATCTCCATATTAAAAAATGCTTCGATTTACTTCCTTTTTTATTCCATGTAACGCGAATCCCACGTGTAACGCGATCTATTTGCACACCGATTTCGAGAATCTGTGGAAAAAGAAGTATCTATCCGAAAAAAATTTGTATTTATTCGCAAAAATAAAATTATGTACTGTGAGAATTGAATGATGACTACGTCCATTATTTCCATCAGTATATTAGTTTTTAAATTTTGTTCATCGTTTAATTAAATATTTTTTCTAGAATCTTGGAGATAAATTACCATGCAGCAAGTTCAAAAACTAGAATAAAGAGCATGAATCGTTTTTCGAAGCCAAATTTTTGATCCGAATATTAGCTCTTCGGGGACGATCATAGCTGAAATATCGCTTGCCATTAAACCGAGAAACAGCCACGTTTTGTTTCATTTAACGTGTTTGTATCACAGCGAGTTAATCATTTTATCGTCGTGCGACGTGAACAAGTTATACCCTTTATAGAATGTTTTTCCACGGCGACAGAGAGTGAAACAGCGAAACAGTTTTTCATTATTATTTCCATGTTTTTTTCATGAGCAATTTTTAAATTTTCTCTTCTGTATATTACGATGATTTATCTCTCTAATATTATGAGAATATAAATTTCACGGATAATATCGTCCTCCTTATGTCAAACCCATGAATGTGCAAATTTATCCTGTTTTTCACTTTTTTAAAAAGTTAAACGAATTGCCTTTCTTTTTCTGCTTACTTTATGCCAAAACTATTACTAATGTTATGAGTATATTATGGTCTGAGCTTCATTTATGATCTGTAGAATTATCTCGTTTCATTTTACCTTCAATCATGAAGTACCGAATTAATTGTGAATTTATCGAACCACGAGTTCATGATATTGGCATAAGAGGGATATGCTCTAGTATTCATTTAACTGTCACGAAATTATTCTCGGCAATTAGTGAAAATTTCTCTATGTATGCCTTGTGTGAATCTCAAAATTTATAATACATTTTATTTTTCATTTTGTTCTATTCATGCTAAATGTTTTTCGTTCTCGTTTCTAATACAATAAAAAAGCAAACGAATTAGAAATACGAAATAAAAATGTATAGAATATTTAACTCCCTCTGTAATCAATGCATTTTACTCATCTTGTTACAGCTAATTGGACATTGCTGCAATTTCATGTCACATAACTAATTTTGAAACAGAATAAGAAGGATTGTGAAAGATAGGTAAGATAAGTTATATTATTTACAGAGTGCAACAAGTACTTTTTATTGTGATCAGTTTTCATGAGAAAACTTTTAGCAAATAATCTAACAATTGATATAAAAATTATATATATATACAAAACTTTAAGTCAAAGTTAAATCTATATTCGACTTATTAAAAATATGTTTTACACTGTACTGATACATAGCAGCATTGATTTTCTTCAGTTTATCGATCTCGTCCCTCATCTCGGAAAACTTTTTCGAGGTTACGTCCGCTGATCCGGCCATATCGATATTTTTTTCTGTGTACAAATCAAAATCTAAAATGTCTATTGTATTTCGGTCCCTAGAAATCACTTCGATGGAGCTTTCCTTTCCGCTATCGTCCGATATCCTATGTAAATTACATAGTTGTAAACGCGGCTTAAGGTCGGTGACCCGGAAATTGTCGTAGTTTTTCGCGAAGAATGCAGCGGTGATTGGTCCCTTGTGATCGATCGTACGAAGAATCTGACGACTCGCTATGTCCCAGACGTGAACTTCGCCGCTGGTCGAGCCTGACACGAGGTATCGACAATCGATCGATATCGACAATGATACTACGCTCGATTTGTGCCCCTGGAAAACTATCACTCCGTCCGAATTTCCGTCATTCCGTACCTGCACATGATGCTCTATTCCACGTGGCGGCTCGTGCAAATTGAATCTATATATGTCACCGTTTGTGCAGCCCACGAATAAATCACTTTCGCGTGCGTTCATGGAAACGGAAGTGAGCGGCACGTCGAACACAAGGGTGAGCAATAGCAATCCGGAGCCTGGGTCGTAAACGTTGCATGTTCGATCGAGAGATACGGAGCACAGTCTTCCTCGCGCGCCAGCATGTCCAAATTGTAGGTCCTTCACTGGCAAAGAGTGATGAGAGAATGCGTGCAATGGCGTAGGATGCTCCTCATTCAATACACGATACAACGACCACACGAAAATTAATCCGTCCTCGGCGCCACTGGCGAAAATGGAACCGTCTTTGCTGAACGTCAAACAGGTCACTGTTTGATAATGTTGCGATAAATTCTTTAACAAACGCCCGTTGCACAATTGCCAGAGGAATAGTTTTTCGGAAATGGCCGCGACCATGTAGGCGCCATTGGGCGTGCAATTCAGAGCAGTAACCTTTCCCGGTGTTGTCAGTCTCAGGTTAGATACGGGAGAATGACTGTTCAATGGCCAAATATGTATACGCGGTTTCGTTAAATCCGCACCCACTACATAACTGTCGCTTAAAAGTTGAAGAGTTCTATGACTGAGAGCACCGGCATTTTTATAAGTCGATAAAATTGAACCAGTTCGATGATCCCACACAGCTGCACTCCATTGTTCACCGCTACTGTCACTAGTTAAAATCACTTCTCTCGTGTCGGCAATTCGCGACATTTTTATTATAGTTTTATTAAACTTAAAAACTGATTATGGTTATTTTAAGTCTTAACATATTTTGGTATAAATCTTGTCCTTTGATTTAGTATTCTCTCGAGTCGAGTTCTAACTTTCCTGTAAACACGTGCGTAGCGCACGTAGCACATGTAGCCATTAGGTTAGTTTTCCACCATAAACCATGGCGCTTTTAGAGCCACTAGTTGAGGCTTATTTTAGGTAGTACAGAAACGATTCTATTGGACAGTATAACCTCTCAAGTATCATCCATTTCCATGAAATCTTTTGCTTAAATAATTATAATGACTGAATAAATTATCTTTTTTAACAAATTTTCTTCGTTTAGCGTATTTTTTATGAAAAGAATAACTTATATTTACAATAATATCATAATAATTTTATAATTGTATATATTTGATATATTTTATTATAAATAATAAAATAACGACGAAATTTTCCTTTACCAAAATCTTATTTCTCAATGCTTATTTTCCATTCAATTACTTAAGATATGTTACATCATAGTAGGAAGTATCAATGTTGATGATTCATGTTTCAAAACAGATGAGTGTATCAAGCAGAGCTTCCTTGACTGACCTTGAGAATAATAGTATTTATATGACATAATCCTAATCTTCGAAAGTCAAGATAGTTAGTAAAGTCTTTTCTAAAAATTTGGTTCTGTTATATCGGTCTATTTTAGATTTAGATGATCGGTTCCACCTGATAACAAAACCGATAAGGGGTTACTAGATCGTGAAGTAATATTTGTTTCAATTTTCTCATGGGCTTTCTCGATGATGAATTACAAGAGGTATCAAAACTTTGTCAAAATGTCGTTAATGGTAGCCGTCTCATTTCTTGTGTTCGTACCATGGTGCGAGTGGAAATAACGTAAGTTTACTTCTAGCGATTATGATAACTGATTAACTATTACCAGATAACTTTCTAATTAATTCCATTATTTACAAACGTCATAGGAAAACCAAGTTCAAAACCATTGTCGTGTGCATGCAGTTCTCGAGGAACTATCCTAATGCTCCATTGTTATTGGAATTGAAGAGTAAAACTTTATCTGTAAAGTTACTTAACGGTCTAACAGAAGTCTGTGAAAAGGAATGCAAGAAATTGTTGGGGAAGGCACAGGTAAATATTTGAATCTACCAAATCCAACAGTTTCTTATTTATATGAATTTACTATATGAATTTTAATTAATGCTGTAGGTGTTACCAATATTGAAATTTATCCGTAATTTCATTGATGAAAATCCTTTGATTTGTTGCTATGATGAAATCTCAGCCATAAAAAAACTCTTGGGGGACAACGATGAAATAAAATTGAAACAAAAATATTCTTGCATTGGTTTGAACATTAAGAAAGAATTATATTATTTCAAAGCTAAAATCGAAGTACCAGATAATTATCCAATTGCCTGTGTAAAGTATGTACTAATGATGACTAAAGACATAAACAAGAAATTTATATTTCTTTTTAATAATTGTTTTATTTGTAGATTGGGAGATGCGGATACAAATTTTCCTCCACTATTTGTACGCCATTTCACAGGTCAAGGAAAGGAATTAGCCAGACAGTGTGTAGAACCACCGCTTAGAAATAAATCACATATTCCTTTTCTTCCCTCACCATCCTTGGAAGTTGTTACATCTTTCCTCATACAGTATGTCTATTTATCAATGTTCATGTTATATCGATATTATTCTTACTCTTATTTAATATTTTCTTTTTGTGAATTATATCACCTAGATGTGTAAAGTCTTTGCCACAACAGCATTGTCAGTCATGCAAACAAAAATGTCTGCCAGAGAAACCAGAAAATGCAGAAACCAACGAAACTGCAGATATGCATGTAGAGAGACTTTTCTGTGGACATTTGTTTCACCTACGCTGTCTTGTGACGTACATGAAGACTCCTCCATTCCATGGTAATTTCTATTATTGCATCGAATTTCAATTGTCACATTTATGTGATGTAATATTAATGGATAGACTGTTTGACACGAATATTTATGCAATTTTATATTTTTATGAATATAACTAAGAAGTATAACCTAGACAGCATTTAGTTTCATCTACTAAATATTCTAATAAGTAAATACTTTGTTTCCGATATTTTACATATATTTATGTATTATATGTATCTTGTAGATTTTTATACACTTATATTTCCGAAAAAAGACCTACATCGGCATTTTAGTTTCAAATAATATTGTTTATTCTGTTATAGGGGGTAAAAAATGTCCAACATGTGAACAACATATCTATCATGAAAAATGGGGTGTAAGTGATAAGCTTGCAGAAGAACGTTGGGCTCATCAACAAGCCAGAGCTAGGGAATTAGCAGAGGTAGAAGATTTTTTCAACTGAAACCTACATTTCATTTAAATCATATCTCTAAGTGACGATATTTCCATGAAAGAATGCAATATCGCAAACAAAATATTGCTATGGACAATTAGAGAAAAAATGAGTGGTGAGGATGGGATGACAAGTGTAGGAAAATTTTCAAAATAACATTATTTATAATTCCACGCGTATCTATATTCGCGAACAAATGTATATAGGTCAGTGTCAAAAGAAGGTATTTTTAATACCGTGAAGTTTATTATTATATAAACGATTTATATATATACTTCATAATAACAATTTGCTTGATATGGTGCTAATATCTCGCATTATTCAATAGTTTTTTTTTTTACAAAACTAACATTGTAAAATTTTTGTAAGATCGAAGAAAAAATCATTCAATGATTTTGTATAAATTTAGATCTTTAGTCATTTTTATATTGAATATCTGGATTAGTACTTTGAAATAACTAAAGTACTTATTTTATATTACACTGATATTGGAAAGACGTTTTAATTAAAATATCTGAGAGAAGAAAAATCATTTAGAAAATGGTGTTGATATACTACTTATCGTGCGTTAAAGTACTCACCAGTTCGGTTATGAAGTGCCTTTCCATGTTTCACTACTATGACGGGGATAGTACTGAATGTTACTTGTGCGTGTTGTGAAGTGCGTCTTCATATAGTTTTTAATATCTTGATGTTGAATTGAATTGAATTGAATCGTATTATTAATTAACTATCACAGAAAGATATAATTTGTTAACAACTGACAACAATATTCAATCGTTAAAAACTTTCAGTGTCGCGGATCGAATATTCTTCGTGCGAAAAAGGGCGCGATATTTAATGTACTGATTTCAGCGCCACTTGCGGAGTACAGAATTAATCGATGTTATCGAAACTTCTAATTGCAATTTTTCAAAAACTCTTAAGGTTGAACACCTATTTTATAAAAAAACAAACAAAACAATCAATTTTTACTAGTAACTAATAATTAATGTATGAAACAAAAGCGAAGTATATTGTTTTTTAACAAAATTGTTTTTTACGTGGAATAACTTTACATTTTTATTTTTGATTGTAATAATAAATACTTATCAAAGAATGTATTTTGCTACGTCAATTTTATTCCAAACGAAAAATATATATTATTTATTTAACTTAAAAGACATGAGAAATTCACATGTATTAATAACAAATAATGTTCATGTTGACTTCTACAAAGTTCTAAATGTAAATTTTTCTCATAATCGATAATCGAAAAATGGTCGATACGGTTTATAGCGGAACCATGGCGGAACGAAACATACAAGGTATTTATCGTATGTATCGACTAGCTATATATACTCATGCCTTTGTGTATTTGTGACCGTGGTTGTGACATATTATATTGATCCTCGGTACCGACTACGGTGATCCTCTATTTATCTCGTTCTCGTGCTGGCTTTCACGGCGTAATTTGTGCGGACATATTTTTATTTGTTCCGTAGTTTGTCTTTCTGTGGACTGGCATTCTTTTCATGTACATTTCAGTCCGGTATGACACGGATGATAGTGTGTTTAGGTGGAGCCACGAAAATATAGAAAGGTAAACTTTTACGAGTGAACTGGTTATGATAACCTAATTTCAAAATCGTTTATTTGTTCTGAGTGGAGCCTTATATCTTCATTTTCCATTGTGGAATTATTGATCGAAGTTCGTTGAATTTCAGTTGCAACTCCCGAATTTTGTCCACTTTTCTTATGTAATTTTAAGTACATACAATGAAAAACATTCATTTTTATCTGAGTTATTTAATGTATTTATCGTTTCAATATCTTATTTAATAATGAAATGATAAATTAATTTTAATGTACAGTACTTAATTTTAAATGGCCTATACATCAGAATTTATAAACGTGATATATATTCAATGAACTAGATTTTAATCTCGATTCAATAACTAAAGTAACGACATTATCGACTGTTTTGAATAAAAATATTTCTTCACCTAGGAACATTCTCTTATTGAAAATCATTTCAGGCAATGAAATAAATCGGAAAACAATATTAATCTAATAATTTTCCATTCAGCAAGTGCACTTGCCAGTTATATTTAACTTGGTTATCTATACGATGTAATTACTTTAACATGATTGGCAAGGTTTTTCACGTAGATGCACGTACTTGGTTCTGGCAGACAGCCTGTCAGACTAATTCCCAGTTATCGATTCCACGCATACGTGGAAACGCACCGTTGTGTTGCATTCGTAGGGTGGGTGAACTGTGTCTTTCTTACAAGCCGCGTCACCCAAAATATGTTACGAGAAATAATCATTACAGTCAGAATTCTGCATTCTACCAACTTTTATTATAAAAATTTCTCAGCATAAACATTGTTGATTATTCCGTTTTATTCATACAAATAATTGAATAAACAATCTCAAATTATAATATTTTAACACCGTTGTAGTATGACTCCCAGGTCCTCTTGCATAATAATTTAATGATATAATTTCATTTAATAATATTAGTAAATTAACAAGGTACAATTTCTACGTTATAAATTTCTCTTCCGTGCCAATTTTTATATTTTTATATTCAGTAAGATAAATTGTTTTGAAAGTTGGAAAATTAACAAAACTTAACAAGAAAATTATTATAAAGGTATCCTAAAACTTTTAATCTTCTTATCTATATTAACTACAAATATTGGTTAAATTTCAAATTTGCGAAATAAATATTGTTTCCTGATAATCAAGTTTAGAGTTATAATGATACTTAATAATTTCATGATACAATGATAAAGATAATTTCATGATACTACGCATAAAATCAGAAGCTACAAGTTTTCTTCATTCATAAATTTTACTTCTAACATTTAATTTGTTCTATGACTAAACTTCTTAATGTTGTACAGAAAAATTTATCGACATAAATAATTTGTAACTTACAATTTGCAAAATTTCACTAATCATATTAGTTCCATTGTGCAAGACGGCGACCATTCATTACACTTAACCAACTTATTAACAGAATAAATTAAATAATTTTGTCCTTTTGAATAATTGGGTGGGAGGGGCTATAAGTTGACAAAGTTGTTAAAATTTAAAATTGTAAAAATCTATAAAATGCACGTGACATGCAGAAACATATAAAATATCAAAAGTGTAGTACTCATTGTAATATTTAGTGGGTGAAATAAATTTTATAGATTCCATTTGCTTAATTGGGCACAAAGAAATAGGTACTTGCATAAAAACACACATAATTAATAGTAATTTATATTTCTTCAAATAGGTGTTATATGTTTAGTAATATGTTTAGATGGATGATATTGGACCCGTTTATGGAACTCTCCTGGGTGGAACAGTTTTAAGCAACAGTATAACTGTCCTCGATAGAGCGTTCCTCGCACGGCCATCGAAGAATTCGCGATTCCGGTGTCGCGGCCGAATTTCGGGGATCGTCCTTGTACGTCGATGGCGATCTACCCCCCGGCTATGCATGTACCAGGGTCGTATTATACACACGATACACCTATAATTGCGCGTAGGGCAGCTTCGTCGTAACGCTTCGTGGATCGATAGCTGGGAAATGGCCGGAAGCCAAGTCCGACGACGTCGTTTCGAGTTTTGCCGTTGTCACCGTATGGGACCTAACCCCTTTCTTCAATGTCCCACTTGTATCGGCCACCCCCCCAACGCGGAGCCCCTTCTTACACCCTTCTTCTTTCTTCTCAAAGCTAAACAACTTTCTTTCCTTCGAGATGCATGGAGATTGGTCATAAGTTATGCGAACACCTTGTTCGATTTGTTTGAATAATATACGAGATGTTAGCAGAATGTATGAGTTCAATTATTAAAGGAAAATTAGTAATCGTTAAATGTTAACGTTAGTAAATATTTAGAACATTGGAATTTGATATTTTATAGGCTGGAGTTTGTAGAATTTTTCATTTTTCAAAGCTGCAATCTTTCAATTTTTATGCTTGTCAGAGTTTGGAATTTGTAAAATTTTCAATTGCCGAAAATCGGAACTTATTAATTTAAAGAATTTCTTCAGGGTGAAATGTCTCCAAGTTTAGATGGTTGTAGATTAAAATTTGTATGTTTCTGAATTTGCAAAGATTAGCAATTTAAGATGCTTATAGCGTTAGATATATTGGAAAAGATTGAAATTCAATCTCAGAATATTTTTTGAAATAAATTGTAACAAATATTAGCCATATAATAGGGCTGTTATGTATCTTCTGTTTTTCTACTATTCTTTCGGTGAGTTTAATGGGCATACAGGAAGCCTGCTACCAATTATGACATTCGAACGCGGGTTTAAAAGCAACAGCGGTTTTTTCACCTGCTCCTTCGAGAGTCTCGTTGTTTGTCTTTCTTTGTGTGTTCAATCATAGACGTTTGGGCGAGTCGCGACCCGGCTTGTGGAATAGGCGCAACGCGGGATGCCCCTTATCCCAATTTCTTTAAATCCTCAAGGGCAGCAGCGAGGAAAACACCCCCTGGTGAAATAACGAGATCGAAATATGACGCAATGTTTAACCAATAGGGTGCACTACGGAATAATACATACATTGTTTTTTCTTCCTTCCGGCTCGTTTGTTCCCTTTATCTATTTAATTACAAGAAGATTTTGTTTCTTTTTCAAACAAAGTAAATACCTGTATTCTTGTTTTTAAGTGCAGACAAAATGTTGCATTTTAATTATTGAATAATAACATCTGAAACTACAATAAACATCTGAACAATAGCAACCAAGATTAAACCAAATTTCTGTATAACACACATTACATATGTATAAAGTAATATATGGAGCGCCAAAATCATAGTGCTATATATCACTTCTAATTTTCATAAAATGGCATGTTCTATGCTTATTATTGTAAAAAATTGATCATGTTTTTTTAAAGAGGTTACATATTCCAGTGCTGATACTTTTAGATATCAGATATTGAAATATGTGAGTGAATCCACTATATAATCATGGATTAAATATTCCAGTAGAACTGCACTTACTTTACTCGAGTTAAATTCCAATCTACATAAACACCAAATGCCAGGAACAATTTTCTACATTATACACCAAATTATATTCTAAGCAGTGATATCATTTTCTAGCAATAATATGTTTCATATGATATATATATATATGTACATACAAAGTTTCTAAGAGCATTCGAATACTTTTGTGAGTCACAGTGTATGAACGCCAAATGTCAGGGCCAATTTTCTACATAAATCGACGCCTCCGTGACGATATTCTGGCAATGCCAATGAAGAAACTAGGAAGTTGAATGAGTTCTGCGACGTTCAGTAGCCATTGGCAGTGGCGAAAACATCAAAGACGCCGTACGACCTCTCTGTCTATCTCTCGTCCTTACACAGACCAAGTAACGTACGTTCTAAAGAGTTCCCCTGGTCGCAGTAGGGAGGATTCCTTATCCTGGGGATCTGAAAGGCGACGGCTGGCCGCACGACGGAAAGAAAAGAAGAAAGGTGGATCGTGGCGCGTGCCACACGAAGGGTGACCACACCGTGGCTGCTTTTTATTTTGCGGAAGATCCAGTCCACGTATTCCTTTCACCATGGACAATGGGATCGTGCCCGAAGGACGTATCAACTCACAGCCGAAGGTAACGAGCATCGTAAATGATCCATAGAACACAGCTGCGCGTGTCTTTCCATTTCCACGAAATTTCTTCCTTAAATGCATGATTTTCAACATACGTCGCTGACCATCTTGCATTTGTTCGTAATACGATTGGAAGGAAGAGATTTAAAACTAGAGTAAGAAAGAAGAGGATAGAGAGAGAGAATTAAGAGACTGTTGTATGCAACTAAAGTAGCCAGCAAACTAACTCCAAGAGAGAAATCACGTACAGAAATTCCGATCTGCAAGTGAAGCAAGGCGAAGGAACGGAACGCCATAAACAAGTCTCTCGTTCTTAATCAGGACCATCTATCGTGGAAACGGCTTTCCAGTCGTCAGCACGCATCAAGAAAATCCATACTTCAATTGCTAAGGACACTAACCCCGTCGCTAACCCAAATATCAGCAAACCAAATCTAAACTCTGATCGCTAGACTGTGAATGTTTATGCAAATTCATATTTTTATGAACACGACTAAAGAAACGGGATCTAAGTAGGAATTTGTTCCACCAATAAAGTATTATAATTAGAATAGATACTATACTTCCTCTGCTTCTATGTATTATCCGTTTGTTGTTTCTTTATTATTTGAATATTTCTGAATAATATTCATATTCCTTATCTTTAGGCATTGCATGTGTTCTATGTATTTCTGTACCTTTAAACGTCTCATAAATACCAAAATATCCACATATTTTCAATATACACATACATATATCCAGATATTTCGATATTTAATATTTATATATATTTTAGCAATTTCAAATCCCCCCATTTGCCTGAAAATCGACAAATCACAGTTATCAATTCACCAACAAGCAAACTACCAGAATTGCCAGTCAATGAGTCAAGCACGCGAATATTGCGACACCATGGAGTCCTCGTGACAATAGACTCGGGCAGCCGCAACAACAAGTTGCAACCACCTGGCGAGGGCGATGCCGGCCACCCAGCGGCCTCCAGGTGCTCTCGAAACCCCCTGTCTCGTCCCGCATGCCTGCTGCCAAACTGTGAACTTTGCCGTTCATTGGGAAAAAAGGATCGTCGTTCAAAAATGATCACGAGACACCGTGTATCTCTCTTGTACGTCCCTGTCTATGGCACTGGGGGGCAACGGTATCGTTCTGGAACACGCGCGAATCAACGTTCCAAAATCGATACGTACATCTGCCGCAACGTAGAGTCTATTGACTCCTCTGGCTGCTCGGAGCATCTCCAAGGCGACTCAGGATGGAACGCGCGGCGTGTCCCGCTTTCCACGGAAATCTCGCGGGAGAACAGACGGTTCTCCTGATGCTGGCGACTCTTTGGTTTATTGGCATTGTAGGAGGAAACGACATAGCGTGGCTATAAAATGAATTTAGACGGGCAGTTAAGGTTTAAACGTTCCAGTGTTGGAACGTGTAATTGCTACATTACTAATTACTGCAGATCTCTATGCATTTATAAGAATTTTAAATGTGTAGAAATGCAGAAAATGTGGGAAACTGTATAAATTATCCAAAATATAACATTCTCTATGATGCTTAGCAGGCAAAATAATTTTTATTTAATTATATTCATAAAAATATAAATCTGCATACATATTCGCAGCTCAGTGGTTGAAGAATTTCTTGGAGAACACCTTGAAGCCTTATCAGCTTCATGTCAACTTGATTCTAAGGGAAAAAGTACTTTGCCTAGTTTTGCGTATTACTTTCTTTTTAGATGCCTTATACGTACAGTTCCTATTTAATTGCCACGTTCCGCAGAGTCTGAGAACGTTTCTGCAATATATTTTCTTTTTTAGAGAAAAAGTACGTAGTATAATTTAATAATTTTTTTTTTATAGAAGACGGAAGTGGTTTCTGGAACGAGGATGGAGGGTGTGAGCGGAAAATATTTGGTCTGCCCTAGCTTCAGATTGGAACGGTACGTCCTTTCTTGGATTACGTCAGATTGCAGAAAGTATTCGTCACGATTACGTCAGATTACAAAATTTTACACGCATCCCATTCATAACTATTAGAATGCTTGCTGGTTTTATACGAAGCGTAACGATTGATCTATATTATCAAGGGAATGATTATTCGACCAGAATTATTTTTTTATGCAAATGAAAGAAGCTCAGAATACATAGTACAAGTTTTGTAAAGTCATCTACGAGAATCAGGAGAAAAATAATTAATTATTTTACAATAAGATTCCCAATCTTTTGATCCAAACTTCGTTGAGAAAATTTTATGCGGATGTTGATGCATTTATGGAAAGACAAAATGGTCGTTGTAATATTTAAAGGGGCGTGATTGTAAAAACATAAATTTGCAACATGATACAAAGATCCACAGACCAGTTATAATATTTCGAAAACGGGCTGTATAGTGTGTAGACTTTTGTGACTGATTGCACGTCTTGCAGGTACAAAACGTGGTTTATGACGAATGGAACTGCTCATTTTTGTGAATACCGTGATTTATGGTATGGCTTGTTATGGAGATGCTTGATAACGAGTTACGAGAGTTTTATAATTGGTCGCTTCTGGAGTTTGAGTTCGACTGATTGCATCATTTTATTTCGCCGGTGAGCCATTTTCTGGAGACTTGGATACATCGTAATAGGCAATCCGACAAAAGGGCGTTTCACTTGTGCCGGTTACCGTGTGCCAACTCCGGGAAAAATGGGCAAAAAGTTGCGACAGATTTTTATGGGTCGCGGTCAACTTTGACCTAAGTACGAATTATGTTATTTACCGCAGTAATAACTTTATCGCATCTAAAGTACCAAGTTTAACAGTGCACGTAGTAATAAGTTCATTATACCAATTAATTAAAACGTTCCAATATATATAATTATGTGATAGATCTTTCTTTTAATAACGAAATAAATGGAATAAGACCTTTTACAATGAGATATGCAGTTGTATATAGTGGAATCTTACAATAGTCTCCAGGGCACTATAGTCTTTTTAAAAGGTACCTTGGGATGTACTGTTCCATAAGTTGAAAGGACCTTATTGTACGCTACAAATTTCGATTAGATTTGACACAGGAAGAAGAATCTAGTTTGGCTATTTATTAATTGATGCAAAAAATGTAATTAATCCATTCAATGTAGACTCGAACAAAGTGATTATGTTATTATTTTGAGAAACGAGAGAAACAAAGGTAAATTGAGTTTGCAACAGTGTTTGATTAGAATGTGAACTTTAGTTGCAATTTTTTAGGTCAAGAATTTCTAACTATAAATTATGTATAATTTTTCTTCTGAGTTAACAATTGACGTTGCTTCAAATAGCTATCAAAAAAGATTATAAAGCAAGGGATTACATAAAATTGTATGTGGATACTGTGACGTAATAATGGATGATTATTCAACATCATCCCCCGGAACAAGCGAATTTTACAAAACGCCAATTGCAAGGCAATTCTCTCATCGTTGCAGGCTATTAGTTTCCGCGATCGATCGGTGTCACACGACACCGCCGTTCATGGTACACCATTCATGTATCCCGCTGTAAAAAGAGAATACGTATCCGTTCGTCCACGAAGAAAAGGCACGACCCTGTCTAGGTACGATGAAACGATCAGAACCACCACACCTACACACCCTCTGAACCTCGACTAAGACAAAGACAGTATTATCCAAGGAAGGAAGTTAGACAATGGTCGCAGGAAAGAAAATTGGAAGAAAGAAAACGAGAGAAACATAAGAAAGGCTACATCAAGATGTATGTCAGTACCACGGAAGGATTTAAGGGAAGAAAGGTAGTAATTATAGTGCGATAAAGGGAAAGAGTCTAATCAATCAAGAGAACTAAGAAATTGCAAAGAGGATATTAAGGAGCAAGTAAGAAAATGAAAATGATTTAAATTCTAAGGATAGAAAGAGAGATGAATATACGTATAAAGCAATATTAACATATAATAAGATCTAGAAGGGCAAAGATAGAAGTTACAGTGTAAAGGAGAGAGAAATAGAAAGAGCTGAATGTAAGAAACGAGCGAAACATGATAGAATTTATCCAAGAAACTACCTCAGTCTGAATACAATGGCTACAGAAAGTATTGTTACATCATTGTATTTATAATAACGTTATTAATTAATTAGATCCAAGTATATTAAATTTCCTATTATTCGTAAGTATCCTGACTTCAACAAATTTAATACTACAGAATGAAACGTATAGAGGTATGATGGAAAAATGTTACACTGAAAGATAAGACTACGTACCACTGTAAAGAAGAATATCTTAGACAAAAGAAGAAAAAAAAAATACAACACTACGTACAATAAAAGCAAAAGAACAAAAGAAAGAACAAAAGCAAGCGGTTCGTAAAGATACGTATAATGTAAAGAAGAAACGTAAAGAGATAACACGAGAGAAAGAAAGAGAGTGCGAGTATAGCAGCGCTTGATGGCACACAGGTCGGCAACGAGGGGGTGGTTTCGAGACGTCGCGTTGCGGGGCATCGATTTCGGGCCAGGCCGATGGCATCGGCGGGGTATCGAGGGGCGTCCCGACGTGCTGTTGGAGCGCGTCGCGGCGCTGCTGTATACCCGAAAGTACGAGTCGACCGACAGAGCCGCGCTTCTCTCCGTTCTCAGCCATCTCCAACTACCACCAACGATACATACACACTCCAACCTCGAAACTGCCTATCCTGTTTCATCTTACCAAGTCGGACGGAGAAAGAACGAAAGCTGAGGCGCGCGCGCGCGCTCGTGTTTGCCGCCTGCGCGCGAGTCGAACGTGTGGCCGAAGAGAGCGTTGCGGGCCTCGCACGAGCTCGCCACGGACGTAGCCGAACCGCTTAGCAGTCGCGCGACCAGAGACCACCGCGTCGTGGTGCTGCCAGCCTCGAGTGCCTTGCCTGGCTTAGACAGCGACAGACTTGGCCTCTACTACTGGCTGGTACTGACGTTGCCGCACACGACACGACACGCGGCCAGTGTGTCCACACCGGCTCAGTACACTTGGAAGACTCCGGCAGAACGGATCAGGCATTCGTGTTTCTCTTTCGAGTCACGATTTCGAAGTTCGTCGAATTTCTTTCAATAAAAATATACACGTGTATACATAAATATAGCTATAAACGTATGAAACAATTGGTATTTCGGAGGCACACGAGCTAAAAAGGAAGATACTATAAATAGAGATATTTAGAATAATCGAACGATAATAGGTAATGAAATGGCAAAGTGAAGCGTTTTTGATCAATTAACAAAGTGAAGACGTTAGACACGAGATAGACACGGGTAGACGTGACTCGAGTTTCGTATACGAATGCGTGGTGTATCCGGATGCGCCGGTGCACCACCAGCTGCAGCTGCCAGTGCCGCTACTACCGCCACTGCTACCAGCACCGGCGGTGCTGCCTAGCGCTGCCGCCGTCGTCGTCGCCGCTGTCTCGCTGGTGCTGCTGCCGCTGGCAGAGGCTCGCAGAGGTGTCCACCTCGTGGCAGTCGACACTTCCTGCCGGACGGTGGTAGTGTCCAGGCGCGCTGGACACACGACGAGCTGCAGCCGGTCGCTGCTGCCGTTGTTCGAACGTTGTGAGGATTAAGACGTGGAAGAGCCGGCCGTGGAACAGGAGACGAAGGAAGAAAGAGAGAAAGAAAGGAGGGAATTGATAAGGGAAGAAGGTAGAAGTGTGTGACAGAAGGTGATGCGTGACACACACGGTGCTCTGTGAATTACGGCTCTCTACTGTACGAGAAGAACGTTTTTTTTTTTTGTTAGTGTAACAGAGGAAGAGAGAGGGAGAGAAAAAGAATTCGCGTGGGCAACGAAAAGAAAAGAAAAAAAAAGGAGAGGAAGGAAAAAAGAAGAAAAAGGGTTTGACTAGCGAGTGCGACGAACCCTTTCGCTACTCCCTTACACGCACGGGGCCGCACACTCGTGCACGTATACCGCGAGAGCCGCGACGTGTCGCCGGTAATATAGCGTGTACGCTTTCGTTTAGAGGGTTTCTTCCCTCCGACGTCGACGCGCGTAGGAGTGCCGGGTCGCACGCGGTGCCTCCTCTTCACCGACGTCGAGTCCCGTCGGGGTGTCTACACCTTACTTCCTTCTCCATTCGTGTTTCCACCGATTCTCCAAGTGAAATCAACGTATACGTACGCATATACGCGAAACAATTACAAAAATGAAAGCACCAGTGATCCATCTCGAACACCCATAAGAATACTAAAACTCAACCTATATATATATATATGTATATGTATGTATTCTGATTAAAAAACGTATATAAATAACCTACATCAAAGAAGCATCGAATAACTTGAAAAAACACAAGTTCGCCGATTAAATCCTAAACTGTAAGAACGAAACACACAACGAAGGAGGAAGGGACAGGCTTTCTGTAAAAATTCTGAAGGGAAAGAAGAAGAAGAAGAAGAGAAAAGGATCACGAGTTGGTGGTTGGTGCCGGGTGTGCTGGTGGTGATTCGGCTTGCGCCAGGTCGTGGTGATGCCTCGCGGCCGCGGATCCTTGAGATCGCTGGGTGTCGTAGGTAAGGACACCGCTGGTGCTTGCGGAGCCGCAGTCCCGGTTTCGTACGGCGTCGTTGCGACGAGGACACGCTGACGAGTGCAGCCCCCGGTGGCACGGCAGTGGTCGCTCCTGCAGGCCATGTATTACGGTCCGGTAATCGACCGTACAATCGGCAGCAGCTGCAGTGCCAGCGACCTTCAGCAGCCGCGATCACCACGGCCACGACGACGTAGACGCGTTGCCGCGGCGCCCGGCGTCGCGGACGACGCCGACAACGAGGACGAACTTCAGTATCACGAGCCGGCGTACGTTGTCCTCGATGTGCAATCGAACGAGAAAAATGGTCATCGGATTGGTTGTCACGCCGCTCCGAGGCCTGGCAGAAGACGAACAGGCGGAAACGCGATTAGGATACTGCTACTCGCCACTGCCGCTGCCTTCTTCGCACTCGCCGTCTCTCCTGGTAAGTTTTAAGATTATTTCAACCACTGTCTCTCTGATTCCGATTGTTTGTTCGGATTGATTCTTAGTAAGTCCTTGGAAAATTTGTGGTTCCTTGTTCTATGAGTATTTGCTTCTGAAAGATGGAACAGAGAAGAGACCAGATTTGTATTTTGTACAGTTAGTGATTAGACGTTTACGTTGTATAATTTAGTATCCGTATTTCGGTGAAGAATTTTTGAAATTTTAGTTACTCGTGTATCTTAAAAGCAATAGTCGTATTGGATTAATTTTGATACACAGCAATATGAATTTTTATCTCGTTGCTAGAATTTAATGGAGAATTTGAAAAATTCTGGTATTCGAGTATCTAGTTAGCTTGTTAGATACGAAACACGGAGTATCTGTAACATGATAATATAGCCAAATTATGAAAAATTCTTAAAAGTAGATTATTGTAAATTAATTAGGATGAAACGTTGAATGCTACACGAATGGGTTAAAGGGTGTGGAGTAGAGTAGAACGCTTGGAGAATCGGTGAGACTATAGTCTCTGCGGAATCAATCGGTGCTCAAGGCCGTTTCTCCCTCTAGGGGGTCGCGACCCACCTCCAATAAGTTGAACATGTTTTCCGCGAAAGTCTTGCACCTGAGTTGCCATGTACTTTTACGAAATATATTTGACATCGATTTGAATGTAACTTAGATTAGAAAGGTGTATAAGAGCTCGTGAAATGTCAAGAAAGAAACTTTTTTCTTCTTCACAATTCTGATAATAGCATAATCCATAAGAATGAGACTTGCAGGATAATTTACAGATGAATAAATTTTGTAAATCTAATAATTTATCATACCGTGCACATGTAATGAATGATAATATCTAGTTTGTAAGATCTTACGAATTATATTTGATAATGTTTCAAAAGATTAAACGATTTTACAATTGTATAACTTTATTCATCTTGTCCTCATATTTGCTCCTCGACACGAAAGTAAAGAAACTTCAAATATGCTATTTTATATAATTAATCACCGTGTTTATGGAGTTCATTTGAGGAAATTACTTGTTAGAATATAACACTGTGGCTAACGAAAATTCAATCAGCAATAAGCATATTAAGATAACAGAAATTTCTGTCTTTGAAGTAAGACTTTTTCAAAGACCGATGAAAGGTATCATTCATTATTACTTTACCACGTTTGCCTGTTTATCATCTTAAATATCAATTACTTCGAGACGCTTGAGTTTGTCTCGTCAAAATCAATTACTTTAATCTTCGCGAATAATTTATTTCTATTTCTAAACGACGTAAAGTACCGAAGGTATTATCAATTATCGTTCAGTTAATTTTCATCATTTGAATGCGGATATTTATGCAGATCCATCGCTTTATGAATGTAATTAAAAAGAGTACAACCTAACCAGATACTACCACTAAATATTTATCGCATCAAATATTTTTCGCACCTTTGAATTTCTTGTAAATGCATCAAAATTCTCAATCTATTTATCACAATGTCAATCTATCGAGTCATAATTAATTCCTATCCTATAAGACAGTTTCATTTTTCTTCTTTCTCATTTACTAACCACCTTCTAATCATTTATCGTCTAATCTGTATTTTTCATTTCGAATGAACGTTGACATGGGAACATACCGATTGTTTCAACTCGAAAATTACATTCGTATTTGTTCCGACTACAATGGCTATACAAATATGAAATACACATTTGTATACAGCTTTATTTTTCAATCGGGCTCTTTCTTATCATGCGCATCTAATTTTCATAGCATTAAATTCTCGTAGTCATAAGAAAGAACTGTCAGGTAATACGAAACACGATATACTTGGACTTGATTTAATATTAATATTATATAAATGCTATAATAAATTCAATGGTGTAAAAATACTTCTGCTGTTCACTGTGTATGCTCTACGTGACAACGTTTTGAATATGTGGCGAGACTTGGCGCAATATTGCGGATTATCTAAGGGTAACCTATTAAATCAACGAAATCCTACATACCTCCATAGTTATTGTCAAAAAGCTCGAAGCACGCTGACCGGCTGGTCGAAATACGAAAAGTAAACAGCACGGCCTGTCCGCCGGGAAAATAAGAGAAATATTCACAGGCATGTTGGCGCCTGCAACGTCTCCACTCGAGCATGCAGATACGTGTATTATTAAAATGCTGCTGCTCCGTTTCGTGATTCGTTACGCGCCTCCCTCTCTTGTCGTTTTTTCCTTCTTTTTTTATCCGGTTTCTCCTCTTCCCTTTTATTTTTTCGTCTCTCGTTTCATTCATTCGTGGTGGAAAAAATCGGTGAAAAAAATCGGAGGAAATTAAGGAAGATTAATTGAAAGAGCGAAGGGAAGTGGAAAAAGAGGCGCGGATGGGCCAGAAAGCTAGGTGTGCATTCAGCGCTTTTTAGGTCGACTTTTTCTTCGACGAATAGTCAAGTGGCAAGTGGTGACAGTAAGCATGTGACGCATTGCGTCAAAATCCAGTGTCGAGGAAACTGTTGCACGAAACTCGCCCTCTGCACCTTAGTTTTCACGATTTTCGTCAATCCAATCACTCGACTATCCGGTTATTCGGCGTTCGTCTTAACACAGGATGGAATTTAAATGTGCAGAAAGCTCGGTCGTTGATTTTAGTCCGGTCCAAGCGAACTTTAACATTAACCTTTCCAACGACGAATTATTTTTCGACTAGAAGAAATTTCTTTTTATCAACTGTTAATATTTTTATGAATGCAACTGAAGAGATAATATTTCCATAGAGAATTGTTTTAAATTGTTAGAAATTATAAGCGGTGTGATCTGTTTTGTATATCTTATATATTCTTGCATATTCCGTCGATTTTTACATCTTGAAATTTCTCACAAACGTGATAAAAGTGCGCACTAACGTCTACTAGTCGTTTTAACATATGATCCACGTAAGTAACTGCAAACCGTGTTCACAAAAACCATGTTCTAAAGCACTGCACAAGCAACGGAACCGTTTAGATACACACGTTTGGATGCATTGTGCGAGACTGGTGAATGCGACAAAAGACGGTGAAAAAGCGATATTTTCCGTGGAAAACGTGCAGGCCGTTCGACGGTCACCTCCGGCTGTGTTTTCCTCGGCTCCCTCTCATTCTCTCGGTCTTCGTGTCTGACGCGTTCCGGTGGAAACGTGGCGTGTGGCCCGTAGACATCGGCGAGCCGCACCCACGCGCGCTATTTATCTCGTCGTCTGCCGAAGCCAAGTGCCAAGAGTATATTTTTTCGCATACCGTTACCTCTTCGTCGCATCTCTTTGCCCTCCTCTTCATCTCGTTGCCCCGCCATCCATCTTCCTCCTGCTCGTCTATCCGTCTATTTCTATCTTAACGCTACAAGTACCGACGATTAAAATGCGAGACTCGTATCGAAGAAATCAAAACGGACGATATCCAAGAAAAAGAAAGAGGAAAGAAAAAGCAAGAAGATACATAGTTGAAGGTAAAAGGCAAACTTTTGTTTCATATATTTTGTAAAGAATCGTTCGAAATTTCCGAAACGTACCATAGGAAATTTATCAAATTATTGCGAAAAATCACGAATCGATCATTCTGGTCATTGTTGCTGCTTTTAGCGTTAATCGCCACCGCCCACCTTTACTCCTCCTCTTCGTCACCTTCTTCTTTCGAGCTGTTGTCGTGTTTTCCACGATCTAGAAGGAAGCAAACGGTCGTGGTGCACGAATCGTATCGAAGGAAACGGTGGTGGTGCCACTTCTTAAATTTAGATATCGTAGAGAGGAACGATCTATCGCTGTCTCTCTCTTCCGCACGATCCTCGTGAAGACAGATATAATAGATATTCTGCGTCGTTTCTCGCGTCGTCCCCCGCCGACACCTGGCTGCGATAAATTTTTGCTCGTTTCTTGGTGATTACCGCCTTAAGGCGAACCGAGCCCAGTCTGCTCGTTGTTGGGAATAGTCGAGGGATACGTTGGATCACTGACACGGTTGTGGGCTGCAAATTAAAAGCCTTATTGCGGGATACAAGGCGGAGAAGTTGAGAGAAGTTTTACGTAATGCATCATTTTCTGGACGGCGTCTGATCGATAGCCACACTGTGGCGTGCAAAGTTTGCAAAGCTCTGCTGTGGAGAGGGGATACACGTCTATATGGAGGAGAAACTAATGTTTCTTGACCGTGTTCTCTTTTCTGCATTTCTATTGGGCGAGCTTGGCCTCAGGGCGGAATTAATGAAACGAGTTTTTAATTCGTTGTGTTTGCTTATAAGGTACTGAATATTGAGATGGAGATTAAAGTCCAGTTAAATATTCGTTTTTAAGACGTTTCTATTGTCTGAGCTTCTTGTAGGGTGGAATTAACGAGATGAGATATTTAGAGGTTTCTCTTCTTTTTTCTATTTGCCTATGAGCTACTAAGTATCGATTAAACGTTCTTTTTTATAATAGAACAGAGTTAGGAGTTGCTAACTTTTCCTTCGTTTACAATGTATTAAAAATGTGTAGAAGCGTTTGATAAAATTATTATACTTTCAAGGAAGATATATCGACAACTGTGATTCTTCCCAATATCCTTTGTTTCATTTCGGTAAAATATCTTCATCGAACACTCTAAGAAAAATCAGGCGAAAGAGATCTTCGGTATCTAATATTTATCAATATGGAATAAGTACAACAAGTTTAAAGAATCTTTCGAATTTATTAGATGCAGCGCAAAGTATAAATAGGTGATTGTTCCTTCAAATCTGTCATGATTTCTATTAGCATTGCGCAATGGAAGAGAGCCCAAGTAGGGTTCCTTCCGTTTCATGAGCTCCCATGAGAAAAACGCAACGCGAGTAAATGTAGACTTCTAAGAAAAACCCAGAAATTCTATGAGAGGAACATTCGATGCTCGTAATTCTTTCTCACCGAGGGTGAGTCAGAGACCATCACCGCTCCCCTATCTTATGAGACACGAGCCGGTTTCCCGATTTTACTTTATCGTAAATTAGATCCGGTCCCTTTTCAGATCGATACCTTTCCATTCTATGTCCCTATATCTATCACTGTAATTAACGCGTAATTCTTAATTTCGTACTGCGTCAACTTATAACAACATACGTATTAATTTCCTACTCTTGGTATAACCAAAACGAAGATACTATGTATTTGCAGAGAAGAGTTTCTAATTCGAAGCTTACGACTACGCCAATTACATATTTGTCCCTATACGTGTCCCTCTAATCAACACGTAATTCTTAATTTCNGTACGATGTCAACCTGTAAACGCATAAATATTAATTTTGTAGTTTAGATAAAATAAAAACAGAGATATTATGTACTTGCTGAGAAGAGTTTCTAATTCGAAGCTTACAACTACGCCAATTACATCTTTGTCCCTATACGTGTCCCTCTAATCAACACGTAATTCTTAATTTCGTACGATGTCAACCTGTAAACGCATAACTATTAATTTTGTAGTTTAGATAAAATAAAAACAGAGATATTATGTACTTGCTGAGAAGAGTTTCTAATTCGAAGCTTACAACTACGCCAATTACATCTTTGTCCCTATACGTGTCCCTCTAATCAACACGTAATTCTTAATTTCGTACGATGTCAACCTGTAAACGCATAAATATTAATTTTGTAGTTTAGATAAAATAAAAACAGAGATATTATGTACTTGCTGAGAAGAGTTTCTAATCCGAAGCTTACAACTACGCCAATTACATCTTTGTCCCTATACGTGTCCCTCTAATCAACATGTAATTCTTAATTTCGTACGATGTCAACCTGTAAACGCATAAATATTAATTTTGTAGTTTAGATAAAATAAAAACAGAGATATTATGTACTTGCTAAGAAGAGTTTCTAATTCGAAGCTTACAACTACGCCAATTACATCTTTGTCCCTATACGTGTCCCTCTAATCAACACGTAATTCTGAATTTCGTACTATGTCAACTTGCATGCACATAAATAAAATACACAGCGGAAGAATAAATAAATAAATACATAGTTTTCGTATGATAAAGAAGAAGATACATTACTTGGAGGATGAATATGTTGCCAACTGCACGGATGACACTTAACTTCACTATATTTCACTATGAATTCCTATGTACTTTATGTAATGATTTCCGAGAAATACGATGTTACGAATTATTAACACGAAATTAGGAAATCGAGATGAAACGTGCGCGTGCAAAAGCATTATAGTGCAAAATTTCTTAGAATGTAACGTTCATTGTGAATGGCAACGAATATTTGACGATGACTTAATTTCTAGATCGGGGGAACGGAGTCGGCAAAATTCTCGATTGTCAAGGTCGACTGACTGCATGAATAAACTCGGTCGGAATAGATTATTCGTCAATCTCTTGTTTTTAATCGTAATTAAGATATAATAATATACATTTCGTATAGCTCTGCAGGATACTCGAATAAAATTGCATACAAAGTTTCAACGTTTCGACGTTCTCGATTTTCTCTCTCTCTCTCTTTCGAGGTGCTTTACCGCAGTTGTTTTGCATCCATCATCCCGAAAAGTTCAGCGTGGCCTCGTTCTCGGCCAAAATTCGACGTGTTCACGGAAATTCTGTTTTTCCACCGACTGGCTTGATATTTCAAAAATGTACGTAAAAGGTGCACACAGTATTTTTACAAATTGTTTACCTGCTGATTTAGTATCTTACGAATTTTTATCAGAAAATTGCTGCCCGATGTGAATTAATCCTGGAATTGTTTTTCGAGCTACCACACAAATTCATATTCAGGTTTGGCGTAATTTTCGCGCACTTTGAATACCCGAAGAACATTGAATAAATTCACTAAAATACTTTCAAGCAATTTAAGAACAGCTATGGGATATTTCTATTTGCAATTATTTTGCGATGCTGCAACCAAAATTAGTATTCCTCTAGAATCATGAAAGTTTCTGGGTTAATTAAAAATTGGCTATCTAATATGAACGAAGCAGATAAAAATCTACTATCCAATAGAAGAAAGAAAAGAAGAAAAACTTATTATTCAATACGAATAAGAGGAGTAAAAAATATTGGAAAGTACGTCTTCGATTTATCACAGTCATAAAGTTGTGAAACGAACTTGGAACAATTATGACACGTCTTCATAACGAAATACACGCCATTAGTGTCGTAAACGTAACCATAAAACGAGTAAACAAATCCATGTTTTTCTTAAATTATTAGGGTGTATATCGTGCAAGTAATTGGACCACGATTACTAGCAGTCGTTAAGTATCTGCGACAGTGGACAAATGTTCCTTGTTCTTGAACTTTTCCCGACAAGCTTAAGGGCGGGCTTTGTGAGGCCAGGCGCCAGACACCAGCCAATGGGACCGGTTTATTGTAATGGTTTCGTACATTCACAGTATGATCATTGTACTATTCCGTCTCGCGAGAACAGTAAAATCGGTGAACGAGCATAATTCAGTCGGCAATAATAGGCGCGATTAGATACGAGCTCCAAGTGTGAATACACCTTAATTTCGCATAGAGGCAACTTTTACACAGAGACGAAATGTTAGGTTCGTACAATGCAATATAGAGATACGCTTTATCGTAATATTGTTTCTAGTGATGGGGTCTGAAATACTTGGAATCGCTTTGGATCTCAATTGTATAGATGGCGAGAAATTCGGAATCACTTGGAACGTGATTCGAGGCTTAAAATTCTTGAAACTCTTGACGAGCGTTGGTAAGTCCTGAGTCTTCAAAATCTCAACAGTTTCCATAGCTTTTGAATGTTTGCTGAGTATTTACGTATCTTACAAACTTCTTGATCGATCTTGTTCGAAAGGTATCATCGACGTAAAATATCATCAAAGAAAGTTTAGAACGATCGAGTATCCGTGTAGACATTTCGATCGAGAGAAGACATTTCAGAGCTTTTAAAGTTAAGGTAAAATAAAGAATCAAGGCTTATCGAGACTTTCAAGAGTTTTAATACTTCGAATCATGTTGCAAATGCTTCGAATTTTCTGCCATATATACAAATTCGAAACGATTCCAAGTGTTTCAGATTCCATCGCTAACTGCTTCACGGCGCATCAAACGTGCCAATGCGCTCGCTCTCTGTCGAAGTTTCAAAGACAAAGGCGTTGTTTAAAATATTCTTCGCTACGATTGTTCCCACTGTCTCGGAAAATCTGGCATATAGTTCTAGGTAAATGAATGCCAAAAAATGGTGATAAAGAAACATGTGCGCACATAAACTTAGAGAGTAGAACGTTTGCGAGATCGTTGAGTTGAGAATTGTTTCGTTTGATGATAAAAATCTTGGCTAGGTATCGCGAATTTTTGCTTGTAAAATGGAACAACGTGATAGTGGTATTGGATATCAAGATGGTGGTGAAATACTGTTTCGCTTTGAACGTTTCCGGGGTTGCTGTGCTTCCTCATCCTCTTTCGACCCCATCGTACTCACACAATCTCGTATCACAAGCAACGAAGCACGCACGCTTCCCACGCCAGGATTTTACAATCGCGGTGTTCCTTTCAGCTCTTCATAATGGTATTTTCTTATTTCTTTTTGCGTTCAACTTAACTTTCCTATGTGTTTTATTTATACATTACTAAAAATATAATAATATATTAATTTGTAAATATAGACTTCTTTCTCTAGTAAATATAGACTTCTTCTCAAACTAATATTAATATATTAGTTTGTAAATATAGACTTCTCTATTTATAAATCAGTTTGATTTAAAATAGATATAATCAATAGTTGAATAGATATAATCAATCTATGTAGCGAATATTATATGAAAAATCGAAGATCAGGAGTAAGGAAATTTCTGGCAAAAATGGCCCACGAAACAAAACGGCCAAATGAGTAGATTGTTTTAAAGGGTTTAATTTTAGATATTAGCTACGTTTTTCTATGTTCACAGAACTAGTGAAAATTTCGTAATGCGAAAATACACTATGGATCTATAGGAATTTGTTTTTTCAAAAAGTGGAATACTTGTGAAAATTGAAAGAGAATTGAGAGAGGATAGAAAGAATCGTAAAAGTGAATCTGCTAATAAAATTTTTTCACTCGTTATGTCTGATACGAAGGTGAATTAATATCAGCGAACGTGAGGGTTTCACGTGTTTCAGTTACTGCGGATGAGCGAATTTTTGTTGTATAATCAAGCTGATCTGGACGGCACGCGTTTCTCGTTCAGTTACTGTGTCAGCAGGCGTCACTTCAAATTACGTCAGGTCGGCTAGAGCTTAACTTTCAGCGATTTGTCAGCACTGCCAGAAATGTACGACATGATTAAATAGCTTTTCCATTGATGATTGAAATATCAGTGTAACGTCTTTCAAAGAAAAATATTTGAAATGTTGCGATTCTGCCTTTTCTCGTTGAAGATAATTTTAATTAATTTATCGATTTTATTTTATTAACGTCAGTATAACATGGGAAAATAATTTTCGTTGAAAATAATTGAAAATATATTTGCATTTTGCTACAAAAAATAATCTTGAAAAATAATCAGAAATCTATTAACATATTACATAATTATAGCAGGAGAAAAATAATTAACGGCTGGTTGAAAGTATAATTTCATTTTATTAGCATTAGCATGTCTTTTAAAAAAATAATTTTCTAGTAACTGAAAGTAATGTTAATTTCGAATATATTGAGCACAAAAGTTGAATGAACGTAACGAATGAAAGTTTTGCTTTAAGACTATCCTAAAAATGAAAATATCTGTGTCTTGGGATCTTTGTGGGTGGAGTAAAAGCGCATAACTTTTGCGGCACAAGAAAGGGCTACCACTTTCTCTAAAAGAGGCATTATCGTACCTGTCATCGCGGTTTTCACTCTATTCGAAAGGGATACGATTCTTCTTCCATTGTCGCGCCGCTCAGGTCTCCTCTGAACTGGTTTCAAAATAATAAGGGGCAACCCTTTTCGCTTATACAAAAGACAGTGACCCAAATTCACCAGCCGAATCGTAGGTTTACGTGGCCTCGAAATGGAAACGCTGCGTGCATCGCTGGCAGGACCTCGAGTTCAGCTCATATTCTAAGAATTCTTCATCCACTCACGAATTTTTTCTTAATTTACTAATTTCTTAAAGAAACAATCGAGAATGTTTAAAAATAGATTTTCTAATCTCTCGTAAGTTTTCAAATTACGGCTTGATATTTCGAACGTACAATTTCCTCGTTGCAAAATTGATTTAAAATAAATCTAAAGTAAATTTCCCATTGCTGCTCTACTCATCATCAGATTGTTCTAAAAATCATAACCAATATTTCACATTGGATATTCTGTCTATGTACATTGACATTTTCTATCAGTGCACAAAATCTTCCAAATCATCTTATTCCAAAACTTTCCATCCATAACATACAACGATGACACTAAATAATCCGAAGCAACGATTCACCCCATGAAAATTCACCACCTCTCCATAAACGGGCCACTCCCCATAAAAACAATCTACTTGAAAAATCGATGACCATAACACTCTCGAATCGTCGAGAATTTCAGCATAGATGCGGTTCGCTGTATCATCAGAATAAACGGGGGTGCGTAGAGCGGCGAGCACATGGTCAAAGCACCAGCCGTGACAGCAGCTGTCATATACCGGTCGTGCCACCGCCATAAACGCTCTCACACACCATACGAAACCCACGATCGCCTTTTCCTTTCGCAAAACGCTTCTCGTTGTTTGCAGGTGTTGGCACCCTTGCATATCCGCCCCCTTTGATATGCGCTGTCTTTCTTTCCACCCTATATCGCCTGGGCTGTTCTTTAATTAAAGGCCATTAATTAACGACAATGTGGATACACCTTAATATTGGGTTGGCAACTAAGTGATTCCGGATTTTGTCAATACCAACTAATGACAAAATCCGCGATCACTTAGTTGCCAATCCAATAGTTCATACGTACAGCGACGCTTGCTGATGCTGATTACAAGTTCATTCACTTTTCAGCGATTTTTTTTTTTTAGTTATTTTATCGTAAATCTGTTACTTCATTCGCGTCGTATGTGCCACAGATACTTCTTTTATTTTTGCATTAATAAACGAAAGCAAACGAATAAACATAAATATCGTGGCACTGGTGGAACTTTGGAATCTTTTGCTACTGAAAAATGGGACAGATTTTAGTAGCTATGTGAAAGGATGTTACTTTTGAGAAAAATAAGTTGTAAGAGTATAGACAATGCAAAAGTTCTGACCACGTACAAGTGTAAAATATAACGACGTTGTCAAGATCAGTTTAGTTTTACAATTCCACTTTCTGCATCTGCACGATCATCCTGAATCGAATGTTATAATTGGTATGACTTATGTTAGAGTCTTCAGAAAATGTCAAGTTGCCAAATACGTATATCCTTTGACTTTTTATGAAATTCAAAAAGTATTGATCAAACAAAAGAGCAAGAACGAAGAACCGCTGTAGTAGGACGTCACGTAATCTACGTGACATTTCATTTGCATAGACGAAAAGATGTTGACATATCGAAACCTTGGTGTCCCATATTCTCAGCCTCTTCCCTCTTAAATAAACCAACTGTGTTTGTTATAGTTTACAAACAAAATGTAACGAATGACTGATCACATACGTATTTACGTATGGTAGTGTATGCGTAGGTTCAAGGCCATCGCGCGTGAATCACTGGCTAATTGGAAACGAGAGATACGATGGCCCCTGGGTCGATAAACGCGCTGCGACAATTGGGGTGGAAGATTATTCTTTGGGGGCAACACCGCGGGTAATTAAATGGAAGCGCGTACATGATCCCGGAGATTTATGGTGCCACCGGTGAAAAGTTAGGGGAGGGTTTTTTTTCGAATAGCGTGCGCTGGTTGCTTTGGAAGGGTATGAAAGGGGGATGAAGGTGACGCTGCAATGAAGGTGGATGTTTGCGCACAGACTGCGTGTTTGAGTTGGATTAGAGATGGAAAGATTTGTTGTTTGGACAGAGGGTTAGTGGATTTTGGAAGTATTCATGGGGGCGGGTAAATATTGCCAGGTTATAAATTACTGTTTGTCTCCGGAGATAGAGTTTTGGGTGGAAAAAATCCATAGGGATGTTGGGAATTTATGAAAAATTTTTTGACAAGCTACGAGGGTCTTCGGTTTAGTTTCTTACAGTGATATTCTGTGTGGCTCGTTTATATGGAAAAAGTGGAATTGTGTAAGTAAGTTCGCTCATCCTGTAGACTTTTCAATTCGAATCTAAGAAATTTTCGGTTCTTTGATACATGTACAGTGGTCTTGCCAAAGTCACCATAGAAAATTGCCTTCTTCTTTCTTATTTTTAACAATAACCTCGATCTAACTACATATACGCAGGTTTAAATCGGATCTGGGCAAAGAATTCGTATGTCTTTTCCAATTCCTAGGTCTCGTGCTACTTTTATTATAAATAGCAAATTCTCCCCCGCACAAGTTTTTCCAAATTCCAAAACACGGAGCTGCAATAACTTTCCAAACTCTAAACTCCAAACTGAATCAACAACTTTTTCAAAGCAACGCTTAAAAATCCATCTCTCGCGATCAGTCGAAGCAAAACGATCCTTCAGAACGAATTCTCACAAATGTCACAGATTCCAACGTTGCAACCGAGAAGAAGCAAACCAAATACTCCTTGTACAACCCTTGTACTCTTCAAGATCCATCTTTCCACTGAAACGACTCACTAGCGTCAATTTTCACAAATATCACAATCACAAATGTCCCGATATTCAAATCAAAAAGAAGAGAAGCTACAAGCAACCCTTGTAGGTGGATCAGCGGTTCGGGATGAACGTATTTCCATGAATTTCGAGGATTACTAGATTGGCCACGCGATCGCGTCGTAGCTAAAGTTGCGGCTGATGGTGGTGATGTTTCCGGAGGAGGCGGTGGTGGCGGTGAAGGGCGGTTCTCTGTGGCCGCTCCGGGAGGGTTGCATAATACACAGCGAGCATCGAGCTACCAGGGCGTTGACTTTGCGAGGCATTACGTTTCTTACGCTATGCTTCCTCCCCCATTGCTAATATCGCGCCCGTTGCTCGTCTCTTCGCTTAAACCCTCGGGATTACTCAAGAAACTCGTCCGACCGTGCATCTCGTTCCTCTTCCCCGATTATCGCGTGGTACGATTCAAGTACCACTCCTTTCTCGTGCTCGTACACTATCGTTCATAAGTAGACTACCGACTTTTATGCATTCGCAGAAAACTTGCAAACGTAGAATTGCACAAGATGCAGGTAATATTATTTTTCTGTGGTTCATGCCTTCTGCCTGTTTTCGATGGTTTCTGATTACATATCCATTTACAATATCTTCTCTTATTTTACGTAATATTTTCGTCGTGAAACCTACCCTACTACCCTTATGGTCTCATCAGATTAGAATTCAAACCAGAAGTAAATTTGTCATAAATTATAATTTGAATTCAATTTAACTTGGACATGTTAAATATGAACGTGTACGTTTGTTAAATCTATTCTTTTTACTGCATTATAATTTAACATGTTTTCATTGCAACATGAAAAACACATAAAATATCTAAAGTATGATGGTTTCTATAATACTTGCTACATAAAATAATTTTCCACCGAGATTCTGCTTTTTTAATTTTATTCTCGACGATATGAATTTGTCGGGAAAAATAATATTCGCAAATATCCGTAGTCTATTCACAGGTATCTGCAGAAATAACGTTAATTTTAGGAAAGTGTATAAATCAGTGGCAAAATAGTAATTAAGACCAGTACTTAAAACCACCAATCTATAAATCGAAGGTATCTATTGAAAATATAACTATAACGAATTTCTTTAGTCGTGTCCGTGAAGATATAAATTTGCATAAAAATCCGCGTCATCGAGGTCGATCATAAAGAGCAATATTGTTGTAGTTGCACTCGTATATCTGCAGTTTTCTAATTAAAATCCATCTTGTCAAAGATAAGCAAGTGTACCAGATACTTTTGAGCGGCAGTGTACGCGCTAGAATGGAAAATTGCTCACAGAGAAAACCTAGAAATACAAGGGAAATTGCGAGGAACGTGAGATGGGCCGGGGTAGTTTGTGCGTCTGAATTTGCGGCCTCTTGGGTTATTGTTATTTATCGAGGGATGCTGGAGAAATTAATGGAAGCAATATTGTCTGCTTTTGGTAAATTGAAGGTTTTCGTGACTTGAGGGTGTTCAGGGAGTCGAGAGACTGGAAACGTGGTTTCTTTAGGTCTATTTCTCGTACGTTTGATTCTTTCATGATAAAAAGTGGACGTTGCTTTCTGTTTATTTCCTTCTTTTCTTTGATAGTACTTTCTATACGAGGAATTGTTGGATAATTTTAATAAAATGCGTATAGATATCTTAGAGTTATTGTTCTAATTTGCGCAAATTATTCGCGCATCTTTTTCGACTATTAGATACTATATTGTGATATTAATATATTTATACTGCAAAAAATGGGTTTGTATAATCTTAATTATAAATAATTTTAATATAATCGCACATCTTTATCTGTAGAAAAATTTCTGTTCACTGAATCGAGGTCAGTTGCTTATTAGTATTACTCTAAATACTCGACTTTTGGCGTTATTCCTAATGATAACATCAATCTACTATCATACGTTTTTAGCTTCAGATCAAGTCTAAGTAAAAGACTCTTCGATTTTAACTCGTTTATTAACTTAGCCGTAAAAGATCAGTAGATTGTTCGGTGGAATTTTCTCTCTGTCATCAATCTCATTTATTCCTAATGACAACCTCGATCTAATCTCTAGACTAGTTAATGTCAATGTGATCTCATACTTTCAGGAATTTTTCAAGAAACGCAGAATTTAGAAATTGGTTACACTCTCTGAACGTTGTAACGAGATATTTTGCACGCTTCGGATACCTTAAACGTTTTTACCTCTTACGTGTATTCTGTGTATCTGTACGCTTTAGCAATTTCGCATAAATGCATAAACGTTGCAGTCTACTGATCACAGATACTTAATTTCATATCAAACGTAGGTAAACAGTTTCGCTGTTCCGGTCTTTTACTCTTAATGAGTCCGATGCCATTTTTATTCGTCGCAAAGAATAAAATACGCAGACAATAACCGAGCGTATTTGAATTGCAACGAAGTTACATCAGCAGAGGGTGGCGATAACGTGGCTGTTTGTCGAATAAGGGTTGTATAACGAGCAATGAGCTTTCAGCTATCCGTTTGTTTCCTCTATTCACCCCGTCGTCGTTTCTTCTGTTTGCACACCCTTAATGCACTTAGCGAACGCCAAGACACGTACATTTATAACTCTTCTACACGGAACCATTTGAATGGTCAGGAAGAAAGGAATGAAATTCATTGGCCATTTACCATTAGAATCGTCTGCTTCTTTCACCTGTTTCACCTTCAAACGATTTTTCCCGACAGGGAACAGTGGCTGGACTAAACAATTTTTTAGCCTAAAGAATATCGTAAAATAGTAAAAGAGTATGATATTGTAATTAGACTAAATTTTTACGTATTTATGAGAAAATTCTTAGATATAAAGTACATTTGTTATTTACAATTATTTTTTATACAGTGCCATTTGAATAGCCACGAAGATAAAGAAAGGTACGAAATTCATTGGCCATTTACCATTAGAATCGTCTGCTTCTTTCACCTGTTTCACCTTCAAACGATTTTTCCCGACAGGGAACAGTGGCTGGACTGAACAATTTTTTAGCCTAAAGAGTATCGTAAAATATTAAAAGAGAATGATATTGTAATTAGACTAAATTTTTACGTATTCATAAGAAAATTCTTAGATATAAAGTACATTTATTATTTACAATTTTTTTTTTATACAGTGCCATTTGAATAGCCACGAAGATAAAGAAAGGTACGAAATTCATTGGCCATTTACCATTAGAATCGTCTGCTTCTTTCACCTGTTTCACCTTCAAACGATTTTTCCCGACAGGGAACAGTGGCTGGACTAAACAATTTTTTAGCCTAAAGAGTATCGTAAAATAGTAAAAGAGTATGATATTGTAATTAGACTAAATTTTTACGTATTCATAAGAAAATTCTTAGATATAAAGTACATTTATTATTTACAATTTTTTTTTTATACAGTGCCATTTGAATAGCCACGAAGGTAAAGAAACGAAATTCACTCTTCATTTACGATTACAGCCGCCTCCTTCTTTAACCAGCTTCAACTTTATTCGTTTCGAATTTATTGTAGATAATAATCGATATCGGCAATTTACATTATCGCTAAGAAACTTCGAGTACTTCGATCTGCCATGGGCAACAGTCGTGGAATCCTGAGCCCAGGCGTATCGATCGACGATGACGTTGTAGTTGCTTTTATAGCACGATAGAACTAAATTTCCCTGGGCCAGGAAATCGGTATGTCCATTGAGCTCGCGTGACCTGTCTCTTTTCCCCGACCTGAACACCGTATCGATAGAACCGAAAACGCTTATTTCATCCCTTTGCAATTGCAATTGGGTGAGAGTCGGGTATAATAGTAAATCAAACAATGAAAGGGAGGTGAGATTATTATTATTATACAGTCATATTATACTACTATTACTATTACTACTACTACTACTACTACTACTACTACTACTACTACTACTACAGTAATATACTGACTGTAATAAATAGAAAAAAGTAAAAAAAAAAAAAAAAAAAAAAAAAAAAAAAAAAAAANAAAAAAAAAAAAAATAAAATACTGACTGTATAATAAATAATAGTATAATAAATATAAATATAAATAATAAATAACAGTATAAAATACTGCCACATTGTACAGAATATAGCAATCTTAAAGAAACAAATTTGTACATACTACAGAGTATACAAAATGTGTTATTTAAATATTTAGAGCAAAAATGTCTAGAATAAAAGTAAGAATAGTATAATTCCGTGGGTAATGGGTTGAGCCGATGCAATCGAAGCTGCATCGCCAGTTAACAGGAACTAATCGATTGAATACGTTCGTTTCATCCCTTTGAGGGCAAGCTGGTTTGCGTAGCCGAGTCACGGGTTGCGAAACGTGATATCACACGGTCGATTTACAGGCTCAGAGGCGATTTGCAAGCTCGACGAAGTCAATGCCCTTCCGATTACGTTATACAATCGCGTTCCTTGGAAAGGAAGTTACGTAACTAGGGCGTCATCTATAGTAGACGATCCTTAATCCTTACGGGCACAATCTTCTGTTTTCTTAACCTTTACGAACTGTCGAGAAACAGCTTCTTTATTCTTCGTATTTTTCAATCTATTATTTTTTATACAGTGCTAATAATTTCAAGAGTTAAAAATGTTGAGAGTTGATGAATTTGTAATAGAAAAGTATATTGAAATAATTAAAGGTATAAGTATAAGTTTATGCTGATTCAGATCTTTACTCTCTTAGTGTTACTGGACAATGGAAAGATAGTGATGGCGTTCATATATTTCTAGCAAAAGGACATTACCAAAAAAGTCAAGCTTATAGCTTTGACTAGAGGCTACAGGGAACATAAATAGAAATCTGTTTATTAGTTCCTTTGTTTCTGGACCTTTCAGCCTAAAACATAATGTATACTCAAGGGTACAATAATATACATTTTTCCTTATTTAGAATATTTCTGCGCAATAGCAGTCTCCAGATCACGGATATACATAAATAAAGATGTAGAGTTCTTCTTGAAGTAGTTACTTCAACAAAGAAGAATTGAACAATTTGGTAAATAGAATATTTAGACGAATATTTAGACCTAGACCTTGCAACCCAAAACATAATGTATATTCAAAGGTATAATAATATGCACCTTTGCTTATTTAGAATATTTCTGCATAAAAGCAGTCTCCAGATCACGGATATACATAAATAAAGATGTAGAGTTCTTCTTGAAGTAGTTACTTCAACAAAGAAGAATTTGACAATTTGGTAAATAGAATATTTAGACGAACAGCTTTATTTTTCACTTCAATTAGATTTAAAAAATGGCTTGACTTTTTTGTCTTTCAAGGAAGAAATATTTCTTCTAGGTTCTCCCAGGTTCTATAACTTTCGACCACACCCCATGACTAGAGGGTGTGCTCGAAAGCATATTGAATATGAATTATCGAAAGGAGGTTTAATTACCCAATACTTATCCAAGAATCTACATCCTCGTCTTAGCTATATGTCATCCAGCAAATTTGGTTCAACGAACTGGAAAAGTCAAGATAGAGCGGAAGGTTGTTTGACCATAGTGAGAAACGATGCGGATGGTAAAAGACGAAAAGTCATTGATGGTAGCGAATCTAGGGAGAAGAAATTTATTGGTCGAACGATCCTCTTCCCCTCTATGATAAGAAAGTAAGATTTTCCCCCGTGGTGACTCATCTTCTCAAAAGAAAAAGTATTTTCATCATCGAAATTTGTGGAAAAGTAAAACTCTGCCTTCGGATAATTCTATTCCGATCTAAATTACTTTTCTAGTTTCGTTTCAATTATACCTAATTTCTTACAATTGTTAGCTTCGATCGTAGCATAGAGAAACAGAAAATGATAAAAAAGGACGAAGAAAGTATCTGCTGATCGTTTAGTCGAGAAACAAAATTCTTTCCCTCGATGTTCCATTCCAATATCAACTGTTCTAAATTAAAGTGTCTAACTATCGCATATTTTTCCATATTATATACATTGTGTCCAATTTGGTACTTCGAAATGTCCTATAAATGCATAGGAATCGTAGTCTAATCACAAGCAACTCATAACTGGCAAAATAATCGAGACAGTGCAGTGGTTCGAAAGCATCCGAAATCGAGTCGATGATCAATCCAATATACCGGGGCCAGGTCCGCGAACCTTTTGAGGGGGCACGGAACGTGGTGTTGTCGGTTGTTCTCACGGGCTGGCGAAATTGCCAATATAGAAACGCGAGATGACGATGTGACATCATCAGCGGGGAATTTGAATTCGAATCGGGCGGCGACACACGCACAGAAGGGGGGCTTGATTCACCGCCAGGCCGCGTTTGATCTGCTGCCAAATCAACCGGCCAATATTACTTCCATTTAAGCGGGCACCGTCATGGCCGTTCCACGTTCATCGGATTCCTTCGATATCAATAAGTAATATGACATCCAGGCGAGGACGTATATATACGCCATGGGTCACAGGTCCGACACAAAGGTCGATTGTGCGCGTCTGCCGGCGATTTTTCGATGACCACCAAAGTTTGGCTCTCCTGTTAAACGGTGCAATTATCGTCTCTTGGCCACACACGTAGATCTCGCCTTCTTCTTTTGTTTCGTCGTCTTTCATACAGAGTCGTTCACCGAAGTATTTGAACGCTTGTCATCGGAAATCTTTTACGTAGATATCGTTTGTGTTGTATAAAACGTTCCCATTGGCACCATAATGAGACGATGATGAGGTTAGAGTCAGGATTATCGTATTGATAAAATTTGGAAGCAATTTGGAAATGAATATACAAGATATTTATTACAAACAGGTGATTGATAAAGAAATTAATGTACAGTAGGAATAGTCATCTGAAACATGTAACAAAAATATGAATTTGCAAATGTTCGTAGACCAATGATCATTAACAACTAGTGATCTGATAACTCTAAAAATCAATGTACTAACAATGAAAAGAAGATTCTTGTTTCTAAATCAAAGATTAATTCGAATAAGAATTTCACCTCCTAAACAAGGGTTAATAATATTCGAGCAGAAACGTCTCGTTCTCAAATGCAAAGATTAATTCGAAGAAGAATCCCAGCCCTTGAAGATTGGTTAACGATACTCGAGCAGAAAGATGTTGTGGTTCCCAAATCAGAGATTAATTCGAAGAAGGATCTCACTCTTTAAAGGATTAATAGTATTCGAGCAGAAAGAACTTCTGGTTCCCGAATCAAAATTAATTCGAGAAACAATCCAATCCTCTAAAGAAGAATTAACAATAATCGAGTAGAAAGAAATGCTGATTTTCAAGTTAAAGATTAATTCGTATAAGAATCTCATCCTTTAAAGAAGAGTTAACAATATTCGACTACAAAATAAATTCCAGTTCCCAAATGGAAATATTAATTGGAATAGAAATCTCACCCTTTAAAGAAGAGTTAACAATATTCGAGTACAAAATAAATTTCAGTTCCCAAGTGGAAATATTAATTGGAATAGAAATCTCGTCCTCTAAAGAAGAATTAACAATAGTCGAGTATGAAGAAATTCTGATTTTCAAGATAAAGATTAATTCGTGTAAGAATCTCATCCTTTAAAGAAGAGTTAACAATATTCGAGTACAAAATAAATTTCAGTTCCCAAATGGAAATATTAATTGGAATAGAAATCTCGTCCTTTAAAGAAGAATTAACAATAGTCGAGTATGAAGAAATTCTGATTTTCAAGTTAAAGATAATTCGTATAAGAATCTCATCCTTTAAAGAAGAATTAACAATATTCGAGTACAAAATAAATTTCAGTTCCCAAATGGAAATATTAATTGGAATAGAAATCTCATCCTTTAAAGAAGGATTAACAATAGTCGAGTATGAAGAAATTCTGATTTTCAAGTTAAAGATTAATTCGTGTAAGAATCTCATCCTCTAAAGAAGAGTTAACAAAATTCGAGTAGAAAAGATGTTGTTATCAAATCAGAAAATTAATTTGGATAAGAATCTCACTTCCTAAAGGAAGGTTAATAATATTCGTGTAGAAAGGAATCGCATAGGCGAGGTGTAGCTGAGTCGAGTGACCTGCTGCCCCCGGCCTATCACCCCTTACATCCACCGTTCTCCTCGTGGCACCCTCGTGGCACACGCCCCTCTCCACCCCCCGCGGCAACGCCCCCTCCATCCCGATGCCCCCGCCGCAAGCCCAGCTTTTTCTCGGGGGTTCATCGATCGCCCCCAATCACCCACACCTGCCATACACACATACACACACACATATACGTACACCATCTTGCCTCTTTCCATCCCTTAAAACTCCGAATGCTTTCTTACCTCGAATGCTACTAACTCTTCTATCTTCTTCTTATAACTTTTCTTCCTTTCTCTTTTTCGTTTCCTTTTTCTCCTTTGCTACGATCCAACGAAGTTTTTCTTCTTTATCGGACTCTTGCCACGTCGCGGAAGCTTTCTTTCTCACTTTTTCTTCTTTCCTGTATCTCGTTACCGTGATTTTTCTTCATAGATAAGTTCTCTAATTACTGGAAATGGATATATTGAGAACAAAGTCGAAGCAAAGTAGAAATAGGATAAAATGGTGATTGTCGATGGTGGTAATTTGAATTCTTCTTTAATATGTTTGCAATTAGAGTGAGCGACGGTTTAAGGTTGATTTAGATTTGCTTTTAAGAAAGAAAGTAATAACGTCGATAGGAGAAAATTCCAATTGTTGATTTACGCGAGTATCGCTATAACGTCACAAAATATTATTTTAAGCTGCAAAAAATTAATATCCGGATCGAAGAATATTAACAAATGGATTTGTACTTTACAAGAATGAATAGATACACGTTGATGAGTATATCAATAGGAACATCCTCTTTTCGTAACTTGTATTATACCGATCGTATTAAATGAAATATTTTTATTGGAAGCTTGAGATTGAAATTTTAAAGTAAAAATAAATTAGAAGGATCTCATTTGTCACTGTGATTTAATACCTAATATTACGTTATTTTTGATGTTGGAGGAATTATTACTGAAATGCTTGAATTCACATTCGGTGCAGACTTTTGTCGAAACGCCTTCATTCTCAGCATTCTTTCAGTCCTTTGAACAGCCAAAACCTCGGTTTGCCCTTTATCTCGTGCAAACAGCGAGGTTTCATTTCACGGCTTTGTTCTCCCCTCATCCCTTATTCCATTTCCGGTATCTGGCCAAGCGTGAGTCTACCTTACTTTCCATCGAAATTAGTTTTTCTTCCAGATCGTTCACGCTCATTCTCTCCTGTGCTGAGAAAAACAAATGTTTGTTTGCCTTCTTTCGCTCTTCTTCGCTTTAAGCCCGTGAAACTCGTTGCAATTACAAAAATTCTAACGAGTCCTTATTCACGCTTCTAATATTCCACCCCAATTTACGCTTACAATTTTACAAAATTTTTCTTCAGATCCTTATAGCTCCATTTTTCAGATATAATTCCTTCTAACAATTCTATAATTTTGTCTTCTTTGCTAAACAATAATCCTGTATTAGTATCCTTTTTTTTCTTAAAGAATTTCATACCGATATTCTACATAGAAGAATTATATTTAAAAATTATATAGACAATCGAATTTGTACATTTGGTCTCCATACATGTTCTTCGCACACTGTATCTTCTCTAAAGAACATTTCCACGAATTTCCAAATCTCCATGAAGATTTAGAAGCCTACCAACCTCCATATGCAATTTTTATCTTACAATTCTTAAATTTCACTACTCTATTGTTCATCGACTTTTTAAAATTAACTAGTAAACAATAATTTATTCCAACTTATACAAAAGTATGCTGTTGCGCGTCTAACATTTACTGTCCACGTGTACTGTACATAGAGTATTTTTAAACAATTTTGCAGTCGCGTTATACGAGTGATACTGTATTTCCAGTTTAAATATTCCATCGCTAACAGCACTTACTCCAAAATTCTCGCACACGCTTTGATAAATTATTAAAAAAAAATTCCTCCCCGAGGAGACATTCTCAGCATCCCAGAACGAAGATCCATCTATTTAGCAATGCCAGGCCGCCATTAGTTTCGCGGGCGCCGCCAAAATTACGATCGATGGGGCTTGTAGGGAGAGCGAGCGATCCCGAGGGGTCACCGGGTCTGATATCGATGAGCCGAATATTAACGTCGGCTGGTCGGTGATGGCAATTGCTGCTAATTAGCGGCACGCATCTTCCTCAATTGAGGCTCGTTTCGGCTGCCACCATCCGCCATCGTGCTTTCAACACGCTGTTCTTTGGCCCACACACGCATTCGGTAAGGTCACGGTCGTCGCGACAAGAGCCTTAGAAATTTCAGCGGCAAAGTATCTACAACCACTTTTGTGCAACTGCTGCCGCTCCATTCCAACCCAATTCCTTTTCTTTCATAAGTTGCTCGCGACCGGCCTGGACGATTTCCAACAGGCCAGCCGGAAATTAATTTTCATGGGGGATTCGGAAACGCTGACTGCACAAGGAAATGGAAACGTTATCGGGCTGTTTTTATCCGATAGATGGGAAGAAATATTAATCTCATAGGTTTACATTTTCTTTTATTCTTCTCTACACAGATATATAACGATCGATTTTATACATTTTCAATTTTCCTCTCTTCGATAGAAGAAATAATTGCTTCCGAGGATTTTCTATTAAATCGTTTCCCTTCGACGGGGAACAGAATGGAAAAATTGAAAATCAATTTTAGAGATTTCTTATTCTCTTAATTTATAGATTTCCTGCGATTCTCGCTCATTTATTTCACAGTCGTATATAATAGATTGTCGGAAAAGTTTCTTTCGTTTTATAAGGAAATAATAGACGCACGACGTTTTTTTGTTTTATATTATTTTCTCGAATTACGTACGATCCATTTTATTCTGTTGAGATAAACACCGTGTCATTTCACACACTTGGTTTCACCTTTGCATTAAAGCGCACTGTTGTAAAAAACACGTTTGCGAAAGAAAGACACTTTTCGGACAATCTAATATATTTCCCATTAGTTTTGCCTTTTTCAAACTAATTTTATTTCTTTCTCAATTATTCCACGTCGTTTGCGAAGTTCCATCAAAGTTATCAAAGCTTCATTTTCTACATTTTTCATCTCGGTTCGATACCGAACGACTTCGATGCCATTGCTACGCGACAATTGGATTTTCAAGTTTCCTGCAGCGTTCTTCCTGGAAGCGCGCATATGAATTTATATCAATTCGGCGTATGTCACGATGAATTTCCATCGTATTTACGCTTGTGATACATTATGCAAGCGTGACGTATAAGACGATCGATTCGAAAAGGCTATCGAAACTGGAACATGATCGCATAAAATCGAACGTGAGAAAGATGAGAAGCGGAAACGCCACGGTACTCTGATAACTCTTCGAGTATACACGACATACGTAATACACGTAGAACGTTTGCACGGGCTGTCAGCGTACCGTCATATCACGGATGAGGGTGGTGAATCTACATTTACATACCGGTAAATATCCTGTATCTGTACTACATTTTTCCCCCCTCCCAGTATTGTTAGATATGCAATATGCAAACGATTTTCCAACATATATTACACGTTTTTATTATCGCTTATCAAGTTGGAGAACTTCATTATCGACGTCCCTTCCGTTGTTGCTGGTTCTGGTCTTTCGACGATCATAGTCTATGGTTGTGAAATTTCTTTCACGGTCAAATTCATCCACGCACGCTATTTCATAAAATTCGTCGAAACTTTTATCGATTTTTATAAACCGACGTTTCATTGTTTTTCTATACAAGTGATTTCATTTTTGTTCTTCTTTTATATTAGCTGTACACAATGATGGCTGGAAAAATTCTTCGATTGGGATACAGTTCTGTTTCGGTTTATAAATTATGTATTGATAGAATTGTTTGTGTAATAATTTGCACGATATCGTGTCTCGTGTTAATGGTATCATCATGGATCAGCGATTTTCAAGCAGTGTACCGCGGGAGTTTTGAAAATATGCAATACTTGACTATAGTATTTAATCAGGGGCACTGATCTCATTTCCGTTAGATTGTCAAACAAGGGAATGACGACAGCTAGGGCAGCAACAATCGTCTGATATGAATGTTCTATTTTGAGCTAAATATAATATATTTTTTGGCCAATTCCAGAATTGTAGTGATTAGTTCACGTGTTAGCTGTATGCCAAAAAACATCCAAGTCGTTGCATTAGGCCGAGACTTCTTCTTAAACCGCTGGTCGCGTAACGGAATTATGTGGGCGGGGATTTTCTATGCAAGTGATTTCATTTCTGTTCTTCCTTTATATAGCTGTACATAATGATGGCTGAAAAGATTCTAGAACGACCAGATTTCCACGGACCAGTGCAATGAAAAGTGTGAATTTTTCTAAGGATCAGGAAGGATTCACCGAGCTGTGGATCGACATAAATAGAAAAAACACATTTTCTAAAAAATTGTTTAAATGGGATGGAATCAGGGCTTAGAACTTCCAACAGTTCGCATAATAGTCTTAAGCACATTTGAAACACTGTCCACTCCATATCTATTGCAAAACGACATCTTTGTTACTGACGATTGTAAATATCAATTAACACCGATTAACGTCGAAGATGCTCTGTTAAATATCGTATCGAATATTCAGTTGAGATTTTCTTTACACAAAAATAAACAAGCACGTTGTTATCTCATGGACATTTAGTTTCATTATCAGCACACTCATTTCATCAATATGCAAATTTAATTTTGTCGTAATAAGCGGTAACAAGCGATAAGAATTATAAATATAACTAAGAATTGTTTAAAATTAAATTTCTTCCATTTATCATCGATTAATGTTTCATTCATTATACGTAGCTTTTTATATATACAATTGGAGTTGCGTACAATTTTTACAGGCAAAATGGGCTGGCGAATAAAAAACGCTTAAGAAGCGCTAGACTATCCACGATCCACGCTAATAGTTACAGATCGTTTATGAATGACGATTGATGTCTGCGTTAAAAAGCAGAGTGTTGCAGATTCATCTTCTCCTCGTGTTATTAGGGTACTCCAAGCGATATGTCGATAGGAAGAGACGATGAACGAAGAAGAGAAACGTTGTTCGATCTCTTTCCAGTGAACGGTCCGCGGAAATTCGCTAATTATAGATCGACTAGCGACGAGGCGAATGCGTAGCCGTCGACGGCCGCGCGACGACCACTCGCTTGGACTTGAACCAATCCTGACCTTCCCTGCTGCGTCGTGTCGACCTAGAAAATTGCGTGCGTCGTATCCGTCTCAGCGTGACGAACGCGAGCCATATATAGGGCCGCGTCCCGCCAAATACCGCGACCGGAAGTGCTAAACGGCATGCCGCGCGCCGCACCATACGCTAAACTCTGATTACAAATTTCCAAGATATCTAATTACTCGATTAGAAATTCGAAAGACTTGAATTTTCCATTCAGGATACAAGAAACCTGTAATCCTCCAAGTTTTCAAATTTAAGAGATTTGTAATTTTCGATCGACCATTCGAGAAATCTCTAATCCTTCGCACGAAGTTCGAGAGATTTGTAATTTGCAATCGTCCATTCAAGAAATCTCTAATTCTCCATTTGAGAAGTTTGAAGAAGTTTGACAGATCTCTGGCTTTTAATTCGTAATTCAAAAAATCTCTAACTCTCTCGGTTAGAATTTTGGGAAATCTTGAACTTTGTATCTTAAATTAAGGGAATCCTTATCTCTCAGAATCGAAGATTGGAGAAATTTGTAATAATAGAAATTTCTGATTCAAGATCCGAGAAATCTCTAAATATCAGTCATCGATTCAAGAAATTTTTGTTTCTCTACTATGATTGGTTTATGTGTGTCACGAAATGAAAAAAGTTGAGGATCACTGTTATATGGTCTTGTTTGCACATATGACACTTCCTGTCAGTGTGCGTGCTTGTCTCCCTGATTCTTTTGGGTCTGTCAGGAATAACCAGATCAAACCAGCATTTCTTTTGTTTAATCTTTACAGTTTTCTGTTGTACTAGTTTCTCCGAGAAAAATCCTGTGTAGTACTCATCGTCGTTACTGTGGCACCATATGCGTCGATGTGTGCTCGTTCTCGAGAGTTTCGCTCTCAACGCCCCTTCCTCTTGCCCTAGGCAGCCCACGCTCGCGATGAGGCTCCGCAGGTGGCCGGATGCCTCGAAAACGGCGCGATTCTAACGCTTCACCCTCCGATAAACTCGAGTCTTCGTGAAATCGCGCTTTAATCTTGTTGCTTCCAACTGACATTTCCTGAATCGTTTTGGAGATCGTTGCCGAAGATCTGTTGAGGCTGATTGCTTGAAATAAATTGCTTTCTTCGAACATTTTGGCGTAGAAATGTAATGCGTTTTATTTTTCATAATTACATTAATTTATTAAGACAACGAACTGGTTCTCGAAATAATTTGGTATTCTAGAATCTTGTAATAAACGATAACTTAATGTTTTCTTCTTGAATTATACAGATAGTAAGTAACATTTTTGCAACTTAATAATAACGTTATCAAACAATTTACGAGGAAAATAAATTTGACTTATCAGCAGGATGTATATAATGAATAAAATTGTAGAAATTAAACTAAATCATCCTTTGTTTATTTGAAGTTTATCCAACCATCTTATTCGTAATACTCGAGTTTACAAATATCTCATTGTGTCTCTAATCTCGGAAGGAAAAAGGTGGAAATATTTGTAAAGGGAGAAGAGTTATTTTAAGCGGCAGTCACGTTAAAAATAGCCTGAAAACCGCAGGACAATTTGAGAGACGCGTCGAATTTCTCTTTATGTGTTTTTTATCTTTCCTCCTTCTTAAAATAAATATGGAGTAACAGAACTTAAGGAATTATCGAGTACGAGGTTTCGATTTGCGTTTCTAGGTTAGTATAGTATTTATCATAACCAAGTATGAAGAATGGAAGTCTTTATGATACGTATTATCATTTTACGATAGCGTCACAGTATCGTATGCAGTATCATATGTATTCGATTTTATAGGAAGTTTTTTTCATATTGGTTGAAGTATGAATTACAATAACATTGTCATACCGGAAGTCTTGGTTGTAACCAACAATACGTAAAGTTTTGCGCGAAAATGTCATTTCACCATAACATTCGACTTCTGGCACGGTCGTTTAGCATCGAACATTAGAAAAATCCCGCCTAGCGCTGTTTCAACCCACGTGGTTTCCAGCTAGGCTAATAAAGTACCGGTAATAGAGCTGGCCACCCCGCTACGTTCTTTCAAATACTATTTCTGAGAACTCATTGTTTTCTGGCTTGCTGTTATCGTGTCAAGGTAATCATCGTGTACACGAACGCGATGACACGATAAAAAAGGAAAAATAATGATATACATGAAACAATCAGTTACGATATACAGAAGGAAAGATCAATAACGATATACAAGTAATTTAGTTTGTTATACGAGTGAAAAGTTCATCTTATAAAGTTAAAAGGTAGGAGATAGTTGAAAGAATATATAGTTACACAATAATAAGTGGCAAATAATGTATTTGATTACGTAATTACGAAGAGAAATAGGGAAAGGGAATATGTATTTAGATTAGGTTAGGTTTGTGTCTCAATTCGTCGTATCAATATGACCAAAACACTACTTTTATGTTTTACTTCAAGATCGTTGAGTTTCGCTCATAAATATGCCCGCGTATTAAATTTACACCCCATGGAAAGTGGAGGGAGCTTTTTCAATTTACTTTTGCTCTTATTTCACTTTTACTTTCGTCGAGCGTTTCAGTTTGACGCTGGAGAGGCTGTAACGAGGATTTCGATATTGCTGCGTTGGTGGAGAGCACGGATAATGAATGAATATAAAGCAGCAGAGCTGAGGAAATGTAGGGAAATTATGCCTCTGTTCTTTTCTTTGTTTTTCTAAGCGGCTGTACTGCAATTTGAGGGAAAGAATAAATGCAGATTACAGCTACGTGTGGAAACGAAGTCAGGTTGGTACGTTTAAAATATTGCCTATAGGAAAGAGGGGAGCTAACATGAAGTAAATAGGTGTAAAAATAACTTTCGTTTCAGGAAGAAATGACTAGCATAACGGAAAGCAAATTTCAATTATTAAATAGACTTCATTGACTTCTTTGAATGTTGTCGAACTATGAATAATTATTACTAATCTTTTTTAGCTTGCTGCGTTTCTTCTGTAATTAATTACTAGGATTACTTAGGTTTTGTTCCAATTATGAGACAAAATTTTAATCATTACATTGTCCTTGCAATTAGTTGCTAGGTTGATTACTATTAATTACCAGATATTGTTTGTTTCAATTATGACAGATCAAATTCTTTTTTTCAAAATTCTTGTACTTAAATCCCTCATAACCTATTAAACATAATCACGAGTCAAATCACGTAGCATAATTCCAATGAACATTGTGCAACAGTAAAACTGAGATTTCGATTCCTAGAAATTGAATGACCATCATTTCTAACCTCCCTGCTGCGAATCCGGCCGTATCCAGCGTGCAATAACTGGTAGACGAGAACGTAAAGTAAGACGAACAACTTACTTTTCGATGTTCCGTACATTCGCGACATCTCGCTATTAGAGCGAATGTCAGTTTCGAAGGATGTGTTTCGAGGTTATGTCTACCGTACTGTAACGTTCTGCAAAGAACGCTGCGACACGCAGAGGACGATTGAAGGACCTCGTGACTTACGTAAAACCCTTCGCGCTCGATCGAATTTCCTGGCCACCCGGCGACGGCATATACGACCGTGTGCGCCTATTACGCCGCTTTTACGATCTACTCGTAAACGTCCGGGCCCGCGAAATTGATAGACCACTACGTTACACGCACGTACACACGTGTACACGCGATAGCCACATCGTGGCAGCACGCTCGATGTCTTCTTCCTACTGGCCACGCCGCAATTTTCGATTTCTTTAGTACAAGATCGATAACCAATCGGACAATCGATTTTTTTTAATGAATCGAATCCGACTCGTGACAAATATGGCGACTGAAATGACATTTCGCGTTGCAACAAAAGTTCTTGTGGAAGTGTTATATGGATAGATGTTTATTTTATGCATTCTTCGAATGATATTTAAAGAAATATGTATTATATCAGTTTCTTAACCTATCATTTTATTATTACTGAAATGGCGTTTCGTGTTGCAAAAGTTCTCGCGGAGGTGTTAAATAATCAAGTAATCTCGAAAGAGAGTTTAAGTTACAAAATCTGATGATTCATGTAAAATAATTTAACGGTTTCTTCTTAACTTGTCGTTTCTACTATACAAGTGAAAAAGAAGTATATCTCGATTAGAGAACCGATAATCAATAGGACAATCGATTTTTTTAATGGGTCGAATCCAACTCCTGACAAACATGGCGAGTGAAATAATGTTTAAGTAGAAACTAAAAACAAAAATTTCGTTGAGAAATATTGTAACAGTTTATGCAAAATATTCCGTCAGTGCCTCGTTAATCTGTTAGCTTTATCATCCAAACGAAAATTTCGTTTGCCAAGGGGGAAGAACTGTGTCATCGATGACAGGTCATACATCCGACAACGTTACAATGAAGCTCACGAAAATGAGACAACATGAAAGTCGAGTATCGTAAAAAGCGCGTAATCATTTCAACCGGCCAATTCTGTGAGCGACTGATGATTTTACGAGCGAGACGCGACTCCAGACGCCGGCCAGACGCGAATGGTTCAGCGCGAGTAAATCTAACCTCGCCTACGCGAGCTGAAACGGCGCCGGTGTCGCACCGAGTAAAAATTATTTGCTACTAGTAGTCGACTACCGTTGCCTGATTTAAAAATACGACGTACCAACTGACCGATTTCGTGACATGGACCACCCAGTATTTTTCGTGGGAATATATATGTAACAGTTTTACGATATAAAATTTCCCATTATGATCATTATGATTATTCTTCATGCTTTTCTTTCTATTCTTTAACCGAATATTTGGAACTTTTAATTTGCTTTGTGGTTACTTTAATTGTTTATAACATACATCAAGTTTATTATTAATAATAAAATTTATAAGGTATAGATAGGATCGCTACAAACAATATTTTTAATTAGTCAAATTTTACAAATATACTGAACTTATCATCAGTCATAGAATATATAAGATATATGTAGATGGGATTGCTATAAGTAATATTCTTAATTAATCAAAATAATTTTGATGTTCCTATTTTTATCAATAAATATTCAAATCTGTTCAAAAATTTTTATTTCGTTATCTATTAATAACAGTTCAAGAAAGCATTTAAACCATTCGCCAACCGTACGAAAGAACACAGAGTTGCAAATTTTAATTTTAAACTTTACTTATATTGCGTATTACGAAGAGTATGTGTAATTGAATTATTAAAATTCGTTATAAACAATTCATCGACATTAATCCGACAATTAATTAGATAATAATTCAAATTATGTATGACGTCGGGTATAATGCCAGAAATTATAAAAAATCACCGATATCCTAATCGTTCAATAATAATTATCGAGTGGCCCATAGCGGTCGCACGCGCGCGAAATTTAAATCCGCCAGACGTTCTGTGGTAAGAAGACAAATAAAAAAAGGTTGAAGAGATGACGGGGAAGCGAATGAAGTGGCAGACGACGCGAACGACAAGAAGGGAATTGTAAAGTCGTCATAATTGATTGCATCTTTCGCGAGTAGAGAGGTGAGGCCCGAAGAGGAGGCTGAAAGGAAGAAGACAGTGGAAGAGGGCGAGTGGCTCTCTAGCTGATACAAGAGCCGTTGACATTACCACGTTGCTCCTCGTCGCGAAACCACGCGCCACCCACCCAGCACCGTGATTTTTATTCCGGCTGGCAATAAACAGATCCATCGTGACTCTTTCTTTTTTCTTTTTGTTTCACTGTTTTATGGTCTTCTCCTCTTCTTCTTTTTCGTTTTACTCTTCCAGAAGGATTGTTCCTCGACGACTCGAGGATTTTATCGATGAAAAGTGTGGTGAAAAATGCTTTATTTGAAATAATTAGAGTATCTCTGCTTTTTGATTTGATTATTTTATATATATTGTTTTATCCGTTTTAAGTTGTATACACTTTGCTTCTAAATCGACACTAATGTCTGCTATTCTTCGTATTAATTTCCTTATTCTTATTGGTCACATTGTATTCGATATTCTAATGCATTTCAGAAATTTAATATTTAACAAACACTTGAATATGATATAAAGAAATAAACGAAAAGTTGTACGACCTAAATCGACGATGAAAGCATTAGAAGGCACAAAATTTTCGAAAGAAATTGCCCACGCCGAAACCAATTTCTATAAATTTTCGCAAAATCATTATTTCAATTGGTGACGGGGTGCAGCTTAAAATAGTCTCGTCGAACGCTATTTCGATGTATATATATTTCCACCGATTTTCATCCAACAACGTCCGCCGAGGTGAAACACGACGACCGCTGCCTTCGAACGTGCGAATGTCTTCGTGGCGTCGCATCAAGGACGGTTCGTCTCGTTCGAAGTATCTTCGTGAGACGAATTTCTGGAACGTTGTCTCGGTACAATCGCGCGAAAACAAGAATTTTTCTACTCCCAACGATCGACACTTACCAACGTGACATGTTCGTCTTAACACATTCACTGCTACTAAAATACCTATTCTTGGAATTACATTCTTTTTTGCACCAGAAATGTCTTCATTTTCAGTAACCATCTTTGCTTCAGCATTCTCCGCTGCTTTTACTATTTTATTTCTCCAAAACGTGCAAAAATTAAACGTACCAATTTTAAACGATAAAATACAAACAGTTTGAATATTCACACCTGTAAATATCTCGAAAAATTGGATATTAATAATCCACTTCGATATAATACTCTATGCGCCCAAAACATTGAGAGAATTTTTAAAAAATTCCATTTGTTAAACCCTCCAGGTAATGTACCCTTTTAAATAATTAGATCGACGCAACGCGTACATCTTAAAAATTAAAAATTCCCTAGATCACGAACGACAGAAATCACTAGATAAAATATTCAGAAAATGACATGTATTTGCAAACGACAGAAATTACTAGATGCGACATTCAAAAGATAATACCTTCAAATGACAAACGTTCAGTTTACGAGTATTTACCTTGCCTCGTCAGGTATCTGTAATACAAGAACCTTAATCAAAGTCGACAAAGCCGTGATAATATCGGTAGCCTTGACATTCGTATCGTTTTCCCTTATTATGGCCGACTAAAGGAATCGTTGGAACTCGTTGGAAGTTTTTTAAGACGGAACCCTTCGGAGAAATGGCTATGATTGATGTCAAACACACAACAATCACCCTGGGGGATCGACGATCTCGTTTCACCAGCGACCTCGACTCATCAAGGACGATCTATATCGTGGTAATAGACGCGAAGGTTTTTCGAGATTTTCGCATCCTGGAAGAAAACAAAATACAAGATGAATCGACAGGATCCACCGAGAAAATGGGAGCATCCTCGTCAACCACAATTTTCCATCGAGTTCTTCTTCTTACTGTCAAGGTCGAAGTAGCTTGTTTCAACGAGCACAGATGATTGTCGGGTATTGTGGATGGAATCTGACGACTACTGGGAAAATCTTCGCGAAGGGACGCCAGATTGTCGCGGTTGTTATTCGAATTATCATACATTTATTAGATGAGGTTTCTCTCATGGAACTATAACGTTTGAAGGTTAGGTTTGCATGTAACATGGTGGGTAGGTGAATAGATGTCACAGTATTATTCGAGTTTGTTTTTAATTATTAAGAATGATTTCGTTTGAAAATATTTGACTACTACTTCGAAGTGTATTCAATGATAAGTTATAGTTACTCTGGTCTCATTTACAAAGATTGTAGGTTAGGTTCGCATGCAGTGTAGACGATTGGATGTTTTAGAATTATTTAAGTTTTCCTTTCATTATTAAAGACTATTTTGAAGAATTTTGCTAGGAATTTTGAAGTGTCCTTAGTGAGTAATTATAATTATTCCACTCTAATCACTTTGTTACTTTGGCTTGTTCCTTACGCTTCAATTTACCTTTTTATTATTTCCTTAAATTCTATATAAATAGAAAACGTTATTCTCTTCTAATATTTCAAGAATTCACTGATAGTATAGATTCGAAGAAGAAGATTTAAAGAATACTGCCAATTTCGTCGCTTCTTTAACCTAACAATTTGCATCTAATATTTGCTGGAAACATCCACAAATCTAAAAGAAACGAAAGCACACAGACTCTCAGGTGATGCGTGGTGAAAGGGGGGAGAGGCCGGTACGAAGGAAGATGGCCGCTAGGCAAATTACGGTCGAACGAAAGCGAATGCAATTACGGGGGCCGTGGAAACGGGAAATAATGAATTCAAGCCCCGTTTCTATCGTGTGCTCCCGGGGGATTACCGTGTTGGTCGTACGATTCGAGGAAAGAGGGAAGGTGAGGATTATTCCGGCCTGCAAAGAGAATCTAGAAGCTATGACCTACTTCAATTTGCCTTCTCCACATTCGTAGGCACTCCACGTTCTTGACTTTCGTCGTAGTCGTTGGTTGTCGTTCGCCTTGTTCCTCTGTTCTTTCCTTCTTCCTTTCCCCGCGGCACTCGCGGCCATTTGCCATCACGAAAGAAGAGAAAACTTTCAACAGAAAGAGATAGAAGAAGAAAAAAGAGACGATGGCATCGAATAAATTCGAGGGAACATTATTTTTGGCTCCCAGTTTCTCTTCGCTTAGTCGAAACTCTCTTTTCGCCGATTGTTGCTTTTAGGCTTGAGGGCTTGCTATATATGCGTTTGATAAATTGAACTCGATCCTCGTCCTTGTCGGCGTTTTCGGTCTACATACTTTAAACTGTTTTTCTCGGGATTCTTATGGGGTGTCTGGAAGTTGTACCGCGGGGTTCCTTAAAATAGCCGAATTTATCTTGTTTCGAGTAAATTGTTGACAGATGTCGGGGACATTCGTTCGAATATCCGAATCTAATTTGTTTTCGTGTTTTTCTTTACGTGGAAAGGAAAGTTCCAGGTTGGCTTTGGAAAATATGCCAACCTACTGTGTTGCTTCGGCCAATTTCCAGCTTTATTTTCATCTTTAGAAAATTATTCCTTCGATGCGAGAAAAATACGAAACGATTGTGGAATAATTAGGAAATTATTATTGAGACACAAAATATTTGCGACAGGGTTATGTTTGTTTGTTTGTTGGTTAGCGGAAACGTCTAATTTATGTGAATTCCGTAGGTAATACCTCCCGCGAGGCAGGTGTTGCAAAAGGAGATCGCGTAGCAACACCTGGCGCCCCATACATTCCCCATATGACAACTTCTCCCCATCCGTTTACCGCTAAATATAACAGGAACTAACATTTCTGCCTCGTTAGAACTCTAATTACGAGGAAGACTCTTATGTCTTGCTGGAAGGTAAATAAAATTTTCGGCTACCATAATTTGCTCATGTTAATCCCCTTAACGAAGATATCCTTAAATCAGGGTGTACGAGTACTTCTATAAATAAAATCTTTTAAAGCGGGTGCTACAGGAGAAATATTATTTTGCGAGGTCAGTAGAATAATCATTTCTATTTAAATCAGCAGAACATCAATAATACATACCACGTGTGTAACTTGTATCCTATGTATATATTTTGTCTGGGTCCTTTTTAGAACCAAGATTCATCGTGCTTATATAAGATTTATTATTTTCTCTTTATTATATTACTTCTATAATTCTCTGAAAGTATTCTTCGACCGCCAGGCTTTTTATATAGTTTGCAGGCTTCTTCGTCACAAGTTGCTAATTTTGTTCGCAAATATTTATTCACAAGTATCCACTCGTGGTTCGTTTATAGATTCTCTAGTCCATTGTCTTACACGCGATCGCAAATTAAATAAGAAGACGATAAGTTAGCTTGACGATGATGGTAAGCCGATAAAACTGCGAAATTCCTTGATTTAATGTTTCGAAGAGAAGAAGAGTAAGAAGCCAAGATGAAAGAGAAATAAGGCTCAATAAATACACGTATAAGGATGTAAATTTGTCATCGATCAGGACAAAAAGACAATTCCATTGGCGTAAGCGTGACCGGTGCCACGGAAACAGTTTCAGTCTGGCTGGAACCGCTGCAGCCGCAACAATCGCACAACGACTGATCCGGCAAAATTGTTTTCGACGCCGTTTTTCAAGAGAAGATGCCCTAAAATCCGACAACGATCGGTCGCGTTCAACCTGCATCGCTCGAGGAAGTAGGTTGATAGTGCGGAAACGAGGACGAGTCCTGGAGGAGGCTGCATCCGCAACGGAAGAATCGTAATTGCGGCAAAGGAACGATGTACATTGCGACATTGATGGATGATGTAACGTAAAATCGCTCGTAATAGAGAATTTTTCGTTTTTTCCCTGTTACCCCGAGGATATGATAAATTTTTGCTTCATTCATCGTTCTACAACGACCACCAAAATTGTCATCAGGGTAGAACCACATATATTCGATAAAATAACGATATTCACGATGCACAGGTTAAAATATATAACGTAAAGTTATAGGGAATTTTAGTTTTTCATGATATCTGAATAAGTAAAATATATCTGACAGACATATGTCCTACATAGATTAGTTTTCGAATTACGAATGATTAAAGAAAATGTTCCAAGCGTCCGCCTCGTGTCTCACGCGGCTTACAGTACGTCTGAACACTGAGTTTCGTACTCGCTCGAAAGTACCAGGTATTCTTCGAGTAGCCTAATGTCTATTTTGTATTCCTTCTCATAAATCGTGTACACTGTTCACTTACGTTGAACACACAATGGATCCTGAACGACCCAAAATCAAAGACCTAATAGATTTGGATCATGATAGCCATGCAGTGGTCCCATCTCTCCCTGTTAAGGGATGTTCTTACTGCAAAAAGGAAACGAGGCGGGAATTTCAAACGCTTTTTCTTTACGCATCCGTAACAAGAAAATTAAGATACGCAGGACGTGTGTTCGTTGGACGTTTTCTGCTTATTTTCAGTGTGTAGATTCATCCCATGAAGAATGGCTATGCATTTATCGTATGGCTCACACGGTATCGTTTTCTATGCCACTCGAACGCGCCTAGAACAGCTTGCTATATTTCTTGCATGAAGTATAGAAGAGATAATAGATCTGTGAAAGGGTATTTCAGCGAGTGAGAGATACGGGCGGCCGGGTTGTGTCCGGATTTTGCCGAGTTCACTGGCGCAATGCGGGGCGGCCAGACAACATGGCGCACCCTTCGCCGGCGCGTTGAATCACACGTACGCAGCCGCACACAAACATGTACAAAAGCATCCAGTTGGTTTTCAGTCATCGTACACTGTCCATTGGTTTTTGGATTGTTCGAGCGACGACCGATTGTCAAACGCGTTGACGCCTTGCGTCGCTCCGTGTGCGAATGTTCGGTTGTAAGGCTCTCGATTATAGTTAAAGGGTCCCTTATTAACTAAAAATTTCTATAATTATGGAATTAATAGTTCGTGCACTAATCAATCGCAGTAAACCCACTTTAGTTTTTGTACATGATATGATGATGTATATGTATCTATTTATTTCAGTCAAACAGTCCAGGAATTGGACTTGGTTTTACATATCTATGAACATAAACGAAACTAAAGCTAAACTTACGGATAACTACGTTCACATCAACTATATCGATTCTTTCGTTACCCCTTCGTTTCGTCTTTACTGCACTTGGAATGACCAAACCAGTCAGAATGATCCAGTCAGAACGAATCCTTGCAATTGTTAAAAATATGAAGGGATTTTTACCAAATTAACGTTGAATTTTATCGATACAGATATATATTCATTTTTATCATATTTCTTTACTTATAACTATAAGTAGACTTATAATCTTTTATGTATAACATATTTTTATATCACGATTTTGGTCATTAAAAAATATTAGTACAGACAAATTAATTACAGCTAGCTGTAGTTTAAATTATCTGAAAGAAAAGAGAAGAAAAAGACACTAAAAGAATGTTCTTTTATCATACTTTTACAAGTTATACTGCTAAGGAAATTATTTAATTATACTTTTACAAGTTCTTGCAGACAGTAGATATAATAGGTGCTTATAAAATGTCTGAGGAGAAATGACACAGAATAAAGTTTTTTTTCAAGGGTTTCTCAAGAGTCTCGGGAGCTATCATTATTATGATCGACGATCTAATGTAATCCGTGATCACGAGTGCCAGGGGATCCAGCTTTACGCACCGTTACCTCTCGAGTACTTTTTTCTCCTTGGCACGTGCCTGATGGGACCCTTCATTCCCTTCCTGTCACGAATCCTTTTCCTTATGCGCCACTGTAATTCGGAACAGGTGTTAAGTCCCTGTAAAACGGGTTATTCACGCGTATTAATTGGCCTCTCCTCCGCTCACGGCGAGTCAACATTGCTACGTGATACGAAACTCCAATTTCGTATTCTGTAGTCTGGTGTATCATTATTTCTATTAGCGTTACAGAGATTTTTGTCAAACTATAACAGGAAAGGAACGTGAGTACGTTCTTGTTGATTTATTTAATATTTGATATTTTATCTTCTGCGTAACATCAGGTTTTGTTTACTCGAATTATAAAATAGTTAAAAAAGAGAGAGAACCTGTCTCTAGATCCTAAAGTCTAAAAGTGTGATTGTCATTTTATAGGAACAGATATTATTAGACGGCAATTAGATTATTAAGACAAAGGATATTTCAATATTACGGTATGTAATATTTTTTAAGCCACAAGGACGATGGGAAAATACACGTTTGGTCCTAAAATGAAATAAAAGGACGATTTTGATAACATGGGAATGTTAAAACTGTTTTCATGCAGTAAGATTAAAACTATTCGTTTCCCTGCAGTTCTCATTTTAAATCTATGTTGCAATTAGGCTGGGGAATTTTATCGGCAATTTAAATACGAAAAGAATATACAAGGTGCACATACATAACGATTATTCATATAGATAGGTGCAGAAAATATCCTGATGAAATTTATAATCACTTTGTATTAAAGAAATGATTTCTGTTTAAAACTCTTTTGCCATTTAAGTTCTACATAATTATCGTTCCTCGGCTGGAAAAATGTATAAGTAGCTCAAACAGATCTGAAAACCACGAGGATGAGAACTCTTATGAAAAAAATCAGCGACTTACATTCCGAGGTTTAAACGCGAAACGGATTTCAGGTTAGGTGGCGAACAAAATTTGCGAGGAGTAGCGTGAAAAATTGAAGAACGCCACTCCGCGTCCAATTCGAGTGCCACTACCCTAAGCCTGGGTCAAGGTCGAGGTAATTGGTTAACACGGGTGTTCGTGATGAAAAGAATTCGAACTGCTCTCGATAATTGCGCGCACAGGCCTTTTCAGCCTCGCAGCAAACGAATTTTCTCGTTAAAAATCTCGTCGGTATGGATATATGCGGACGTGCAAAAGAAACGAAGGAGAAACTCGATTTCTATCGGAAGCGAATTATCTTGAAACCAGTTTAATCGTTTGCTACATAATTTTCAACTTTTCTGTCATTTCTAATCACACTTGGACAGATATTTATGTAAGTCCAAATTTTTATGAATACAAATGAAAAAATGGAATCGAAATAGTGATCGTCTAAACGTTATAACAAACACCTTATTTTCAATATTTTTAGTTATTATAAATTTCAATCTATTGACACGTTAATCACGCGTCATAATTAATTGTATATGTCTTTCGTTCGTGTAGAAAATTTCTACTTCTGACAATTACGTAATTTATCACTTCAACTCTTCAACTATAATTATATTAGAATTTAAGTTCGAATTAAAATAAATATTAGAAATTGCAATCATTACTGTAAAACATGTACAACAATTTTATTACAGTCAATTCAACTAATAACCGTCGATCGATTAACGTTACTTTATTATGAGTAAGACTCGTGAAATATTTATGATATTTCAGTAATTCACGATGCAACTCGTCGAGTATCCTTAGTTCAAGTTCGCCAATTGAAAACAAGCCATTACGATTTCACGCTGACACTTTTAGCACACCAGGGTTAATTCGGTCTCGTTGAACATTTTCTGTGAACGTAACCACCGTGGGGGCGGCATTGATTATTGAAGGGACAGGTTTGTCGATTATTTAAAGGGCGAGTCGCAGTGGCTTCGTCCTCGAGTGTCTCATCGACTGTCCTCAATCAACTCTGAAGTGTGTAACATCGACTATGATTGACAGCTAATAGAAACGGGAGGACCAAATAAAATAAAGACTATTTAATTGTCGTTGCTCGAATGTAAAATTCGTATGACCAGTGTTGAAAGAAGATTTGTGATCATTGAAAGTTAGATTGATGTACATAGATTAAACGGAAGGTAGAGAAATGACGTTCTTTTCAGAACTTACTTTATTTTATGTCTGTCAGTGATGAGTCTTTCATTGATTTTTATCGGGGCAATTTACTTGGAAACGGGCCTTAATACTTGAACACGCTGTTTTCTCTTGAATTGTTTAGTAGATTTATGAAATGTGTACCAAGGGAAAGTAGAATGTGTCACGAGAAACAGAATATTCAAATAAGTTTCTTGGATGTCTATATGTCACTCAAGCATACAGTTTATTTTGCTTTACGTTTTAAGGCTTGAATATTTACCATCATTTTATAAACTTCTTTCGTTACGGTCTAAAGGGAAAGAAAATATTTACGTGGCTGCTGTCACTAAGAAAAAGTATCATTAGTCCCTAGAAGCTTTTATCTTACCAGGATAAAACTTTAACGCTATCCATCTAATGGGATTCTCGTTGATTTATCGAGGTTTAGATAGTATCATCTGTAACGAAACTCTACACCTTTCCCAATATGATCTTGAAATACAAAAAATGCCTAACTCTGTGTAATCTCCAAAACCAGAACGTAATATCCAGTTCTACTAAAAGTTTTGTAGAAACTGTTTCCATCCTTACAAGGCGATTCTCGTAAATCTACCAAAACTCAGATGAAACAAAATTCTACATTTAAAAAAATCCTTCGCTTCAACCGTAAACAAAAGTAAAGGAGAAAAATGATGTAAGTCACCCTAACTCCCAGAAACTCTTGCCTCCACCAAAAATCCCGCAAAACATAACCTCTAAAGCTATGAGCCCACCGGGGATTCCCAACAATTTGCCAAAATTGAGACAGCCTCATTTCAGAGAAAATTCTACAAATCCTTCGCTTCCTTCTTACCTTCTGAGTAAAGCGGAAGACAGACAAAGAAACCTAATTCTCTTTAAGCCTGAGGAAGTCTCGTTTCTACCAAAAATCTGCCAGAAAATAACCTCTGCCACTATGCATCCACCGGGGATTCCCGCTGATCCGCCGAAATTCAGGCAGCGCCGCCCCAAATGAAACGAAACGAAGCGGGCTAACGAACATACGGCGGTTCTAGGAGGAGCGTCAGAGCGTCACAGGAGGGGTGTGGACACGCGGCACGCGTCAACCAAGGGAGGCACAAAAGGCTGGGAAATGGAGAGCGAATTGCTCATTATCGAGTGGTCAGGGCGCGTCGAGGGGGCGCTCGAGATTTCACCGTTGCTCCTGGAGGAATAAAGGCAGCCTCTGCTGGTGTTCTTTCTCTTACAATTGGCAAGAGGGGCTGGAGAAGCCGTGGATTCGTCAAGGGAAGGAATGAATCGCGCGAAAATTGTCTCCATCGCTCCCTTTCTCGCGTACGGTCGCCTCCTCCATGGGGATTTTCTTGAAGGGTACATTTAAGCGACGACTTCCACTTTGTTCATCCTACGGGATCAATCGAGCCACCCCCTCGAGCAAGTCTCACTCCCCTATGTCGTTTCGATACCGTAAATACGAGGGTGGCAAGGCTGCGGAAGTGATTCGTACGAATTTAGGAAAGAAGCCGCGTGAATGATGCGTCCTGTAGTACGTAGTATAATCATTGTTATATTTGGAAACCACGGTGTTGCATAGATTATCATTATTATTATTATTATTATTGCTTTATCATTTTTCGTTGAGGTTGAGGTTGACCGATCGAAGAACGAGTGGATGAATTTGTAATAGAAAAGTATATTGAAATAATTAAAGGTATAAGTGTAAGTTTATGCTGATTCAGATCTTTACTCTCTTAGTATTACTAGACAATGGAATGATAGGGAGAACGTTCATATATTTCTAGCCAAAGGACATTACCCAAAAAGTTAAGCTTATAGCTTTGGCTAGGGACTACAGGGAACATAAATAGAAATCTGTTTATTAGTTCCTTTGTTCCTGGACCTTGCAGCCTAAAACATAATGTTAGATTAGATACATTAATATTAGAATATTTCTGCGCAATAGCAGTCTCCAGATCACGGATATACTTAAATAAAGATGTAGAGTTCAACATTTTTTAATATACCGCGACATTTATTCTAGAATCACAAATTTTATTTATTTAACGTACATTGTTTTGCGCGTAATAGATGAAACAAATGTCTATCTAGTCACATAAGTATGACTTTACACGTAATTAAAAATTAACTCGAATTTCTTCGATTTAATTTTAACGCGGCTGTTTATCGGAAACAGGCAAGCGGGAATAATAATTTTGTGTTTCTCAAATTTATTCGACGAGTAGCGTCGCTATTAAACACGCGGGAATAGCGTAATCACACAGAAGATTTTAAAGGAATGCCGTACTTCTATTTCCAAGCAGGCTTTTAGCACGCTTCCGGATTGACTCCTTCCCCGGAAGTGCTTTCCTTTTACGCCACGAACAAGTTCCAAATGGCCGTGCTTCAAGTGAACTGCTTTCGAACACACGTATCTTTTCACGTACGAGTATCGAGTATACTTCTACCCAGAGAGTGTTGCTATCGCGATAGTATATCCCGTTCAGTGTACCCTCACAGAGGAAGAAAGTAATTTGTCATCGTCTAGCTAATTTTGCCAGTGGGAAAAACGCATTTATCAACTTTGTATACTTAATAACGAACTTGATGCTCGAAAACGAAACGAATTTACCTACGAACGAATTTAGGTTGTGTTTCATGCTTTGAAATATATGTACGTGAATTAAGGTTACGCTATTTGTCATCTTATCTACATCAAAGCTGTGTTTGATTGTGATTATCATTCTGGTAATGTCAAACACAGTGTCTATTGCGCTTGCAGAGGATAACGATGAGCTATGTAGAAGCTAAACTGATCGTTTTCTTTGAAGTTAGCCATTTTCTTTCCTGGAAATCAAATAATGCGAAATATGAAAGATAATCTTATTAGGCGGATGATATAAAATAGTATATTATTAGTATATATCAGCATACATTGATAGGAACAAATGTAAACTTTATAGAAATCTGATTCTTATTTCAAAAAATGTTACAATTTGTTGCAATTTTTTAATGTAATCTGATATATAGGAACTGGAAATTAAAAAAAAAATCATTTGATACCAACGATACCAACGATAGTACAGTCACGAAATAAAATTTAAAAAATTCACACATATACTCATACGATGTCATAAACTCTCAAGTTACATAATCTTACAGGAAGTCGATCAACAAATAAAAAATATTTGGAAAGTGAAATTGATCAATTTGATTCGTAATTAGATCGAATAATTCTGGTACAAATTATTAAAGAGAACAGAGAAGATTTGATTTCACATCTTCGTATGAATATCTTCGTCCATTCTGAATGTTTTCACGTTTCACAATTAATGAGACCGTTCTGTCACTAGAAATCTAGTTACGAGCTAGTGTTTCAACGCGAGAATGGCTCTCGTATTTCATGCAAGGCCGTGGATAAAATCGGCGCAACTGTCGGACTTCCATCGTGGTCGTCGATACGCGTTACGTATGCTGCACGATTAAATATTTGAGAGACGTTTAAAAATTGACCGATAGAAATCGATCACTGTGACGAACGCTTCGATTCCGTGGCTAGAGAACTATTTAAATGGCTGAAACCGCGAATTTGAAACTCCGCCATCTATACAGAATTCGAAAGCGTCTTTCGAAATATACGAGATATTTAAATTGATTTTTTATCTTTCACGAATGAAGTCAGAAAAATCCTTTTTGAACTTTGATGCTTCGAAAAGTACTTTATCTTTGTTTCCATCCAACATTTTATCTTCTAATATTTGCAAAATAGTAATAAGTTAAGAAATAGCAAGTCATATGTAATTTATTGAAAGATACCGAGAATATTTATTCGTTATCGATTGATCCATTCTAACGTTTGCGAAAAGAAGTCGCTATTTTCACGTTCCAGCAACGAGTTTCGCTTAATCTCTTATGGGTTGCTATTAATAAGATGCGATAACCTTCGCCACTTTAAATACAATGAACCCGTTATGACCCCATTAAAAGGCCTTCTTAACCTCTTTTTATATCTTTTTTCTTCTCATTGCTCTCGCCTAAGAAACGATTTTTGGTCAACAGCCATCCCTCTTTAAGATCGACGCCAATATTAAATTCCACTTGTCGCCTGTGTAATTCATCGATCTCATAGAAAGTCTAACACGAGATAAAATTGATGAAATTGTAGTGATTAACCTGATATAAAAGATACGACCATCAAAATTCGATTATTATTAATAGATTTTATGACAGCTTAAAATCGTTCCCTTTCGTACAAGATTTTATTGATTGACAGTACGATTGGAAGTCAATGTCTTGTTATGGTTCCTCGTCACAAATCCCTATAAAATATTCCCGCGATGTCGATCGTTTGGAAGTGAACGACCTATTTCGAACGCCTAATAAAATCATACGTCTCGATGTCTATCGCCTCGTATTTTTCCTCCTAATTTTATCCTACGCAAGCAGTTACCGAACACCTCTATCAAGGAAATCATAAAACCATAAATCACCACTTTACCGTTAATAATCGTAAACTCACGTTCCTCGCGTTATGATCTGAGAAATTTCATAAAACTTTATTCATTTTCAAATCGATAAATTCAACAAATTCTGTTACGTATCTCCGATAAGAAAAATTTCACTTAAATTCGATCTAAAGCTAACTCGAGTCACGACGCGCCATAAATTATTCTTACCAGTTAGAATCTCATATTCCGCGTGTTAACAGAAAGAAGTTATTTCATTAAAATTCGTTCGCTTCTAAATTTACAAATCCAACAAATTCTCCGAAAAATTTTCAATAAGACGAGTCCTACGCTCCATCGTCACGTACCAATAACATGCATTCTACATTGTCCAATTGAATGAAACGTCAACGTTGATATAGGGCAGGAAAAAACAACTGGAAAAATCGCGTACACTGACGGAAATGAGAAACGAGGGAATAAGGAAGGGATTACGGATACAGAGGTGGTTTATTCGTTGTCGGTGACAAGCTGGAATTTACGATATCTCGTTGCTGTGCTCGTGACAGAGTTGAGATCCTGAGGGTAACGCAGGCCAGCCAATTGCAACGGCACGTGCGCCTGACGCGAATTATGGATCGCTGGTGTGTATGGATCGTTGGGACTCGCCTCTGATCTTGACGGAACAAGAGTACCGATAGAATCGACGCGATATGGTGCCTTTGACATTGTGTAGACATTCGAACGACAGTTAAATCCTTCCAGCGTGCAAAATTTATCGAAGAAATGTGGTTTCTGGATAATCAGGACCAATTGAGACGCCAGCATGGAGAGCTATCTAATGAACCTAACCTCAAAGTTAACTGATGATAAAGTAACTTCTATTTTTGTAAACTTGAAACACATGCTGCCTTATGATATGCCAATCTATCTTCATCAATTACAAGACGATCTTTCAATGTTATGCACACTGACAGCAAAACTAAATACATCTAATAACGCTATACAGGGTGTATCATAACATGGGTGACCCACGTCAAAAGCGGACAGGAGGTACAGAAACAATGGAAAAGTTCATAAGAACATGTATTCTTGTTTCAAAGTTATAGCCACTTTTGTGTTTCGATAATCTGCAACTCTTCGTAGAAGGTGCACGAACTGGCATTGGTCTGTGCATGCAATCCAGTAGTCGTCGTGTCAAAGTATCTCGCAATTTTTCAAAAATTTCAAGTGTACGTCGAATAATATAGACAGTGGGTGGCCATTCCGACCACCTTTTACGAAGGTAACCAGTTCCGGATTATTGAAACACAAAAATGGCTATAACTTTGAAACAAGAACACAGGTTCCTATAAATCACTTTCATTGTTTCTGTACCTCCTGTCTACTGCTGATGCGATTATGATACACCCTGTATATCAACATGTGTGATGTTAGAAGATTTGACCAACTGAACGAAAAACTTCAGCGTTAATTGATCGAATATGTTAAAAGGCACGGTATTAACTCAATCGCAATTCAGTTATCAAGATCACGGTCTTATTTACTCGGTTTTCTTTTGAAAAAATCCGACATCCAATGATCGAATTGCGTATCTCTCGATACCTTATTAATTCCAATACAAACTCCATCAATATTCATTGGAAGTGCAAATTGCTCTAATCCTTCAATTCAAACGGTTGAAAACATTTATAAAGAGAAGGAGTTTCATTTATAGAAGGTTAGAAATGTTCTTTCTGTACGATAAATCATGTACGTGTTTATATCGGTGCTACTAAATGCCAAAAGATAATGCATTAGCTCCAGATGTGAATCCATTCTAGAAATATGTAGATCAAAGGTTGCAGGGATTCACAAACTGACAGATTGTACCACGAATAGTAGCAGAATGGGAAAAGGGCGTGCGTTCTCTCGTGTCGAAATGGTTTCATTTTGGGAAATAGGAAGGAAAGAATCGCGACACGGCCGGTGTTCTGTGTCCTCTCGTCAAACGACGCTGTTCGACGCTGGCGCGGTCGCGCACGCTCCTCGAAAATAGTAGTCGGCTCGTAAAGTCTTTTGTTGCGCCTGTGAAACACGCATTCTCATCGTCGTCTCTGTCGCGTCTCGTCGCCTTTCTTTTCTGTCTGACGGCCAGCGTCTCTGCCATTGGCGCCACGGTGACTTTGACCTTTCAACCCCTTCGAGGAACTCGCGACTCTAACCCCTTTATCGAGAGAATTTTATTCGTCGTTTTGATTTTGGCGATTTTACTCGTGGCACAGTGATTTTCAAAATTATGCCGTGTCAGAGAAATATCGATTAGATTCGTAGAATCAGTACGATACGATGGTAGTTGGCATTATCAGATGGTCGTATCAGTACGATACGATGGCAGTTTATAGGTTAGGGTGCTCCTAATTCGAGTTGACACATATTTGTACGATATACATATCAGGTTACGTAATAAAAATAAGAAAATGAAAAAAGAACTATTATAAGGAATTCACGTGATGAGGATGAATCTCTTGGAATAGCAACACTTATTAACTTCTATAAATTTCTCAATTTTATCAACTGAATACACGATTAATCTTTAACATTGACAAAACAAAAAAGTCGCTTCCATAAAATTATCTATCGTAAGAAAGTTGCACGGACAATAGTCGATCCCAAAATAATATTTATAATATCGTTTCTTGTTTCCACTTTTGAGGTTATGTAGTTGATCAATATGGCTTCCGAACGGATTATCAAAATTTATGGCTCGTGTGAAATTTAATAATGTAGAAATAGGTGTTAAATAAAAATCATGTTTTATTCTAGATAGTAAAAAAATCGTGAAATCAAAAAATTGTAGTCTCATTTTGTTAATCTATAAATAGTGGAATAGTGGGAAATAATTGTAGATTTGATTCTTGTAGGAGATAAGAATCTAAACTGTTACTATGCGATTGTAATGGGGGTTTCGAGGCAAGTTCTTTCCTGTATGGGTATTCCATCGATCGTACAGACAAAAATACACCGCTGATTTACGTAACGACGTGTCATAAATTTTTCACACACAAAGTTTTCGTGTTACTCTTTAACGTAAACGTGGCACGCGACCGCAGAGTGGATTGCACGATAAAAATTCGACTCTGACACACGATGTTTCTCGAGCAGCCTTGCCATGAATTCAAGTCCAGTTTGAACATTTTTCCAACAATGTTTATGTATTCTGCCGTATTATTAACCACAAATAACCACTGTTGGATTGCAGGCCGCTGCAATAATTATTGGATGAGCTTGCCAAATTTTAAAACACGTAGTTTAACTTTTAATTCTGTTCTACGCGATAGCTATGATTCGCGGTAATAACGATATTTGAACAAATTTAATTAGGGCTCCAATTAATATCATCATAGTAAGTAAAGTAAAATTATACTAATGTAAAAGAAAAGTCTGTATAACGTACCATTTTTAACTCTTTCGTAACGAAATTTTCTAAATTACAAGTCATTAATCTCGTGTGAACAGAACTTAAACAGATAATAATTATTTTACTTACTATATATTCTACCAAGTATTATACTTTTTATATAATTATTATGTCTCATTTATTTGCATTTCTACATGTTTTCGCTTTCAAATATTTCATAATCGCTTAAAGATCGACTATTACTAAACCTTATTTAAACATTCGTAATTATCCACGAACCAACGATATCAGTTGAGAGTTAAAGTAAAACAAGCGAACAGAAGCATGCGAGAAATCCACGAATACTTCGGGAAATCTAGTTTCTCATTACCTTAGTCAACAGTTCAGTCAAACATATTTACTCACACGCAATTTGTATGTAACAATTTGTATCGTTTATTCATGCAAAATAGTTCGGTTGGAAGTAACCATAGAAAATGTTGAGGTTAGGTCGTGCAATGGCTCGAAATGCCATGAAGCCCAACACCAAAGGAACGACAAAGGCTGAATTCTCGCGCGACTGGCCGATCGAGCAACACCTCCATTAAGAATAGCACATGGTGGATTTAAATATACGTGGGGCCTTCGTCGTGGCGCAGCACCTGACTGAAACTCGCGAACACACGTTCGACCACGGGGTAAAATAGCCTAATCTCTTTAGGCAAACGTGTACACAGGTGCCGATTATCGGCAAATATTGACACGTCAAGTTAAATACCACTCGTTCGACCGCTGCAACAGACCTGTATAACATCTACCTGTTCCCATACCTCTCTTATCTTTCGTTCTAATCTCTAACCTCTGTCTTAAAAATCTGGCATCGAGATCCTTATCGCAGTCTGGTGTGGCTTTCGTTAGATAACGAGCTTCGAATGTTGATAACGTCTTCTAGGTAAAAGCAAGAAAGTCCTATTCTTTATTATTTGACTGTTTGACTTTTCGTCTTTCAGGCTATTGACCACCGGGCTACCACCTTGTTTGAGGAAACTGGAATTAGGTGTAGGCGTGGGAATTCTTTCTAGGATTTATTTTAGAGATTTCGTCGAATATTATTGAAAAGTGGAGAGCGGAGAATATCGTTGAACGTGGGATAGTTCTTTTGATTTTCAAGATGTAATTGGAATTATGGAGTAATTAATTTGGTTTGGGAAGGAAGATGGAATAAAGAGAGAGAGAGAGAGAGAGAGAGAGTTGTATTGAAAAGTTTAATGTTCGGTCTTCGATTATGCAACGACGTCTTTTGTTTAAACGTCTTTGCATTCGACAATTGGTGAAACGGCGTCGACAAGGCCACTACCAACTGACACAACCCTGTTTAATCGCCTTTGCAGCCTGAAAAAGGCAGTCTTAACGTTAATACTTTCCTCAATCACGGCGCTTTTGTGCGGCGCGTCGCGATCGATCGCCGCCATCGCGCAAACATGATTTCCTTTGTGTTAATTTCACGCGAGCTTGCCAAAACTTCCGAAATTAACTCCAGTAATAGTCTTCAGCTGAGAGTATTCGAGTTCCAACTCGCTTAAAATGGTAAAATATCCATCAACAAAATGTACTTACATACATAAAGTAATTTGAGTAAGATTCGAATTTTATAAAAATATATCAACATCAAATTATCCTTCCGAGCAAATTCTTTATCAAATTTCTTTATTTTTGTGTTACTTTGCTTCCATCATGAAAAAGTTAAAATTCACATTTCTTACCACACTATAAAAGGGTTGATGTTGATATTCATGGGGAAACCATAATGTGGGCACGAAAGTCGTGTGGCGCCGCGACGCGAGTAATATTCCAAGACTATCGACCACGACTAGTTAACCACAACGACCTTGACCCTGGTCACCAATGATCGAACTTCGCTAGTTCTCACGAGGAGGCCGATTTTTTTCAGCATTATGGTATTCTATGATTAAATTCCATCGACGTTCAAGAATATCTTATATCCACCCTCCTCACGTTGCGTCCTGTTACGAGAAATTTCAATGATCTTGCGTAATCCTACGCGTAAAATCACGCCATGTTAAAAAATACAACGCGTGGTCTCGAAATCCGATCCTGGTCGCCGCGTGAAACGAAATTGTGGCGCGTGCTGCTAGCAACCGGGGACTCCCCATATTTCGATGCTTGATCAGTGTCGCGTTTGCCACGAGAACGATCGCGCTTTGGTTATGTCGATCTCGTTTACTTTGGTAATTTGTGCTTCCTCGTGCTGGTTATTCTTATTACCAATCGGTTTAACGCTTGGGAGCGCGCAGGGTATTCTTTGGACGGTTAAAGGTGAGTACTTGAAGAATTATTATTACAGGTTTCGTGTAATCTACAATGGATATATCGCGAATTTTGACGCATTTATAGGAAATTTATAAAAATGAATTTATCGAATTGACAGGGGAATGTTTGTTGTATAGAATTGGAAACTGTGAAACTACTACTGCAACTAATTAATTAAGTAACTGGAAATAATAGAAAATAGTTAGGAGCTTGGAATGGACGAATATATAATATTAATTAAATAATTGATATAATAAAAATGTTCTGTTTAAAACACGACTAAATGACCGAAACAAACAAACAACGAACGCCTATGCGTTTGCTCGATGCATTGAATGGCTCGTCATTGTAACTGAATACTACTGTACACGCCATACTTGTGAATAATTGAAAACTATTGAATGAATTGCCATCGTGAATAGGAGTAAACTCGAATCGAACGAATTTCCTCGTAACACGAGCCATTTAACAATTTATCGCCTCAAATAATCGTGCAAACTTTTAACAAATCGTTGTTGCTTCTAGTTGCTAAGTAAGTTTTACTCGTACGTTAGGTCTCGTACAGTTTTCATGCAATTATCACGTCTGAGAACGATAATCGACTTCTTCAAATTTGCGTGTCGAATATACGGATCGATGCACCTGTACAATTGAACGAATTACGTTTCATCGGTTCTTCCAAGAAATTTCGTGTTCGAACAAATTGTGCTTTCAATTGTTATTCCTGTCGACTACATGAAACGATACTAGAAAATCGCATAATATGTATATTGCGCATCTAGTAGTAGTAGTAGCGTAATAAACTATCGAAGACGCGGTCAAACATTCAAGAGTTCGATTAAACTTTCGAAAAATTTCATGTCATTTAAAAGTGTATTTCAGATTTAAAAATTGAAGACGTATCCAATACAGCATTTTCTTATTGAGTATTTCAATCTAAGATTTCTTTTTATCGAGGATATTGGAATTTTATTAACATTTACAGAATTTTTAATTTTACTGAATTTCATATGGGAAGTACCAGCACTTTGCGTCGAAGAATCATTGCAATCATCGCAATAATCGTCTTATACACACTTCTCGTTTAAAAAAGATCTAAAAAAAAGTCTAATCCTCCTCTTCTTCGAACTATACTCCTTTTTCACCTTCCAACACCAAAAGACTCCAAAGAACATCAAAATCTCTGAAAACGTTCGCTCACTTTTCCCCTGTTCAGTCGTCTATTTTTCTTATTTCACCAAAAATCCATAGTTGCTCGATTCTCCGTCGATACACTGGCGCTAATGACGATAATCACCGACGTCTGGCAGTCGCGTGATCGAGGGTATGAGCCATAGGTTCTAGGAAACCGTGAGCTTGCCAACGACGAGTTTCAGGAGCGTCCAAGCCGCGTGACGCTCGTATCTAGCAAAATTCATCGACGTTTCCGGGGGCTGCGACCCCCATAGAGTCGGGAACCGCTTTCGACCCGTGGCTGATGGATCGATGAAACAGGTCGTGGAATAGTATCGTCGCCGGACACGATGCTTGACCGCCGTGTGATATCGATTCGACGACGCCAGTCCCTGGCATTCGTCGACGCGTTTCGTTTCCTTATGACCGGTCTACTGTGAATGAAAAATGCGGCGCGCATTGCACGCAGCCAGTTTAAAATAGAATACCACCCCGTGAGATTGATGATTCGAGCCTGCCATTAGCCTCTATGGGGATTAGACTTTTCATACATGGTATCGATAATATGGAAATCGCGTGTATTACGTTTGGTATGAAGGTGATGTTGGCTGGGAGTTTGGAGATTTTTTTATTGTCTTTTAGTGTGTCTTTAAAATGTCGTATAAGACTGCAGCTTTATTGAGTAAAATAAGAATTGTATGTTGCCAATCCTGCCAAAGGACACTTATTCGTTTTCAAAGAGTCGTCCAAGTCTGTTGTACTTTAAATTCGATAAAGATACACTCTCTATATTAATTAATATGATATTGAAATTAGTTTAAAAACCACTTAAAAATTTTTGCAAATCTTAAGAAATATACTTAACTGCGCGTTTAACGTTTTACTTATAAATGAGATATTTTTATTTATACTCATCATTTTCTTTTCTATTGCAAGAAAATATAAAATAGAACGCAGCGTATATATATATATATATACATATATATATATATAGATAGCTGTATAAGTGGGCCTTCATTCGCATGTAACCAGTTAGTGCCGCTATTCGATAATTTTATTTACGACCTTGCTATATCGTAACCCGTATACCAGCTATCATCGTTGCGCTACCACTTCATTTATCTAAACTATGGAATTTTAATTAACGAACCTCTGTTCCAATCCACTTACCTGAATGTGAACCAACAGGCTTGGAATTAATTATAAGTACATAGCAGCGCTGAGAATCAGTAGGTAGTAACGATGTATTAGACAGCAGAGAATTACTGTTTGCCTTTCGACAGATTCAAATAAATGGAATTCTATCTTCTTGGGCACAGTACCAATGTAATTGAAACCAGCTATAATGAAAATCGGACAGTTTCGATGTCTTTTCTTAATTGTGTTTCGTTAATCGCGAATGGTACTTCTACAGATCAATTCAACGTAATTCAATATTGAATCCAGTGTTAATTATTTCTAGTTGTATATTTGTCAACAGCGAATAACCAATATCCAAATTTGTACGGTAATCTCGTGATTGGAAACGAAGCTTTAATTTGGATACTAAAATCTCGTTTACACGATGGCTACGATATTGGACACTGCAATCGCGATTAAAACAAAACGGATTAATTCGCGGCGTGTACCAGTTGGAAAATTCGGTAACGTTAATAACGATTAAGCGCACGGATTGTATCGTAAAGGGAACGTTATGAATGATAAATGTGGGCGTTACGCGCGCGAGAACGTGGTAAGGTCATTATCCTCGCGTGTGGAACATGTTCATTAAAAGGCATTCGCGCGGTTCATTCGGCTCACGTGTTGCAATATTGTTGCAAGTCGTAATAATATATATTCTCGAATAATAACATTAATAACGAAGATGATGATGAAGTAATTTGATAAGCTAACACGTGACATTAAGTAAGACGCTTCAGTTTCGATATATCGTTAATTAATCTAGGGACATTTCGCACTAAATAATTTAAAGATTACGTTACGGACCTTTGTGTCAAAATTTATTTTACATAATTCTAACTAAAATTTATCAGTAGCTACCTTAACTTTAAATTTGACGAAAGATGATTTTAAGATGATTTAAAAGAAAGGAAGAAACCTATTGTATCTGAATTGAACCTAGCTCACAATTGGATGCATCGTTAATTTGACTGGGGACATTTTACATTCACTTCTCGACGTCCAAGCGACCCAAATAAAAGAATTCACAACTATATTCATCAAAGGCAAAGATAAAATTCCATCTAACTACTTGACGCTACGAAACACAAGTACCACTTGGCCAAAATAATATACGACCCTCGTACCACTTCATCAGCACCTATTCAATCTGAACTACTACCGTTACTCGTTCTAGCAACACTCCTTAACAAAATAAAGAAAAAAGGAAGAAAGTCCTTAACCAAGCAATCCTTAACCAAGCAATCCTTAACCAAGCAATCCGTAACCGCGAGAGGATCCTCCAACTCTCTTAACTGACGCCTGCAAAAAGTCGCGTGATTTTGACACAGCCGTTAACATCCGCAGCGACATCTACTTAGACAGACGACATCGGTGACGCGGACCGTTAAACGATCTTTCTTCCAATGTCCAAAAAAAACCTTTAGTAAAAAGACAGATACCTATAGTACCGAGAGAGTAGTGGCCGAACGGAACGACACACGATCCACGGATGCCCATTCAGACTCATCAGTGCACACTGAACTTGACACCAGCACCACCAATCATTCCCTAGGCTCCGAGTCGATCTTCACACGGAAGTCCCGTGTAAGGTGCACAGTCGTAAATATCGAAGGAATCCGTGTGGCCAGGCTCGTTAATCATCATCACCAGCATCGAGACATTCATACTTGCATCTGGCCTGTGTATTTGACCGTGTGGGAGTCGGTTTACGAGCTGTGCACATCCTCGTGCTCCACCCTGCTCTCTCGTCCCGTCTCTGTTGCTCGAAGAGAACGATAATGCCGCGTACGGTTCGATAGCGGGCGTCGCGACGCCCGGCAGTCTGCCACCGTCGTTCCATTCCATCCAGTTTCGTTCGGCGTCGGGCTATCGCGCGCGCGCGCGTGTACACACACACACATACATACACACGCGTATATATATGTATATAGATGTATAAGGGCGTACAGACACGTACACAGGCGCACGATAGCGCGTGTTTTCGGACGCAAGAAAGCGTCGTCGCTCTTAGATGAGCATTGGCGTCGCCCCACAGAAATTCGCTCGGTTCGTTAACCCTTTGCGACGAATCGATGGGGCTTGCACCACTTTTCTGTTTGCCACGACTTTATGCGCCCTACCAGTGGGTTGTAGGGGAATTCGCGAGCTTTGGAGGTTTTCGCCTCGGGATTGTTACGAGCGATAGTTGGCAGGAACGTCCTCCGCATTTATTTCTCGCCGTGGTATTTGAGAAATGTAGTGGGAGACAGGTCATGAAAATTAATTGCATTCGTAGGATATATTTAGTTTTTTTTTTTTCTGGTAATTAAGTCGGTTTTCGAATGATTAAGTTGGGTCGAAGAATCTTAGAAAGGTGGTATCCCTCTGGTGACGAGTTTTGGAAACTAATGTGTAGATTACCTTCTAGGTCGTTCGCAGTTTAAGGACTTGTAGAAAATTACCTTTTTGTTGCCGATTTCGAGAAAGTAATTTGTTTTAATTATTGACAGTAAAAATGTGCATGAATTTTGATTTTTAGAAACGAAATTACTAAGGAAAATCATTAGATAAGGAATACGAAACATTCTAACCCTAAAATAGAAAAGGATTGATTGCTACGATCTCCAGTCAGCACGCTCCCAAATTTCTAACCCAAAATGTAAAAAGCAACAATAGAAAGACTTTCAGTTTTGAAGTTAGGGGATTTCTGTAGGATTAATGACGGATTCACACAAGTCAAAGGGACTTTTAGTCTGGAAACGCAAAGTAAAGCGACAAAGAGAGGTACGCCAATGGATCAAAGACGCAGGAGGCATGCGTTTGGCGAATCGGGCCGCTTTTAGACACGAATGCTGCCGTACCAGCAGCGCCATTAATTTAGCGGACGATTTGCCCCGATTAATGTCTGCGGTAGTGTGTCTCGCGCGCAAAATCCTCCGATTGTGTTTCCTACGCGGATGAAAGGGAAATGCTGATTTTCCACGGCGTCTTTTTTCACCGTTCCTCTCGTTACGCAATTAAAAAAGTGTTCCTCCACTGAGCAAACCGATTCACGGACCGTTTTAGAAGCATTCGCCGGGTGTTGTTTACGTTTTGTTGGTCCCGTTCCTCGCAACTCTTCAATGGTCCCGTTGATTCGTCACTGAGCCTTCCCAGTCAATTAGCGAACGAGCCTTTAGAATTCGAGTTGGAATTTTTAAGTAGCTCGTTTTCTTCGTCTCTTTGTATGCTTTTTCCCTTCCTCTTTCGTGCTCTTTTGCTTTTTATCGGATTTTCGTTATCGAAGAGATTGATTGAAAGTATTTCACGCTTTTTGAGGTTGGAATGCAAAGGAGAGTTCATCCTTTTGTTTCATGGTGAAATTAGCGGAAAATGAAAGAAAGATCTTCGTATATTGTAAATTTTAATAACTGTTTTTTATACCAAGTTCCTCTCTAAACCTAAATCTGTTATTACAACAGATAAATAAATAAATAAAAAAAAAAAAAAACAAGAAAGGGAGAAAATAACAGAGAAATTAGTCTTCATGTTGGACCATACATAATTTTGTTTCAATTAAAGTTGACTTAGAAGTTATGTAATTGTAGTCGTAGCCTCTATTTCGTAAATATAAATATCAACATAAAGGAATCGAATTGGACTTTAAGATGAAAGGTAATCTAATGCGAACTTCCCAGATTAATCCAACGATACAAATCTGAAACTGGAGAACTTGGAAAACTTCATAGAACTTCTGAGGAAGTATAATGTGAGAACAAAAGATTGTAAACAACAAAAAAAGTGGCAATCATAGCACGGCACTCTCAACGATTATATTCTTAGTTTCATCAAGTTAGTTGGGTAGATTGTCGTCGTTGATAGGTTAGCATCGCAAGCGCCTGTGCTATAACCCATGTGGCGCCAACTTTCCGGACGTACATTGAGCATCTATAAAATAGTCGCTGTGTTGCTCGACTTCGAGTAAGAACTTTCTTTTATCAAAATTGCCGTACCCTGTTTGAAATATTCTTTTATGCGAAATAGTCCCCTTATATTTATTCACCACTTTCCCATGTATACTTTCTTCAAATTATTTTCCTACTTTTATTTTATTTCTGTCCTACTTACTTGTATCTTAATACTTTTTAGTCCTAAATTATCTCTTTGAATTTGACGTGGCATGTCTATTAAATTATTTAATCTCTCAGTCGTAAATGACTATTTTCCCCAACTTTCTATACTGTCTCTACTAAATTACTATTCTGCTAACCTACCATTCTACTTATGCTTGTTATACCACTCTTCAACTCTAAATTACTATTTTTCGCAACACTCTATGACCATCTTTACCGAACTACCATTCTCCCAACCCTACTTTACCTCTACCCTATCTTCTTTCAACGTACAATTTACCTAGCCTTAAATCAAACCTACGTTACCCTCCATTTCCTGCATGTCAAATACAAAGCAGCCGGAAAGACTTTTCCGATTTCTCTCGAGCAACATCCCATCAAAGTCAGAACACGACGAATCGACAGCCGAATGCAAGATTTCAATAACTTCGCCTCTTAAATGCTCCATTTCCCGGTTGCTTTGTAAAACTACAGAGAACAGTTCGATATTCCGTAGCCATTTCGTCTGGAGAAACGAGCCACGTTTCCGCGGACTCCTCCACTCGAACAGCAATAAAGTTCAATGGTGTATTTCCACTCACTGTCCTCTGAATAATGTTGAGAGCCGTTCGTCGAGCATCCATTCTCGAGGCGAGAGAATACTAAAGAGACGTGGAAAGAGAAAAGGAGACAGACGAGAACCGATCGAACGGAAGAAGCTGAAAGATAAGGAAAGGATAGGGAAAAGAGGCAGCGAGGTAACCTCTCGAAGTAGCGTGCTGGTATCGATCGACTCTTCACGGTCGACGCTCGTTATCGGTGTTTCTACGCTTTTTCTCGTTCCCTTCGGCTCCCCATCCTCGATCTCCTCTCGCCAAACTCATCTCCTCCTCGTTCTCGTTCTACCACTCGTAAACAGCGGATCGTTTCGTTCGAGCTTTATATGAAAAATCCATTTCGTTGAACTATGACAGAATCCTCTGTGGAAAAGGTTCTCTTTTGGTTGACGTTTTTGGTAGACCTGTCAATATCCTTTTCCCTCGATCATGGGGAATGGTTAATAAAAGTGTCCTTTTTCCATGACTGACCGCCAGAGGGCAGGAGGAGCGGCTCGTTTGGGGAATTGAAAGTTCTGGCAGGTGGCTGACGGGTGGTTATTTTCTTTTTCTCCCTGATGGTTTCCGCGTTTGACGAGCCACATGAAAGGTTGTTGCACGGCGCGTATGGTGGTACTGTACTGGGTGTTTCAATCGCGTCGTTTCGATCTGCGTTTTTCGATGTGAATGGAGCATCGGTTTCGTTTGGGGGATTGGTCTTTTTTTTGAAGCTTTATAAGAGGATTATAAAGTTTCGTGCTGCTGGAATAGGATTTTTTGGGGGTTCTACAAACGATGAACGTTGCTTTCTTTGGAAGCGGATTTCAGGGTTCTTGAAGTTATCGGTATTTCTTTTAGAAGAAAGAACAACTTTTGGAGGATATCTTCCCTTTGTAGAGGGTTCTCGTGCAGAAACACTTTCCTAGTATTCTCGAAATTATCAATATTCCGTTTTATAGACTTTCAAAATTAATCGCTATTATATTTTAGGACAGATTATTCAAAGTTTCTGATGTTATATCTAATATTTCTTTTCGCAATCACTTATTAATGATTCGCTTTAGGGATTGATATCTTAAATATTCCACAATTATCTTCCCTTCTCACAATCACCGCTCGCTTTATAAACCCCTTTTGCAAACAATCCTGAACATACGATGCCTATCAAAAATCCCCCACCCCTAACTTCCAAAGGCCTATCCATCAGTGGCTTTATAAACGATTATATACAAACGATCAATTCGTTCTGTATGTACAGCGAACAGCGATGAATTCGGTCATAAATCAATTCCATGTTATGACTGGCCTTTGTGGAGTGTTGGAAAACGTTCAACGATCGGTTTGTTTTACAGTGTCTGGCACGACAAACAAGAAAGAGGAAGAGACGGCGGTGGCCACTGTTGGTGTCACAGAAGAGACCACCGATGTCCTGGGCACGAGATCCAGGACACGAAGCGAATCTGGTGGAGGCATAGACCTCTTGGAAGCGTTACAGCTGCACAATACAACGCGGCAGGGTGTTACACAGGTGCCAGGACTGGTTAGGTTAAAGCCAGCCTATTATCTTCAGGGTGAGTGTCGTTTACAAATTGTTTTGTCATTCGTGACAGTTCCTTGGATAGAATCGTTTCTATGGTTTCAAAGATTGTTTGTTAATATGTTTTGCATTGACTATGATCTTTATATATCATTCACTGTAAACTGTAATCTTTGAACGAAATTGTTTGAAGAAAATTATTTATAATTGTTTAGAATTAAAATATTCTGTTGCGTAAATTGCAATGTGAATGTGTATAGTCAACGTCTTGATGTCGTGCAACATTGTATACTTTAGTATAAGAGACATATGACGAGCCAAAGACGTTATTTAATGCCAGCGGGTTAACAGTCTATTCCGTTTACGTCAAGAGATCAATTTGAGAATCACAGTTTAAAGGTCCAGCGGAAAATCTCTAGGAGAAAGATGATTTTTAAGGTTAAATGACACTTTTAACACGTCGTTTTACTGAGAATCGCATGACGTATCAGATAAATCTTTTATTGTCCAAAGGTTAAATATGTTCGAACTTTAAGTATCATTTTCATATTTATCTTAATTTTCTTCAATATACTGTACTATACAAACAACATACATTGCTCCATTAGAGAAATAAAGAAGACCATCAACTATTCCTAACTCAATTTTACTTCGAACCTTCAATAATCTAATTTCGCCCAAAATATTTCACTTGCCTCAATGTTTCTCATATATAAATAACATACATGCTTTCATTAGACAAATAAAAAACGTTTATCCATTTTTTAAAAACAATTTTTATTTCTTCCGAAGATTTAAACTTAAGCGAAAAATTTGACGACTTGTGTCAATATTTGGGACGTGGCAGCTCGAAATATGGGTGAAACGAGCATAAATCATATCGCGCAATTTACACTGGCGCACGGTATTGCGTGCAGATTGTATGGGACGCAGTAAATTTCACGAGTGGTGTAGGAACCGAAACGGGTATCTGTAGAAGGTTCTCTTAACCCGAATATAACCCTGTTTGCATATCGGAGAGCCGTTTTGTCCGCGTGATATCTTCCTATATAGAATTTTGTGACTGGTAATCATCGTCAGTCATAAAGTCGATTATTACTTCTTGCGTATCGCGTGTTACCTCGCCCTCCTTTTTTGTATTCGCCATTGGAAATATATGTAGGTGCTTTGCGATTTTATGTATATATCATTGAAGGTTAGAATCATATTTGTGGAGGGTCAAAGTTACCAATATGTTACTGTGAGGTATAATAAAGTTACAGTCCTTTTATCATTATTTTGTGATCGAAGATGAACGATCGATGATTAGAGGTCACAAAAATGGAAGATCATATCCTTTTAATGTTAAGAAGTTATCCAGCTTCAAGCACACAAGGTAGATTTTTGACTAAACTTTGATTAAAATTAAAATATGTTTCGTTCATAACAAAAATTAATTTTAGTGCCTAGGTAATATAAATTACGTTTTTTCCGATCACTGTGTACATGGAGACTTGAATGGAATTAAATAGCGATTACACAGGAAATTTCGTTAAATTTAATCATGTGTTCATTAAGGGGATACTTTCAGTAGTGTCTAAAAAGTGTCTAAGAAAAGAAAAAATGTCAAAATCCAGAATTAAAACAATTTTGTGTAGCCGTATGATCTTTGAGGTTATGTAATGAGTTAATATCGAAAATAAAAATGCTACATTCGAAATAACACGGTATTTAATTGAATCAGATTTAGTAAAGGAAAACTCAGGAATTTTCTATTCTTTCAAAGTTTTACCTCGCCAATGAAGTTCTTTTATGTATGAAATTTTTCCAATTACTCTCGAAAAAGCGTTTTAATTTCTCGGAACGGAACGAATTCGTGCGATACAGTGATCAACTGGAAAAACAATTGGCCCTCATCAGTTGAACCGTGATGGTTACATAACGACCGATTAATCGATATTGTGAAAGGTCAGTTTCATAGCCGCGTCGTCTCCATTGGCAGACCTCCGGAGGGAATTCCCTCGTGGTCTGCGAGTATCGATTGTCCTTTCAAGTTTCGAGCGAATTGACCCGGCATTTTTGCGGCATTTCCGGCTTTTAAGTCTATGAACGTGGAACAGCAATTCTCTTCTTTCCATCATGCGATAATCCTTTTTAAGGTTATGTAACAATTCTTAATCAGTTAATGTATACGTTTGCTCACGATATTAGATAATATAATCTACCTATCATATTTTTAATATAACATATCTCACGCTATCGTTATTGTAATATTTTACATATTGATACGACATTTAATCCCATGATTCCCTTCATTTAAAACTGACATATTTGAGTTCTATGAGTCAAAAGGAAAGAGGAAAGAAAATGAGTCAATTTAAAGTCCCCTAAAACGAAGTTTAGTTCTACGTTATACGTGAAATCGAGAATATGGTGACACCCTGTATAGCGAATAAATACCCGGCTTCCCCTTCCTCCGAACATCCGACGTCAGAGAAACGTGCACACAGCCGTGGCTAAAAGCGTGGGCGACGGTGCAACGTCCGCGAAAAGCGAGCATAGAATGGGGGGTGGTTGGCCCAAGGGCGACAGCAGGGGTTTCCCCGAAAGAAATTTCAATTACCGACCCGGTCTGCACCCTCGGTCGATGGTTTCGCGGAAGTAACTGAACGTTCTTTGCGGTTTGCAACGTCGAACCAAAGGGAACCCTCTTTTTCTCTTGCTTTCCTTTCCTCACTGCAACCCCTTGCACAACCCTATTTTCGCTCGTTTCTCTGTCTTCGCGTGCGAGCGTTTTTACGAGTCGAAATGGTCGATGTTATTCGATTGAGACGTTCCTTGCTTTAGTATGAGTTCTTGGCAGGCGATCATGATTGTTTTTAAAGTTCGCTTGCATTGGGATCCAGAAGATGGTTTATGGAATTGCGAGTGGTTGTAACGGAGAATCTTAGAGAATGATGAATCATTTGATTATTCTGCTTGAGTCAGGAGTGTTTGGTTATAGTGGTTGTTCTTGGCACAGCTGAATCTGAGGGACAATTATTACAGTTGATATATGAGACGAATGAATCGTTTTAGTGTTTTGGTTAAACCAATATGGAATCAATGAACTACTTTATTATCTAATTTGAATCGGAATAGATAATTTGTAGTACATATTTCTGATGTTGAGATACAATATGAAGAAGTTTTATAGTTATTTAGTTTGAGTCAGAGAAATTAGGATTGAATAACGCAATTATGACTGAGGTATGAAGCAACTATTTCGTTTAGTTCGATTTAGAAAAATGAGGTTATGATACTGAATTTAGCAATACAGTTATGATTGGCATACAGGATAAATGACCTTTCTGTTAGTAATCAATTTTATGGTATAGTTAAGGTTAGGTACTATATGTTCCATTGCTTTGCTATTGACTATTGACTTTAGTTATACATTTCTGTTTCGAATACGAGGTGAATTAGTCATTTTACTATTTACTTCATAAGTATCTGTTTATATTAATTAATTTTCCTGTACAGTTAAGGTTAGGTTCTTTGTGAAGATTTTAAATAATATCATATGGTAAAGTGGATACTTCATCGATGTTTTATTATTTTTCCATTACACACGTATTTGTTCACTTAGTTCTTATTTTTCTTGTCATGTGTTCACCCTCGATAAATATCCTTCTGGACAGTGGATTGAGGAAGAGGAAGCATCCCCGAAATTCAGTTCATTCAGTTCGTATTGGGAGACCATTGTAATCACCGAACAAAGGATTCGAACGATATACACTGACACGTGTCAGAGTTTTCTCTGAACATGGAAAACAAGATTTCATGATCCCCCTTTTGTAGTTCGATGGGGAACCAAAACCACTCTGGTCCTAAAATTGCTCGACCCCATGTCTATCTCATCTGAGGGGAATACCCGATCTAATCTATACGCTGTTTATTTGCGAAACGAATAACTTTCTCGCCGACTATCTTCACAGATGCTAAATTATTTCTGGCTACTGGTTTAGGATTCCCCTTTGATCATTCTTCTGTGTTATCGATTTCGAATATGGGAATTTGGTTGAATTAGATTTGTATTGGCGAATTGTATTTGCATCTTAATGTGGAACATTTCACAAATTCTTCACGAATTTTGTATTTATAGACGATGTTTGGTCTTAAGTAAATATAAGTGAAGTAGCATTTAGTTAGAGGTTAGAACTTCTATAGGTTTGAGTTGCCTAATTGAAACAATCACGCTGTTCCATTTTGAAAACGTTTTGAAAACCAGTGAGATGAAACATTGTATGAACACTCGTATAAACATTGCAGCTTTCATTTTTCACGTTCAACATAGATGAATCAACTGTCATGCACATCCAGAGTATAATAGTGCAAATTCGCCTTAATCTACCTTCGCCTTCTACATCACCCGTTCAGTGTCACCGACCAGAAGTCATCGATACGTGTGCCAGTTGGTGCAAAACAATTACGTACGGCTTAAAAGGGTCTGTTACATGCACTTACCCGTTAACAAACCATGGACTTGGATAATTGAACGTGGTATAGCGTTCGATGGCCCTCGGGTGTACATTATAGGCCCTTGGTGTCTGGTTACTTTTTATTAAGGCTCGCGCGCCGCGTCTGAAACTCGAGGCCCATGCGAGAAGCCTGGCGCATGCGCGCTGCATTCATGCGTGGCGACAGACCGATCCTTAGGGCAGACGCGCAATCGCCGCGGGCCCCGTCCGATTACACGGTTCGCTGGCGAGGCCCACGCGAACAATTAATTCTGCCAGTGCGCTTAATCGAACAACGAAGGATCAGCTTTGCACAGGAACCACGTTTTATCCCGCTTCCAGCGAAACTTTATCGCTCGTGCCTTGTTCCAGCTAATGAGCCATCGTACCGTGCAAAAGGTATCGTCTTACAGCCGGTGTAGATGGCGTGACTAGGGTATAACTCTAGTGGAATTAATAGGCGAATATGTGCACGCAATATGACCTTTTTCTCTCCTATTTATATCATGATTAGAAACTTATGAGAAGTATTATAGAACTTGAAGTTTAATGTAAGGTTAGAATTTAAACAAAGTTTCTTAAATATTTCAGATATGTAGAATAGTAAAATTAAATTTGCAAGTTAAAGACTTTCTATTGGTTTTCGATCGTTAAAATTTTTGATACATTTTGATAAATTTCGGATTATATAGGATTAACTAAGATAATTGATATAATATTGCGTATATTATCTAATTTCTATGAGAGGGATTGTACAGAAATCTTTGAAATAGAGATATTAAAGTTTGTTGGAATTTTCCTGGACGTAACGGACGAAGCAATTGTGAACAATCGAATTCCCATGTCCACGGGATTACGTAACTATGCGAGCAGGAACCGTGAATGAGACTAATCGATGCGACCCACCAAAAATTTCGGTTGACCTACATACGAGGTCTGTGAATCCTTCCCTCGTCGAGCCGAACAATGTTCCCAAACTTCTACCAGTCCTATTCTATGATGGATCGCATCTAGCAGACTTTGCAAGTAGTTTTATCCATTGTTGCCAACTTGCGAAACTCTACTTAGACAGCAGCACTGGAAAACTTGGTCAAATCCTTACTATAATCAACATCAGTCATTCCGGTTTCCTTTAGTTCTCATTCTTTTATTTTACCACTACATTTACCACTATATATTAATTAAATTACAATCTTTTTGTCTTTGAGTGTGCACATCACTCGCGCTGCAATATAATATATTGCATGCTGATAGCCCACTACCACAGACAAAAGAAAGATTGACGCTTAAATGATACGAAGAGACAACATAATTTTACTTAATAAATCAGAAGTTGTATTTTATTTCCTGTAGCAAAATACAGAAATTATAATTATGAAAATGTCTACTACAAAAGTTACTAGCACTTGCTTTAAACTTTTCTTTATCTACCATATTTACTTCTAGAATTTAATTCTGTTTGAATTACAAATTTTCTTACAAGTCTATATTCGTGCATAATCGTTTTCTTCAAATGAAATTACATCGTCGGAGTTATTAGTAGCGATATCACAGAATGGCAGAGTGGGTCGCAGGAATGATTGAGTTTTACTACTTCAGGCGAGGAGAGGGAGCTCCGACTGAACGAGGCGAGCTTCAAACAAGCGGCCACGCTACTCCGGCAGGTTCCGGAATTCACTATAGCCGCCGCTCTGCGACAAGAGGAGGCCAATTCCGGGACGATCGTCGCCTTTTCACATGGGAACAATAGGTAGGGATCACGCGTAATTTCGTTCCTCTCATTTCATTCGCGATTCAAAGCGACCCCATCGTGGTGGTGTTCATGCGATGCATAAACAGAGTATGGCGTTAAATCCCTTTATTTCGCTTATTGACGCTTTTATTTCGCTTCTTTTCACTTTTACCGTTTCCCTTTATGGAAAAATTAAATGTTATGAATTCAAATGATGATCCGAATTTACATCGGCGATCAATATTTTTTGCTTTTTGCGAATCAGCTTAGATACAGATAAATCATTTAAGAGAGATGTCTACAGTTTTCATTGCTTCCATGTAGTAGAATCGACCTTATAAATAACCCCTATATATTTTGGGGCATTCTATACATATTCCTTCTATCTCTTTTTATTATTTTACATTTCTTCTAATCTTCTCTTTCGTTTATTTTTGGAATGAACAGCTCTAATTTGAAATAAAGTCAGTTACTCTTCATCAAGTTTAAAAATATCTTAGTTGAAGAACTAACTTTATTTTTAATAACATAACTCGTCTTACTTTTAATAGAATCTTTTAATAAACTGGAAGTGAGTCTTCTGAATACCATTTCCTCCTGCCTACTATATTTTTACTTTCTTAAAATAACGAAATAGAATGAGCGAAGGATATTAGCCAGAGATGGCTAAACCTTCCCTTTTGTCCCAGTCGATTGAAGACGTAGTTACGATCGGAAAACGAGTTAGCGAGATCTAATAGAATCGACCAACTGAAAAAGGTAGGAAGACACATTCTTAAGGAAATTACTGTGTCAATTGTTGAGTCGGGAACGAAGGAGAGCACTTAACCTCAAAGTAGTTGCACCCTCTGTTGGAACGCGAGTAGCGCAGTCTAGTCGTTTTGACCTGGCTGACACAAATTGGATGTATGCATCTACGTGTCTGCGTATTTAGACAGTAATTAACACGCTTCGTCAAGCAGAAACCACTGTCAGAGTTTAAGCGGAATTAATTGTTGATTTGATATCCCTATGACTCGTAAATGTGATCTAGAGATTTTCATGAATCGGAGTTTAACCTAAATCTGTAATCTTTTACATATTTTATATGATATTAAATATTTCCTGGAACTGGAATGTCGATTACATTTATTATCAGGTACAGTGTGCTAATCTCGATGTGTTCCACATTAGAGCCCGTTATAGACGATAAGCGTGAAACGGAAATTGCGGTACACACACGCCATCAACTCTATTCTGATTCAATCACGTAATCTATTTAATTCCGTGTACACGTTTCAATTAAGAGGCTGCAGCTGATTTTGATCGACCTACAGACGCGGCTCGTGTACCACATTCTGTAATTGCATTATTGAACCGCTTGGTCTGCTACGTTGCCATTAAACAATTTCATGCGATTAAGTAACCAGTATCTAGTAAATTTCTAGTAACAGAGATTTAATCTTATAACCCGAGTCAAATCCAATTATATTACAGCCACACGCAATTTATACCAAATCCTAACCTAAATCAGAAAAAAATAGTAAAACACGAAGTATCACTTCAATGAATGTTAAAATAATAAAATATCCCTAGTGAAAATTCATTTGAAATTATTCTCATAATCGTTCGATAATATATATGACTAACTACTTAAATATTTACTAGTTATTAGAATAAAATGGAATGGCTAGTAACTTCAATGACTTGGGATTCGATCAAACTGTTTTCTATGAATTCGCAGATATTTGGAGCTGCAGAGCAGCGGCCGTAAGGACGAGCTTCGACTTCACTACGTATCGCGCCGGGACGGTAGCGTCCACGTGGAGGCGTTTCCTTTCCGTCTGGCCGACGCCGCCTGGCACAAGGTCGCCCTCAGTGTAAGCGGCTCGCAGGTCGAGCTGCTCGTCGACTGTCATCCCTTGTACAGGCGGCTGCTTAGGCCTGGACCACCTGACACCAATTTCACTCTGCCACAGCTTCAACTTTGGGTTGGACAGAGAAACGCCAGGCACTTTCTCTTTAAGGTACGACCTCCTCTTCTTCTTAATTCTGTTTCTCTTACCCACATTCCCGTCCTAAAATCTCAAGACTTAAAAGTCTTATCTTTTATTTTTAGCAAGACTTAATAAAATACAAATATAACTTTCCTAAGATCCTTCAGCGAGGTTATACTTTCCTTCGATACGATTCTAATTACCATTCTAATTGATTAGAGACGAAAAATAAAAAACGGAATGTAATTATAATCTTTTAAGAATTTGAAATTTCAATCAACTGAGATAAGTTCGTACGATTGTCGCGCCACAGGGTGCTTTGCAGGATGTGCAGCTGATACCAGGCCCCCATGGCTACCTATCACAGTGTCCTCAGCTCGATTCATCATGTCCCACTTGCGGTCAATTTTCTATATTACAAAACACGGTGGAACAGCTGATGCATAACCTTAACGAGCTGACGCATAGGGTGAGTAGTCAGCAGTGGTCTGGTTAAACTTGTTAGAATCATGACTGGACTGCGAATCTTTATACGCATTAATTTTTCTGAATATAATTGAGGATCTTTCTGGTCAAAGAAATCCTCCTATCCAAAGCACCTCCTATCAGAGAAAGTAGGGAAAGTTGAGTCAGTTACAGGTTTAGTTCTAATTAGTAGGTTGGCTTTTAAAACTTTTCTATAGATATTATGTAAATAAATGCCTAATATCTGCCTAATTTAGGGGTTTTCTTGAAAAGTCCCTAGACAATCGTTGTATTCGCTTATTCACGTCCTTCCTTTTAGCTAGCCGCTGCAGAGGGCAGGATAAGCAGAGTGGAGGAGTGCGAGTGCCAAAAATCATGCAGGGCAAACGGCACCGTCCACGAGGATGGTGCGACCTGGGAGAAGGGCTGCCAACAATGTTCCTGCGTCCATGGGGAGATCGAGTGCAGACCGACACCCTGTGCACCTGTCACCTGCAAGAATCCTGTCATTTCTCAGGGACAGTGCTGTCCCACTTGCTTAAGTATGTATTCTACTAAACTCAGATTATAATTCTAATCTTTGTATAGGTTTTAAATCCTAATTAGCAAATTTTTAAAGATTAATTTAATTGCATAATTACGAAAGTTCAATTCCGTGTAATTGTCAAATCCAATTTTCGCCTATTATTTACTAATGTTCTCTGATTAATAATTATCCTTAGAACAATGTTATTTGCACGGAGTTATTTACGATCACGGTGAGAAAGTCTCGCCGAAACAGTGCGTAGAATGTGACTGTTTCGATGGCAGCTTCACCTGTCAGAGGTTCGATACGGAAACAAGATGTCCGCCACTGCCCTGTCCACCGAGCGAGCAGATTAGTGTGGCAGAAGAATGCTGCAAATTCTGTCCAGGTACAGTTATCCACACAAGCATATTTCGAATAACCAAATATTTTATGATACTTATTATATTGATCAATATTCTTCGGTGTTTATGACAATTCATGAACGTCCAGCTGACAGTAAATCACGATCGTACATGTTTAGCGGACGATGATAATATTTAATTACTCAGTGATGTTTATTTTAACATTTTAATAAAAGTCATTTATAAAATTTCGCTTGTACCATACAGTACTCGATTAACCTACTAATTGTACAATCCGTGGAGAAAACATTGATAGTATTAAAAATATTGAAAGGTATTAGTTCTAGTAACATAATGGAATTAAAAAAGATAATAAATTAATTAATACCAGAAATTTCCAATTTCTTACTTTTCACGCTTCCTTAATTTAAATGTTCTTTACGTAGTCATAAATTAATTAAAATTTTGCCAAGGATTGTACTCAATGCTATAATTCAATCATGATTCAGCACTAAAACCCCATAACTACTAGTAAACAAAACGCTGCATGTCATTCCATGGTACTCACATTATATATAAAAATATCCCTGGAAGAAAATTCCTCTATATTCTGCTGTCATATAAAAGCATGTCGAATGGCATGTAAGGCGAGCAAACTAAACTGAGCCTGAGATCGAAAAGAACCTGATCCAATGCCAATAATCGAATGTTCTAACTGTCCTTGCATCCGCCTGGCTAACCCAATTTAACCAGGGGTGGACTACTGCGCGAAGGGCCACAAGTGTCACGCTAACGCGTCCTGCCTGAACCTGCAGACAACGTACGCCTGCCACTGCGATATCGGTTTCCAGGGGGATGGTCATAACTGTCACGGTACCTAATGCTTCTCTAACTTTTCTTTCTTCATCTTTATGTTTCTATTTCTCATGCTCCTTTTCTTTATGTCGACGTTTGAAGCTTTGTTCAAATTAGTTAAGTTGCTCGAATTCAAGCTACTTGATTCGAGCAACTTGACTAATCTGAACGGTGCTTAACAACCTTCAGTTCGATCGAACTTACCGAGATGGCAGGTTGATCGCGATGCTTCGCGTCGATCGATCCTCTGCCGTAAAATATGTAGAGGATCGATGTTGGTGCACACGTGGCCAATCCCAACATGTTTGCTTACTCGTGGCTTCGTCGATGGTCACGTCGAACAGCCAGGTCGTCGACGATTGCGGTTACAGAATTGCGGTAACATGGTTGCGTTCATGTCTCTGTTACAGTCTGATTAGAATCGGCTTTCACCTTATTGTCTGTAGATCAGTACTCGAAATTCGTGTTGATAGGCGGTTTAATGAGTTTCAAAAGAGCATCGTGCGGTAACGTGTATTCATAGTTCACGCACGCATTAAAATAAAGTACACGCAAACGTCTTCGCAATTCTATAATGAAAATAAATATATTCATCTTTCAAAGCTATTTTTTGGTCCTTGGGAAGTTATCACCATCGCTTTGAACTTTAAGTGATCTTGAAGAAAATGTTCGCAAAATTACTAAATTAAAGTTGTTTATAAGAGTCCATCACTCAGATGGTTTATTAAGTTACAAAGTTACCACTAAATTCGTTTATAAGCTATATTTGCTCAAGGTCATCTGAAAGTCCACCTATCAGAAGAAATTAATTTGGAATAATTAAATAAATACTTTGACACCACAGATGTAGATGAATGCAAGCAGCAAGGTGGTTCTGAGGGGCATCATTGTAACGCGAACACAAAATGCGTGAACGTGATCGGTTCTTATACGTGCGAGTGTCTTCCGGGTTATCACAGAGTAGACAAGTTCAACTGTGCCGAGTTAGATGAGTGTGCGACTGGTCATCATGCGTGCGACGAACACGCCACCTGCGTCAACACTGCGGGAAGTTACTATTGCATCTGCAAGGATGGCTACACTGGCGATGGTTACACGTGCAAACGTATGTTTGTTTCTTTAACCTTCTTTTCATTTTCCTGTGTTAAGTTATCCTAAAAATTTTCCCAGTTTTTACTGCATCTGATTTTGGTCAAATATGATTAGGTAAAGAAAAGGAGATAAAATATTCAGTTTAAAAAAGAATTATATTCTTTTAGAATGGCTCAACACTAGAGAATCTTCCAGAAAGGCGAAATAATTCCTATACGCCATTATAAGAATACCTTCTTTGTTCTTTTCAGCTGTCTGCAATCAGACCTGTCAAAATGGTGGCGAGTGCGTAGCGCCAGGAAGGTGTTCCTGTCGACGTGGCTATATCGGCAACAGTTGTGAACTAGATCTTGACGAGTGTGCGAGTGATTTGCATCGATGCCATCAGTCGTCGACTTGTTTCAATATGCCCGGTTGGTACTACTGTCGTTGCAAGCCAGGTTACAGAAGCGCCCTCCACGATAGTACTCAGGGTACGCAGTGTGTCGATATCGACGAGTGCAACGATCAAACGATCGAAAGGAGGCACACCTGTCATCCTAGTGCTAAATGTGTCAATACCGAAGGAGGTTATGAATGTGTTTGTCCACTTCAGGAGGACAATCGCACTATGGAGGAATGTAGGCTGAGTAAGTGCATATTTTCGTGTAGAAATGTAATATTACATCTTAATTTATTTTACTGTCTTCTTTTAAGAATAGTTTACTTTCTGTCAAGTATACAGATTACTCGTTGTTCATTGAACTTCAATGGGAAGAATTCGAGAAATATTTAAAATAGAATAAAAATGCTTCTATCTTTAACAGGTTGCTGGTTCGAGAATCGAGAGGTGAGAAACGGAGAGACTCTAGCTCCAGCTGGGAATCCCTGCAGAAGATGCACTTGTAAAGATGGCGTCATCACATGCAAAGACCCTATATGCGACTGCAGCGCCCCTGGAAGTCATAGGGACAAATGTTGTCCGCAATGTGATCCTGCAGCCTCTTGCAGACATCAAGAGCTTCATCACCTAGTCTTCAGAAGTGGCGAACGATGGATATACCAGTGTCAGACTTGCGAATGCCTGGTAACAGCGCTAACCTCAAAAATTGCTAACCTAACCCCTTATTCTTTATAGAACAATTATTATCAAATACAATACATATTACTCAAATAATAGACAAAAGCGGATCCCAAATGATCACGAAATTCTATCTTTCGCAGTGTAATTAAATTCAGTGTCATTTGACGATCATCTCAAATAAACATAGATTTTGACAAAATCACTATCTGATATGTTACAGTATGGCGAAATAGACTGCTGGCAGATGGAGTGTCCACCAGTGACCTGCTCGAACCCTGTGACAGAGGATGGGGATTGTTGTCCTCGTTGCGAAGATGATCCCTGCGCGAGAGAATTGCCTGGAAATGGCACCTCCCTCTCAGTACTGACCAGACCACGACCCTGTAGCTACTCCGGGATTATCCACGACAGTGGCAGCTCCTGGCAGGATCCCAATGACAAGTGCACCACGTGCGAGTGCAAGGTAAGGAGGACGTTTGGCCTCGGTCACATCGGGGGAACGAAGAATCATCAGTATCGCAGGATACGGATAGAATAGGGGGGTCCGTGAGGAAAGAGATTCGCGAATTATAGTGGAGGAACTATGGCCTAGATGATATAGCGATGAAATTATTGATTTATATTAAATTTTCGTAGGAATATTCTTTCTACTTTTACTTTTTTTGTACACTAATGTTTCCTATATTCAATAAAAATTGGTAGTTTATAATAAGATACTGTTCAGTGAATTCTCTTCTGGTAACATATAGAGAGCGTTTCAAATATGCCGCTTTAATAACGTAGATAAGCATCGTGGCCAGAAGTTTCTATTTACCGCGCTCTCTTTTCCCGCGAAATCAAGAGCTCAAGGTCAGTAAATAACCAAAAAACTAAATGTCGCCTTCATTTAGCCGTGGTTCTGTCATGCGTCTAATTAATTACGTTCACTATGTTCCGACGAGGCGCGACCAGTTGCATTCCAAAAACATTGATGTACATAATACACGTGGCGGATTAACATTTTCTTTAATATAATATTCTTCTGTTTTTCTTAACTCTATTTCTGCTTCAGTTGCAGTAAACTCAAACGCTGAACTAACATCGCTTGCATTTTGCATGGACGGCCATCAGTATTGATGTAATTAATTTAAGATACATGTAAACCATGAAACAATTGTAAATATATTTACTAATATTTTTCAATTAACTAAAAAGTATTATTTTATTAACTTTGTGTGTAAAGTATATAAAAGAATAATCGTAGCTTATAATTTTAATTGATTCAGAGACTCGAGCTTCGCAATATAACATCCGCCACGTGTTTAATTAGAGTCACACGTGTCAGCATATAAATATATTTATTTTTCTCTCACTCTTTTGTTTCTCTGTTTTCGTCTCACTGTCATTTATTTACAGTGTCAGTAGGTAACCCTATAATACAAGGTACCTATATACTGACTGTCATTTATTTCCAGTATGCCATTTATTTTTGCGGTGTGTATAACGCGAATCAACTTCTTGCAAGGCTATCTGCGCTAATAAAATCTTGCTCTTTCGTACGCTGAGAGAAAAGAATTTCATCAAAATATTCCACTCATTTTCGTTAAAGTCTTTGAAGTATAAGTATAATCTACGAGTTCATGAGTCTCATAACCTCACTTTGTCATAGATATAGTACAGTCCTAGCTCACACAAGACTTAGATTAATCCAGCTTAGCCAAACGCTTAGACTAAATCCAACTAATATTCAATTATAGCTTAGTTAAAACGTAAATTAACTGTTATATTTAGATCTAACTTGGAATTAGTCTAGATGTAAGCTGGATTTAGAGTACTTAACTGAATTTAAAATTTGTTTGAAGCTAGCAATTAGTCTAATCTAGAATTTAAAAGGAGAAAGATTCGACCTTAATGTAACATAACTTAGGTCTAAGGCTAACCTAATCTAGAGTAGATAAAAGTATGGATTATCGACACCCTGACTTCAAAGGCTGAACGAAGTCTCTCTTGAACAAAATTTTAATTCTTTAAATATAAGTTCTCTCGGCGTGAGCTAACTATTGCGTGGTGCTACAGTTCTTGCCATTATGTGAATTGTCTAAAGCTGTGTTCACCATATGTAAATTACTTCAATTGGATCTGTCTGTTCTGGCAATACCAGCGTACGAGACACGTTCAGGGGCGTCCCTAAGTTAGCCTAGACTATTCTTATGTGTAATGTTTTTTCGTTGGCTGCCTTGCACGCGGCAGTGTTCATTATTATTATTATTACTAGTCCTTCACTTTAAATCAGAAAGACGAGATTCCTAATTCGGCACCGTATATACATATATGTATTTACTATGCATGTTTATTTAATGATCAGAGTAATCACGTGCTGTACGTAACGTAGAAACGAGAATCATTATTAATGTTAATGTTATCGTTATTATATACTGATATATATATATCTATATATTTATTTTTGTAGTAACAGTTGATTTGATCAATTGTATAATTATTCTTTCTTTTTTCGTTTAACCCTCGCTCACTGTATAAACCAGATGCTAAATAGCTTGAATTATTATAAATATATACAAATATGTATAGCTTAAAAATTGTTTAAGAAATCTATGGAATAATTTTCGGTATATAAACAGTTAGCTTGCGTTGAACTTTAGCCATGGAGTTTTAGGTCTCACACAAATTGAACACTGCCGCGAGAAATAATTCAAATCGCGCGCGCAAGATCACAAGCTCTGATCCAACTTTCGTCCGATTCTCGTGAGATTCGAACTGAAAACTTTCACTGCTTCGGGTCGGCCCTGCATGGATCGTATTCAATACATATTCGCCTGGCAACGACTAATCGAGAGTGGATCCTATATCTCATTGCGACCGAGTGTAGCATGACCTCGACCTCGTCGATTCATTAGAATCTATCTTATTAAAAAAACAAAACTAACAACATTATAGCACCACAGTCCTTACTATAAAATATATTCAACGTAATGTTTAATATAGCTTGATAACCCATAATTACAAAAAAAAAAAAAAGGAAAAAAAAAGAGAAGAATCAGTAAAAGTAACTAGAGTGATATATGGAGCTTTTCAAAGAGAAAAAAGTGGTTAAGTTGGTTATATGTTTAAAATGAATCGGCGAGGAGAGATGAGCTGATGTGTTGAGCGGATACCTGTTAATTAACATAGAAAGAACGAAAACGTATGCTGTGTAATCATGCTATGAAAAATTCTTAATATCCCATGCCATTTCATAACATACGTAAATACACACATCGGCCGTGAATGACTAACCTGACTAGCCTAACGATGGGTATCCTTGCAGGTGCCGTACTGCGCCCAATTGGTGAGCAATAGCGCGTGTTGTGTGCATCGGTAATCACGTCACTTCTACCTCACCTATAATCTTCTCTACCCGCCTCTTCTTCTTCTTTTTTATTTATTATTAATGTCTTTTTCTCTCTATCTTCTTTTTTCTATTTCTTACTTGTCACTTATTTAAGCGCCCACGAGCTCTCAAATGCTTTTGTTTTCCTTCTGCCTGCTTCATCGAATAGCACTTTGGTAACTTTATTTCTCTTCCACTCTAGCTATCGCTGCCCCAAACCCTACTCGCTTCTTATTTGTATCTTCGTTTGAAACTTTACATTTCTCTGTGTTGTAACGTTCGTTTAGAATCCACTAGAGGGAGTAATCTGGTTCATTCGTTCATAGAGGTCTCTTGCGTTCGTTGATCGCCGCACGCTGGTCACCAAGCTTCTAATTTTTCAACTTTTTCTTGCGTTGGGTTACACCCACTCTGGTCGTCTATGCCACGTGTAAACTTGCAAGTCTTTAGATGTGAATCAAGTTGAAATCGGAATAATTGTGTGACGATGTTTCTATTGGTTATTCGATAACTTTGCGTTAGTACTTTTCGGGGCAAAGTTGGTACAGCTGATAAAGCACTTGCAGATGACGCATTAGTGAGTATATCTGGATGATCTATATGACAGCGTGTGGCATAGACGTGTGGCAAGAAGATCTAATTCTCAGGGTGAATCGCGAGCACGTACGCATGTTTTGTATTAAAAATTGTAATCAGAATTACTCTTGATCGATCTGAGGACAATTTTTTATAAATATGAAATTGCCTTTGACATGAATAAAAATATTGTATTATTATCTTGTAATGTTTTTAAACATCAATGTTACATATTGTAAAATTACGAACTCAACCAAAGTTAAATTTATTCATTACAAAAAAAGTGAAAATTAATTACTCTGAATGATAAAAATATACAAGAATAACTATACTAATAACTTTAGTATTAATCAACTGCATATTTTACGAGTAAAGAAGAATATTCAAGCTATTATGTCATAATTGTCGCAATTAAAAAATTTATTGTTGCATCAATCGGTCGATCAAGAAATGTACGATCCTTGAGGTCAATTAAGGTAGTCAAATGCACGTTTACAATGGATACGCATGCACCGACTCACCCCATGTTATTTTCTAACTAATTATAATTCAGTTAACGTCAAAATCACTTGATTCAAAGAGCGCACATTTGAAGATGCATTGTCGTTAAATTGAAGAGAAAGAAATCGAAATTTCCTACATATTTGGTATCGGTCGGGCGCACGACGCACGTGGTACAGACACGCACGCACTCACATACAGACACATGCACGCACACACGTGCAGACACAGACACACACACACACAGATTGCATTTTGATTCGTTTTTGTCTTTCTTTTATTATTATTATTATTATTATTATTATTATATTACTATTATTTCTTATTATTATGGTTTCGTTACACTTGAGCCTCTTTTGCACCCTTCTCTGATCTGCATTCGAAATTCGATAGAAGCACCAAGAGTCTCTTTCTCTCTGTCTATCGAGTGTTGTCCTGTAACGATTCTGACGAAAAAGAAAACGAAATTAAGAATTAAGAAATTAAAAAAAAGATTTAAGAATAAAGAAGGTCGTATATGATGGTTTAGTACAAACCAAATTTATAAGTTTCATGTGACCGAACCTATAATTTTCAAATGATATCTTCAAAACTACTTTTCTTGATAAACACATTTTAACAAATTGCAGATTTGCTGTGAAACCTTTTATAGTATACGAAAAATTATAGAACATAAGATTTGACAATAAAATTGATTTCTGTCAGAATCGTAGCTGGAAGTAGTGGTAACCTAGACACGATGTCGTCAAGGTGTCAGATACATACTATGGAAATTCATTGTTTTGACCCCCGAATGTCAGAGCATGATTGTCATGAGTCGAGTCCTTGTAATTTGTGCTCGTAAAATCCAACATTTTTACTGATCGTGCACGGTCGAGAGGAAAGGACCGTCGAACCTGGGTCATCTGCGAATGGAGGACGTGGATTTTCACCACAACGGAACGACGTATGCGGTTTCAATTAAACAATGAATTACATATTATGTGGAGGATTACCTGAGTATCCCCCCAAGCGACGCGAAAAGTCTTGGATCAACGTCGTAAGTCGACCAGGGTGACATCTGTAATGACTACTCTCAACTCGCGGATTCATTTGTTACACGCTTCTTTCATGAGAAATTGATGACGAATATTTTCTTACGATCCATAAAGTTACTTCTAGCTGTGTAACATTTTAACATCATGACGTAGCTGTGCACACGTTCACAAACTCAGATTCACGCCGAAAATAGTGCACCGTCTTTCAAAATCTGCAAAAGACACTTGCTAATCAGACGAAAACGCAGCCACAACGCAGATAGCAGAATTCCCTTGCCAAATTTGAATTTCCCGCTTCTGGTCATCCTTTATACCGCACCGCGCACCTGACAGATGGCAGCACGCACGCGCGTTCCAAGACTTTTCACGCGGACGGGGGAATACCCGCGTACGGATACTGCGTAAAAGTGAGAAAAAAAGGAAAAAATAAATTAAAAGAAAAAAAAAATGAAAAAGAAACGGAAGAGGGCGAAAGTCAGGCGAACACGATACAGTCGCTTGGTTCGTTCCGCCGTTGGCTAACCCAGTGTCCAACGAACCTCTCCGTAGGACGGGCAGCTATGCTGCAGCTACGATTACGGCTGCGCTGGCGATCTGGGCAGCAACGGGCAGCAGCAACGTCCTCCAGTCGTTGTTCCTGAGCCTGTCATACGCGGTCTACCGAGCCCTGCGGGGTCACCGATGGCTGACGGTACACCGGAAGCAGCTCTATCAACGGTTACCGCTTCCACCTCCGCTGGTGCAACATCAGTCACCAGCACCTACCTTCTGTCGGCCTCGTCTTCTTCCTCGTCCGTCAACAACGTCGCCACTGGTGGGTCTACCGTCAGAAAAGATCACTGGGCTTTGCAGAACAGCCTGCCAAATCCATCCCAACAACACAGGGACGACCATCGCGCCAGAGCGCAAGTACAGCAACAACAAGTTCTACCGACAGCCAGATACCAGCTGGCCTCTGGAGCAGCGACGACGTCGTCGACACCTGAACGCGTTACACCCACGTCGACGTCGTCGACGACGACGATTAAGGCTTCGGTCAAGCACGAGGCCAAGCCACAGGTGTCTACGTCGCGACGTCAACGTATCAAGTCGTCCAAAGGTCTCGGAAGCTTGCGTCAACGTACCAATGCGTCCTCCACTTCCACCTCCTCCTCCTCCTCACCCTCGTTGTCGTCGCCTTCGTCGTCCTCGCCATCTCTCGCGATGCTGGCGCCTTCTAGCGCCAGCCTCGACCCACAAGCGGACAGCGTCTCGACTAGCAGCAGCGCCACCAGCGAGAGCGTGGTCGCGAATAGCGGTTACCGTCAACCGCCGGCGACGGGAGGACGCCACCGGCGCAGCGAGGCCAGGGAGTCTATGGCGCGCGACAGTGACGCCACCTGAGGCTGACGCTTCTGTGGACAGCTAGAAAAGAAAGAAATGAACACTGGCAACGCATTCCAGGGGGTGTAGCACGGCAACTGTGGGCTGTGGCCCGACGTAGGAGCGAGTTCGGAGAAGCGTTCTCTATGGTCACCTGATCGCCTGATTGAGGGTGTCGTCGAGGGAAACGAGTGCACTAAACGGGACAAGAGAAAACCGACTACGAGACGAAGCAACACAGAGGAATATAACAAACGGATTCTAGTTCTAAATCCGTTTGATTTGTCGACGATCGTAGACAACGAAGATGACGATATTAGGGAAGAACGTCCAGTTTCCTCGACGAGATCGATCCTCGCCCAGCTTCCAGGGATCGCCGCGTATCATTGGATCGTCTATTAATGGACATATCCCATCATCCGTGGTCTGTGGTTGGCTGACTTGAGTCACGACAGAAAGAGGCTATACTCGAGCTTCGATAGGTCTAGGTTAGGTCTGCCAAGCTCGACGCTTCGAGGACACGGTGTTCAGCGAGGAAAACGATCGACCGATTGCATTTTTGGGGAATGTTAGGTGTGCCAAAATCATGAGCTTGCCAACACCAGAAAACTTGTCGGATCTTTTGTTAGTAATGACATACGCGACCCGATTCGCGCTCCCTCTACTTGGTTTCTTTTCATTTGTCCTCGAAGGAGATCGAACGACAACATAGGGTGAGTCCGTCGTTGTCGTTTGTCGTAGATCGGACGAAGCGTCTTTCCTCGCATTTGACTAAATGGGTCAAGCATAACACATAAGTGAGAGAGAATCGAGAAACTGAACCCATGACGCGCGGTGTCCTCCGGGGCGTTCTCTCAACACAAAGCAGCACCGAATCACACGCTTTCGCGATTCCTTTTCTTTCCTCCTTTTTCTTTTTTTCGCGTAATTTCCATGTTGAACAGGTAGCGCACAATATTTGGGCCTTATAAAAGTTATAAACAGGAAAAAGGAAAAAAAAAGAGAAAAACGGAGAGATCTTGTCGTCGTTTCGCCAGCGGGAAATCTAATCTGTAATTACGTAATTAATGTAATTTAAATATCGTGTTTCTGCTTAAACGGCGAAGCGAAAGACAAGGAAAATGTAAAATGATAGAAATTAGTACTTTATCGTAAGGAATTGAATTATCCCAATGAGAAGGGCAAGGAAATAATAATTGAACTAAATATAGAAGAGCTCCCTAATATACTTATTAAGATATACGAATATATATGTATATGTATGTATATATACTATATATTACTATTAATATATACAAATATATAAATATATATATATACGTGATGTATATTCGATATACGGAATCACGCGTGAAATATTGACGATTCTATTTATAGAGTGATGTGAATCGAGATCGATCTTGTCGATTATAAAAATGCACGTACGTATAAACGTAATAAAGAAAAAAAGAATATTCTATGGATCATATCTCGTGACGCGATGTACAACCGTGGGTTGTTGTAAAGCTATCGCATGGATATTATAGAGCTCCTGTTTTCTTCGCGGGGATGAAAACGACTAATTAAAGGTAAAAGAAATGGACATAAGAAACGTCGTATAGTCTTTACGCTTGAAACGTTATCATTTAAGAGTCATCGTTATGTATTAGGGTAATTCTGAGATTCCGATTCTCGCGGAGACTTCGAGAGAGAGAGATAGCGATGTCATTTTTTTCTAGACAACCATTATAGGCCGGTTCAGTTTCTCTGGTTCTAAAACGCTGATTGGTTTATGCCTGATCCACACGCGTCGAGTCGTATAGAGCGCAACCTGTGCCTCCGCGGATTCACTAGCCATTCAACTTTGGCTCTATTTACGCGATGAAAGGTTAGACGTGTTTATCTACTTCTTCCAGTTTTAAATTCTTTCACTTAATACTTGATGATTAAATTTCGTATGAAACATTCTTCATGCTACATCTGTGTTGTTCAATAATTTTTAATAATTTTGAGTCAAATTAGATAAGTTCATAAACTTCTTAAATGAGACGAAAGGCGGATTAAATTATTTTAAGCTCCAATCTTTCATTATTAAATTTTTTACTTACAGATTCATTATTTTAATATGTCGTTTCATTTCTACTGAAAATAAATTACAGCACATTTCTGTTTCGAAGAATTAAAATTAGAAATTGAATACTTTCTCTATATCAACTATTAATTTCATGACTACAGGACTCTCTGATTAAGGCATGATCCGGTTAACAGGTTAGAAACGTTCGAGGTTAGGTTACTAATGACAAATCGAAGTCAGGTCGATTTAAATCTATTTTAAATAGTCCAATTTATGTAGGCATTTTTGCACATATTTTGGAATTAAAATGGAGAAATACATGTCTAATTTTTCATTGATGCAATTGGGTTTCTTGTTCAATTATTAGTTTTACACCGGACGATGAACGTGCCGGCTCCCTCGAACGATTCTTTAGCTCGCTCAATCCAACGCGACCACTACGACTACATTCCTCCTTGATTAACAATAAGTAGGCACTAAAATGAGAGAAACACAAATATATATATATATAAATATATAAATATATATAAATAAACGAACAAAGAAAGATGTGGATAAATAATTAAAGAAGCAAGAAACGGATGAAAAAATAAATAATTAAAATAAATGAATGAATATATATATATACATATACATACAAATATATATACAGTATTGTGCAAAAGTCTTAGATCATCTATCAATTAGAAGTGTTTTATTTCTGTGAATGAATGTAAAATTTGCTATTATTTTAATTCTTTTTTAAATCTTTTAAATTAAGAATTAGTAATAGTAATTATTAGTAATTAAGTTTCAGATTATTTCCATAATAATAATAGTTATTTTTAAAAAATTAATTCTCACTTTTATACATATATGATGTCATTTTTGGTGTTTCGAAATTGTGCGAAATATGTATGTTCTGTAATATTCTAAATTTAAGACAGAATCATTAACTGGTAATATCATGAAATAAATATCTAAAAATCCATTTTCATGTAACAACATATATAGGAATTACTTCGAGGTCAATACATAGATGGTCTAAAACTCCTGTATGGTACAGTATGAAGAGGAGGCAGGAATATACATATATACACATGTACGTATACATATGGAAATGAGACAAAAAAAGTGAAGCACTCGGGTAAATTAATCAATTAATAAATAAACTCCTGGCGAAGCATAAAGCGTGCTGAGAGGGACTCATATAACGTGCATTCGTAATCGTTTGTTCAATGTGCAATAACATATGGCTTAATTTGTGAAGAAAGCTCCTATTAGTCGTGCGGTATCAGTGCTGCTCCACGTTTGAAGGAAGATTCTCATTAACGTAAAACTTACGCGAGTCGCGTGGCTGCTGCCCTCTGTCATTCTATTTATCCGTCATTCATTAATACAGGTTTCCTCTGATTTTCCTTTTAGAGTAGATATTTTCAGCGAAAATTTTAAAGAATATTTTCAATCATAACAGTGAAATTTAATTGGATAAGGTGGCCATTTTGTATCTCATTGATCACGTGACACAACGAATTCGTCGACACAAGATGGTGGCCAGCCACGCGGCGTCAAAGCCCCGAGCACGTGTACGAAGTGGCAACGATTCGTTCCAACTTTTTGTACACAAGAATGTATAGTTTTTCCATCGCGGTGTCGAAATGAAAATGAGAAGATCGCTATTAGTTCCTCGAGATAAAAAGAACTGAGCAACGAGCTTCGTGCGCTTCGTCGCGTGTTATAGAGAGGGGTACATAATACTATACACTTGCATAAACGATAAATGAACGGAGAAGCGTGCATTGGGTCGAGCAAATCGTAAATTAATCGTCATTGTCGAGCAACTGATCGATGAACACACTGCGTTGCTCTCATTGTATATAGGATGTGTATTGTTAGAGTGACAAACCTATTAGTGAGACGTATTATACATACATGCATACACAATATACACAAACAAGTATTATACAACCGAGGCTATTCGCCGTGCGATTTCAATTACTACGAATTAACATCTTAATAACACCAGTACTAACATTTTTGACATGAATTAATGAGCGACGAAATGATGATGAAGGATGATGAACGACGACGAGAGAGAGATTCGAGGCATTGGTCTCCAATTATTTCAATCGAAATTAATAACTATTATCAACTGTTCCAAAATCTAGAACAAAATTGTATTTTCTGTCCCTCCGTCTCTCTCTTTCTCTCTCTCTGAATCGATCTAGAAATTATTACATACACACAAACACTCTCTTTCTCTCTCTCTCTCTCTCTCTCTCTCTCCCGCTTGCTTCGCAACGTTCCTCAGAGTTTTGAGGCGAGAACGGGACGAAGAGATCGGCGCGTCGTATCGTAAACTAGCATACAATTAATTGATAAATAAATAGAATCGTATTACCTATTATATTATCGATAAATAATTGTGTTAAGCATTTAACGACGAATTAATATCGAGGAGCGGGGAGAACACGGGGAAGGACGAGCCTAAATATTATATATAAGATGAAAATGCGTTTGGCACAAAAGATGATGAAAGATATCTGAAAAGGATCGTCGATTATTACAGACGATGCTAGTTATTAAAGGTGTATCTTCGTTAGATGTAATCCCACGTGGCCAGAAGAGGAGAAGAGGAGAAGAGAAGACGAGTAGGATGCCTCGTTGCCAGTATTTGTTCCAATGATATTTTCGTATCCTGGTGTATCGTAGTCTAAGATCGTTCGAGAAAGTCTGCTTGGTCCGATAGATCGCAAACTCTAAGTTTCACAGCCTTGGAAATTTCTTCTTTAACCCTGCAATGCTACATAACCGCTCTAACGTTAAATATGGCGTGACTAGAAACCAATATTTCGATCTTGAGAATCAATAAAAATAGAGGCTAGACTTAAAATATTACGGACAACGTTTCAAACTAAGTTCAGATTACGGAACTCAATAAGAATAGAGATTAGGTTTACAAGATTACAGCAATCATTTCAAACAAATCTATTACAAAATAGTTTTAGTCCTCCTATTTTAGAAAATTACACGCATGGCATAAGTAACAAAGCGGTTAGAATCTTTTTAGGAATAGCTGAAATAAAAACGAGTGGGAATGCAGTATTTCACTATAGTATTTCAGGGTTAAGTGACAGGTTAGCTCACTTCGTCTTTTATATCTCACCTTCATATGATGGAGGAGAAGAAAAACAGTCAGTTTGGCCTAATTCACGAAATAATATCTATTTTACAAAAGTGTTCCGAGGTATCCAAGTTCTAAGAAAGAGTATTTTTAAAATCACTGAACGCCATAACGTAATCATAAGTATCTCCTGAGGAATTGACATTAAATCTGGCAACGTGGTATTCGTACACCATTATCCGCGCGTTGTCCTTCGTTCGATTAGGCAAGATAGCCAAGAAAGACAGGCCAGGTCTCGTAATGAGGTAGATAGGATAAGTAGAAGATATAAGTCGGTAGGTAGATAGATACCCGAAAGCAGGGCGGCGATAAGCAGCGTTAATATCGCGTGCCATAGTGAATCTAATTATATAGTGTTCACTCGTTGCTCTTCGTACTTTGGATGAACTTGACCTCCCGCCCCACACACAAAAAAAAAAAAGAAAAACACAAAAAAAGAATTGAAGCAAAAGATCGGCAAGCGGTAACGATGATATGTAGTTAGACCTACCTTCAGTGGACAAGATATAAAGAGAAGTAAAGAAGAAAAAAGAAGCTCTAAAATGAACTACGGATATCCTCACGGAAAGAAGAAGAGGAAAAAAGTAGTTGAAAAAAAAAAACAGCGAGAGAAATCAGCCAGTGGACTTCTTTTATAGTGTTACCTAATTATTAATAACAGTTTACCATGTTACTCCTGACTATCGTTAGTTAACGCCTAATTACTTATTACCGAAGTAACTAACTACACAACGACTAACTAGTAAGCGCTTTTAAATTAAAGGAGAATTAACGAGGATCTAAACTACAGCCAGCCTAGTCCCAGTTTTAATCTGTGCTAACACGTAGAATGTTACTCTACCGTTACTACCTACTGGCACTAATTGTTACCGTCATCGTCACTATTTCGTTCGATTTCGTCGTGTGCGATCGGTAGCATCTGCATCGCCTCCCGTGGCCTGTATAAAACCTAACCGTAAAAGTAAGTCAAACGTGACTTACTAGAAGTGTCCACCTGAATACTTCCCAAAAAAAGTTTCAAACAAGTCGCTCCAAGAAGCTGATTACGTCGAGGCAGCATTTTTTTAAACTTCACATCTTTCGAAGTATTCTCTATATAGAATAAAACATCTTTTTTTTGTAACTTTTGCCTTTCGTATAATCGCACAGATTTAAAATTTGCAGTGTTTCGCGGCCATTGGAGCGATCGCAGCGCCGCCGAGCGCCAGTCGAGTGCAACCACACGCGACACCGAATCAGATGAGCCAAGCGAACGGCTGCTAGTGTTACCTTTCTCGATACACGTGCTAGTGGCTGGCGCAATCGTCACTGCCGGGACTATCATCGTCATCTTCGTTCATTCGATCATCCGATTAGGAGACAGGCGACCGACACGTCGAGTGGACGTCAAGTTTCTAATTATTAACTACAAACTCTCTACTAACTAACATTGTAACTCGTCTATTTACAAAAAAAAAAAAAAAAGAAAAAATCCTGTTGCTGTCGTTTAGACGGGCACAATGCGATATCGAATGGGGTCTGGTTATTTTAGTTGACATTTCTTTTCATCGTACACATCGATCAAGATCGTGGATCGCGGATCGAGGGACAGGCGTCGAACCGATAAGGGATCGAAAGGGAACGAAATCGAGAGCTTGCGCCTGCGCCGCCCTTTGCATATAGGTGTATGCTACCTGGTGATGTGACGTCGGTAAACGAAGTCAAACTATACGAATGGGAAACGTAGAACCTCGTTCTTCCAGTGTGTACCGATCACCCTTCGACTGCCGTACATTCGAGCCCGCTGTTTTCATCGACTCGACTTAGACAAACGTGTTAGGGGTGGACATAATCTCTGTTACTTTCTGAACGTTACTTTGGCGTTACTTTGGCTTTACTTGGCCATATGGAATTGTGAATGTGTACGTCACAATGGTACGATCCTTTATACTCCATTGATTGATCTACATATGTATATTTCATTTGGTGGAATAATTATAGGAATCGTTGTGGACGAAATTTGTGTGAAATATAGATTAGATCGATGTAAGTTTATAGACGAGTATAAAGGATCAGAGAGGTTTATCTTAAGACGATAGTCTCAAAGATCTCTGACATTCTACCGACTTCACGAAGTCATGTCACTAACATTAGGCTCATCATCTCTACCTATCTTGTCCTTCCTCTCCCTTCCCCCTATTCTTCCTTCAGTCGCCAGTATCGAGTCTCCTCGACGAAACGTTCTCTGGCCGAACTGAAGAACATTCGTTTCTACCCATTGTTCACGATTAACCCACGTATAATCATGAGACTGCTCTGACCAATGCGAAACCGATCGTGTCGTCCAAGGTGATCGACTGACTGAAAATTCTTGTTGGCCCTCTATAGACCATAGTTCCTAGCTCAACTTAATCCCAAACTTAAAGACACCACACTTAGTCTAAGTTTCTCATTCAGACTCGAAACGAAAAAGGTAAACGAAGACTTAACTCAGGCCTAAACTTAATCCTATCGCGATATATACATAGCCTAAAAGAGAAAAATGAAACTTAATTCACTCTAGAGCTCAGATGAAATTTCACTTATAGTTCGGTATATAACATAACCTTAATATTAAACGAAAGTGTTAACCTCGGTGACTTATTAAACGGTCCTGTGCTAGAACAGGGCCTAGCTTTAGTCCCGATTATTATAGCGTTAATCTAACATTTAACGACTGTAAATTAAACCTATAAAGGATTAAAGAAAATACGATCAAGGGTTAACGGAACAACGATTCTTGGGCCCGATTCGTTTCCTGTTGGTCGTGAAATCGCTTGTAACAACGTGTAACGATTATCTCGAACGTTTTACGTCGGTCGTGGACTGAGGCTTGGTGCAGAAAGGAAGTGTAAACGAACATTATGTGTAAATCTCGGATTCTTGGGATCTAGAAAGCTATATGGTAAAAAGAAAAAGAAAAAAAAAAAAGAAAAAACGTGTTTCGAGCGTCGCCCGGACAAATAAAAAACAGTTACTATAACCACAGTTTTGTTTTCTTTTCATCTCATAGATGGCTCACCAAATTCATTTATCCTCTCGAAAGTCACTATGTATCAGTCTAAACGTTGAACATTTTCATTTCTGAAAGATCGTTTAATAAAAATTTGATTAGAGGATCATCCAAGCCACGTTTAATCAAAAGAAGAAAAATGAAGGCGAAGAAATACAAAACGACCTGTATTAGCTTATCAAAATCGTTGGAAATATTCCATGGCGACGTCCATCACGTGTTCCCATGCTTGTTGTGCGACGAATGTTTCTATGTACGTGTACAACTTTAACTTGATAGCCTACGAAATAGGGACGGATCCAGTTTCGTAATGACAAAGGCTGGAGGGAATGGTAACTTAATTTTTCAATTTCTACCGTTATACCATCGCTGAGTCGCTAATGACGCAATACAGTCCCGATTATACAGAGTAATTAAATTTAATTAGTTTTAGCCAATAGATCTTATTATCATATTGAATACGCCAGCGTTTCCCGCCATTTCTCCCCACCATCGAATGGATCCGCCCTTGCCTATGAATTATTGTACGGTAACGCCGTGTTAAGAGCGCAAGGAAGTTGATTTTCTAGTCAGGTTACGATTATACACAATTTTACGTTGACAGATATCATATTTCATCGTTGTTGAATATGTGCGATGTTTTTCTCTTCTCTACTTCGTATCTATCTCTACCTTCGTTTCGACACATTCTTCCTGTCTTTAGTTTTGGCTTTCCGAGTCGAGCGCGGCTCGTCATCGAACGATAAACATTTAATCATTAATAACATGTCAAGAAATGACAAAGACGACGATTATAAGATACGATTTCGAATTAATATATTAATTATTATTATTGTAATTCTTATGGTTATTCTTCTTATTATTATGATTACGGTTATTGAATTGATTGCTACCATCGTCGATTTATTAGTAAAACTACCACTACAGTCATATAATACCTTTGTAAATGAGAATCAAGACACCGACGGCTAGGGAAAAAAACTTAATAAATTGAAATTCTATTAACCCAAACGTGTTCCATTGTTATTCCAATTCTCCTCTTGCGGGTGTTTCTCCTTCTATGCAAGTACATAAATTTTCTTACGTTTCAATTTCGTTCGTTTTCTCGACGGTTAACGATAGTAGAACGAGGTGCTCAAGTTTTGTCCCTCGAAAGCTTTTCTAGTATTTGTCCAAGACTAAATAAATTTTTTAATTTAGAAACATTTGTATAATTAGCTAAAAAGTTTAGTAACAAGGACATATAATCAATGTTTTATAAAAGTTCGTACAAACAAAGCAAAAAATATATATACGATGAACGACCAGAAAGTATGTGTACATATAGAAGCCATATGAAACTATGGAATGTACACATAGAAGTTCACCTAGTTCCATTTATGTATTGACGTAACGACCTTCTGTCGAAACCTCTCCACTAGTTATTTCAACTTGAATTAACTAGCTCGACGATGGCCAATCTATCTCCATCAGGCTCTTATGATCTGACCTACAATCGCACAGTTCTACTTCCTCCGTGGCAAAAGGATAATTTGTCCCATATTTCAAACCACATAAACAATAGCAAAAAACGTAAGCTAGATACAATTAATAAAAAGGTAAACGTAAATCAATGTAGAGAAATGTAAATGTAAATCAACAAACCATGTTACCACTTACAACAGATTCGAAATATTAGAAACTACAGACGATTCTGTGGACGTAGTAGAAACATTAACAAACCAGCATATGCGACAAGTTCCTCCTCCCCCACCAATCTTCATCGATATCATCGATATTCAAACAATTATCAAGTCAATCGAGAAAGATATTAACAAAGAAGATTACCAACTAAAAATTAAAAATAATCATATCCCATAAAAGGGATTGCACTCATCACTTCTATTTTTAATGCAATTCATCGCCTTGAGTACTATCCTAAGTCTTGGAAAATATCGCTGATTACTCTTATTCCTAAACCTGGAAAACCAATACACGAAACTACCTCTTATCGCCCAATTAGTCTTCTACCTACTTTGTCCAAACTATTTGAGAAAATGTTAACGAAACGACTCCTTCCGCTCTTAGCGGATTTGAAAACACTGCCAGATCGTCAATTCGATTTTCGGAAGCAACATTCTATGATAGAGCAAATTCATCGTTTAACCCTTTTGCTTCGGCAGTCCAGTCCGCCGAAGTACTGTCACTGACTATAAGCGACGCTAGTACCCACAGCTCATCTGGCGAGCGCCATCTATAAGCAGCACCTGTACCTACAGGTCATCTTGTCGGCGCCACCTATAAGCAGCACCCGAAGCATAAAATCAGCCAAGACTTAGAAAGGAAAAAATACTGCTCTGCGGTATTCCTAGATATTCAGCAGTCATTCGACAAAGTGTGACATGAAGGATTTTTAAATTAAAAAATAAATTAAAAAATGTGTGGTAGGATTTTTCAAACTAAAAAAAATCCTACCACACACCTATTACTCCATCTTACAATCATATCTAACCAATAGGCTGTTCATGATTAAATACTTAGGCGCTATAACCGCAACATTTCCAATAGAAGCTGACATACCCCAAAGCAAGTGTCCTCGGACCTCTGCTGTTCACCATCTACACTGCCGATTTACCAACTTTAACAGAGATAACCACAGCGACATTTGCCGATGATACAGCTTTATTAGCATCCCACTGAGACCCGATAATTGCCTCCTCAACTCTCCAGCGAGGTCCCGGCTCTATGGAAAAGTGGTTCCACAAATGGCGCATCAAAATAAATGAAAACAAATCCACTTATATAACCTTCACGCTGCGAAAACAAACCTGCCCACAGGTGACCATAAATAATATTCCAATTCCAACAAATAGTCAGTCAGATATCTGGGCATGATTCTGGACAGAGGAATAACATGGAAACAATATATCATAGATGAATCCAAACATCTTAAGTCAAAATTTAAAAAATTCTACTGGCTCGTTGGCTGACGTTCCAACTTAAACAGGCAGAGTAAAATTATGCTATATAAGGCCATATTAAAACTTGTTTGGACCTATGGAATGCAACTATGGGGAACAGCAAGTAATTCCAACATAGAAATTCTTCAACGATTCCAATCGAAAACTCTAAGGTTCTTAATAGACGCACCTTGGTATGTTACCAACGAAACAATATATCGCGATCTGAAGATACCTACAGTCAAAGAAGAAATATCCAAATTCAGTAATAGATATAACTTAAGAGTTAACAACCACCAAAACCCTCTAGTTACTCAATTACTTGACACGTCGGATCAGATCCGCAGGCTAAAAAGACGTTACCCTAAAAAATTTACTTAAAATTCTCAATGAGAATTAATTGTAAAATACATCCAAATAAATAAATAAAAAAAAGAAAAAAGAAGGTATTGGCATAAGTCATACAGAATTTTATGTTTAAATATTTAATATTGTCGTTCTATCACACGTCCAAACTGAATTGAAAATCTCGCCGATAACGCTTTTATCATCTAAAATCATTTTAAAATGCATTCGTATTGTTTTTATCTTAAATTCCGGTATTACTTTCTGGAAGACCCTCCTAGAATGATTTTTTCCCTTAAAACGAATATCACGTTTCGTATTCTCTCTATATTTCTCTCAGATTTTATAGGTTTAGACTTTGTAAGTTGGACTAAGCACTATGACTAATTCAAAATATAGAAGCATATATTTGATGATAAGATTTGAAACTTTGGAGGCATGTTTCATCGATTGGAATGTTAACTTTTGCCGTATAATTTCTGATATCCAAGCTGTTGTAAGTTCATGACGAAAGATCATACATCAATTATTATCGAATCAATGAATATTTGTTGAGTTCAAACGTTTGCACAGATATTGACAAATATTTTTCCGGACCTAAATCATCATAGATTTAAAGATGGAAGAATCTTTTCCTTTACAATGACCAACACTGCCATTTGTTTACATGAATAATTTAATATACATATGTATATTATATAATATAACATAACATAATATGTATATTATAGTATAATATAACATAAATTATTCATTGCTTTAAAATAAATATCGAACTTTACATTTTCTTTATCTGGAATATATTAATAAATTTTAGTTTTTTTGTGACTGACTAAGTAATATGTGTCATGGCCTTATTGAATTTGCGAATTCGCGTCTTTTGACTGTCGAACAACGGATAAGAACGTAGACTGGACGTAACTGGAATCAATAACAGCTGAAAAATAAGAAAAATTTGTATTTATGGATCATAGTATCGAAATAAAGCTAGACGTCAAAGTTAATATTTTAATAATTAAAAATAACAGTAAATTAGCAAAAGAAGACCTTCTATTTATATTAAAACCTTGCTATAATTTAATAATATTTTATTCTTAGTATTTTTATTTAGGCTAACAGGTCTAAATTTCGTTTCTCGATCATTCTTTGTTGTTAAGTACTGTAGCCTGTAAGTTGCAATTGAGATTTGAAATACAGTAGCGGACAAAAGATTCAGACGAAATGGAAAAAATAAATAATTGATTTACTTTCCATAAAAAAGTTAAATACAGTGTTACTGTCTTTTTTATGATGCTTCACAAATTCTCGATCGGATTGATGTCTGTAAACGATGGCCACGTGAAGGCGGTAATATTTTCTTCTTCAAAAAACTGTTTTACAACCCGAGCCGTGTGCTTCGGATCATTATCCTTTGGAAAAAATAAAATCATCACTTATATTTTTGCAAAAAGCAATATTGTGTTCTTGAGTATGTCCATGTATTGAAAATGGTCCATAATTCCATTGATACGACATATGGGACCACGGCCGCCTCGAGAAAACCCTCGCCCACGCCATAACGTTTCCACCACCATACTTGAGAGTTTTTAAAACGAACTGTGTTTTCAAATTTCCGCCAATTCGACGTCTAACATATCGTATCCCGCCAGAAGAGACGCGATTGAATTTCGATTCGTCCGAAAACAATATCTTTTGCCAATATTCACTTGTCCAGTGCTTATGAGCTTCAGCAAATGCAAGTCGTCTTTTTCGATTCCTAGAACTCAGCAGTGGTTTCTTTTGGGGTTTTCGTCCTCTTTTAAGTTAAAGTCTTCTAATCTTCTCCTAACAGTTCTAACACTAATTTGTGTATGATTTTTATAGTTCATCTCCGCAGCAATATTATTTGCACTACGAAAACGATCCTTTTCGCTCAATCGATGAATCCGGCGATCCATTTTCGGCGTTGTTTTTCGTGGTCTTCCGTTTTTCGGTTGATCGCAATACATGCCTGCCTTTAAAAATTTATACCAAGCTTGCCTACAAGCCGTTTCTGACCTGTTCACTGTATTTGCTATTTCGGTGAAGGTTTTACTTTGCTTTCGCAGCCTTACGATTTGTTCCCTTTGGTTTTCAAGTAAATTCTTTGATTTACCCATAGTCTGTTCCTACTTAAATGAATTTTAAGCAATAAAAGGTACACTAAACAATGACTTTGACATTTCAGAATCAAAATGTTAAAAGAAACTGTACTCATACTCACGTTTTACACAGATCGTCTTAAACTAATGTCCACTGTTACAAGTGCTAAGCGGTAACTAACTGTTGCAACTCCTACATTGTTTGTATTTAACAACTGACGGTCTGCGGTTGCGAAAGTCAAACATACAACTATATTATTCCAAAGAGACAAACCGAATAGAAGAACAATATGCATATAAGATGTTTGTAATCCGGTTTACAACTCATCGTCTTAAACCTTTGTCCGATACTGTAGATGCACTGTTAATTAAATGGTAGCAAAATGGAAGAAATTCGTCGTTTCCAGTAGTGCGCAATTCACTATTTCTTAATATTTAAAATCGTATTTCAACATGTAACGTGTGCGTAATTCCACCATTTAGTTTTCGTGAAGCATAATTATATTGCTTCGATTTCCATATCTCGATGTGATAATCTCGTTATGTTATTTATCGACTAGAACTTGAAATTATATTTAAAAAATTGTTCAATTATCGCGAAGGTTTAATGTAAATAGTATCAAGGTTTCTTTCGCTAATTTACTGTCATCTTCAAATAATTTAAATGCATTAATCATTCGAAGCAACGATTATTGAAACATTAACTATCACACGTAATTTTGTTTGTCGATTCGATGCATAATTTCGTGCTTCCATATAGATACCTGGGGATGAAATTAGGAACGTGCCTATTAGAAAGAATTTGGAAATGAAGTCGTCAAGTGGAAGCGAAGAAGATGAAGACGCAGCTTGTTTAATATATGATAATCGGTTATCAATTTTCGAACGATACGAGGGAAAAAGAGTGTGTTAGTAGTATTTTCTAGATGACCGTCGTATATTCTTATCACGTTAAATACATGCTTTGATATTTTCAAATGTATACGTTACTTGTCAAGTTTGGAAATTGAACATGAAGTCACGATTTATCATTATTCATACGTATTTCTTTCTTTGCTTTTTATTCAGAAATTTTCCACGTGTACAATAACGTTGAGAATATATGTAAAAAGTTGTGTATGTTACGAGTATTATGTACTGGTGTCACGTGCGGCACGAAAATTTATTTTACATATTTAAATTTTGGTGGTGGCTTGCTGGTAATAGATTGTTTTCTCAGTCGAGTCACAGCGAGCACACGACACAGTCCACGGCGAAGCTCTAAGCTTAGCGTGATACATAGTCACAACTAGTCACCAAGTTAGTTCTCAAGAGATCGTCATGGCAACCAGCACAATAAACTTGGAAAACGCGAGCGTACAACAAACCCGCGAGTTTTTAGATTCATTCGACGTCATCTTATCGGATTGCGATGGCGAGTTCTCACTGTTTATATATCTCATAAGTATTTTACATCGACACTTGTTTTTCAAGTTCTTCCAATATTTTTCGTTTACAATGTTCGTTACAATGCAACGATTCCTAAATTCTGTTCGCTTTGTTGCTTTGAGAAAGAGACTGTGCGTCCTCGTGCACTCACATTAATACGTCTCGTATTAATTGTCGTGATCATCGAAAATTACGTATCTATGTATATTCTTGTCACGAGAAATACATCCACATACACACACATACACAAGGGGCTAAGTATCATTTCCGTGAAAATATTCGAGTATTTCGAGACGGAGAATTTGGGAACCACCTGTTTACCAATATGGCGAATTATAGACGATTATACTAACTTGACGTGTATCACTAGGTGTCATTTGGTATCTTGACAAACCGATCCCTGGCTCGGTGCATGCGCTTCGTAAACTACGGGGGCTAGGCAAGCAGCTGTATCTAGTAAGCAACAACAGTACCATAACCATGGACGAATACCACAAGCGACTGGATTTATACGGACTAGATATCAAATCGGTGAGTGCTGTTTTCGATGCTATCGACGGGGATTTCAGTTTGCTAGTGCGTGGAGAAATCGTTTATCGAAGATACGTTCACGAAGTATGCAGATTTGTAGGTAAAATAGATTTGCGTGAATATAGTAGGTACCATTCAATATCGAGAGCGGGTATTGTAGATAACACGAATTTATGTATGTATGCACATATTTGAATACCTATAGAAACTTTTTCTGAATATGTTACGCATGTTATACGAGACAATTGTACAATAGAAATGTAACGAAACTCCTACTCTCGAATAAATTATTTCCCCTTTAGAATTTTCCGTTCTGTTGCATCTTATTGTATTCCGTTTCATGGCGAACGTTTTACAGAAAGAAATAATAAACACGGCGAAAACGATTAGCTGGTATCTGAAGAAGATTCAGTTCACGGGCGAAGCTTTCGTGATTGCTACGACACAATTCCGACAAGTTTTAATCGACGACGGATTTAAACTCGTACCACAGGACGTGAGTAATATTATCAAAGCTGACCATTGAGATATACATTTCTCTGAATTATTTAGAAGGAAATTTACGAAAAATATGCGGATTTTTATGTATTTATAGGATATATAAACGTGTTTTGTACAATGCAGTCACGAAACTAATCTTTAAAATTCACTTGCAGAAAACTCAGATAGTAGAGCATAAACGATACGAGGGACTAAAGGCTATCGAGGATGATCCAGCTATTAAAGCAGTGATCGTCGATTTCTGTTTTCACTGTGATTGGACAAGATTAGCATTAGCCATTTCTTGCTTGAATAGAAAAGATGTTCTTTATATATGCGGTTGTAAAGAGGAGTGGCTCGTTTATCGTGGAAATAAGAAAATTTTAGGTACTTGCATATATGTTTGACCAAACTTCATTGACACCTTTCCTATTATTTGCATATTTATCTTCTTTTTTCGATTGTAAATATTAAGATAAATATCTAGAATAGATCGAACATTTTTAATTGTCCTTAATTTTTAATTATTTTACTGCGATTTTGTTATTCCATTTGCATCACGCGCACCTTTTAATAAAATACTAAATAAAGTGGAATCTACTAGGTATAAACATAACAATTACTTTATTTGCAGGTTCTGGTCCCTTGATCGATCTAATTAGCAGACAGAGCGGAAGAACACCGTTAGAATTTGCCAAGCCTAGTGAAAAACTAAAAGATTACGTTTTTGATATGTGCAACGTGAAAGATCCAAGCAGATGTTTAATCATCGGCGACTCGTAAATATATTTTCGTATAATCCATGTCGATAGAAAATTAATTCATTACGGGGCAACGAATTCTTTTTAATATCACGACTAGGAATTCCACGAAAGGGAATCCCACGAAAGGGAATTCCAAGCATTTGATTAATATCCTTTTCCGTCTCTGTTTCTTCAACCTAGCTTTTACAATTGTCCAAAGGAAATTTATGTTGCTTCTAACGTTACGATGAATCATTGCTCGATCTTTAATCGCCTAATATAAATCATTCTCTTTCCTGTTTCAGGATAAACACAGACATGAAATTCGGTGCTATGTGTGGATTTAAAAAATTGTTCGTCGACACGGGCGCGGACAAAATAAACGAAGCGGCGATGAGCAACGAGTGTTGCCCAGATTTCTATATTCCGAGTCTGGCGTTGGTAAACTCCCTTATCGATTCGCTGCAAAACGAATCGGCGAACTAGAAAAGTCGTGTTTCTCCTGGTTCCACTTGGCCAGTGGTAGACTTTACAAACTGATATGTAACACACCAAATTTATTTTCGTTATTAATGAAACGTTTCCTACGAAACATTTCTAGAATTGTTCATGATCTTTGCTCAACTTTATAACTTCTCATTTGTCGTCGATTCTTAGTCGCTTTAGACGATAATATTAATATCTGGGAATAGATGTAAATATGATGTTAATAACCAATGAAACGAGATTTTATTTAATCGGTTCGATTTGCATTTCTTCCGAGAATTACTGACAAGGCGAAGCTTATATAAAGTGTGCTAACCCTTATCGATAGAAGGACATTTTCGATGTGTGTATTATTCAACGAAAATTGATGGCTCGTTCGTGTATCTCTATCTTCAAATTAGTATCATTATCGTAATTGTCGTATTAGGTCACATATCTAGAAACTGAAGCTTCGTGGAGTTTCTATATTAACAGTTCCTGATGTGGAACATTTACATAAGGTGTATCAAATTGTACCAAGTATAGGATCAATTAAAATGAAGTGAAATTAGAAAATTAGCATATTACTAAATACAAGACCAATTATTTTCTTATTGTTAGTTATATCGTGAATTTCCTATAAATGTTTTCCATAAAAACTACAGTAGAACCTCGATTATCCGAGATGATGCGGCTATCTCGTGTAATACGATAAGGTTCATCAGTGTTCGTAAATCGCATAGTAAGATAATAGAAAACATTTTGATAACGTCATATTGTACATTCGTTTAGGTTTACTTAATTGTTTAATAGATTGAAAGTTTGATCGACTGCTTTCACATTACCAGACTATGTTTGTACTTTCGTACTCTTTGTATTAATATTTCGGAAGAAGAAAAGAAGAAAAAGGAAGCTATGGTAAAAATGCAAGTAGCTCCATTTTCCATTTTGTTATGCAATTTTTGTCTCAATATTTAGCATAAAATCTACATACATATTAGATATAGACAAATGAGAATACACAATATATCACATAGATATGTGAGAAACCTTTTTAAGTTTCGCGATACAATTATCAGGGTAGTTTAGCATTATTGTAATTCACAGTAAAATGATTGAAACGCATCGAGTCATCGTACACATCAATGCCAACGTAGCGTCACACGTACCGTAATCGTTACGTCATTACTAGTCGATGTATTAATCTCGATGTTATATATTTGGACTATAGATTTTTATATATTTCTAGTTAATTAACAAATGCAAAAACACAGTATATAAAATATCCAAAGTATGGCAACTCGTTACGATATTCAACGAGCGAAAGAAATTTCTATTGAGATTCTATTTCTCGTATTCAAAAAAATCTAAATTTAAATGGACATTTGTAACTCTAATGACACGGTAATCCTAAGAGCGCTTTTGGGAAATGTAAGGTTTCATATATCTACAAAAGCCACATAACATATAGAAATATATAAAATATCCAAAGTGAAGTACCTATTGTGATATTCAAAGAATGAAACAAATTTCCTATTTAGAATTTATTTCCCTAGTCTCGTTCATGAATATGTAAAATTCCATAAACATTCGACAGAATATTATTGCCACGGTAATTAAAACAGCCGTATCGGGACAAGAGGTGGTTTCGAGAAAAATAACTTTTAACAACCAAGTTAAATAACAAAGTTGTTAAATAACAACCAGTCATAGATTTCACATACATCGCATTTATATTCGAAATATAAATTGTGATATCTTCCGTTTCGATAGGAAAAATTTCTTCTTTAACGTATATATAGATCTTATAAACATATATATGCATAACAAATAATAATAATTATTAACATAAATGAAATAATAAAAAAATGTAATAAATAATAATGATATACATATAACACATTTTATTATTTAATAATTCCTTACTAATATAATAATAAATATAACAATATATATATAAAAATAAATTTTCCTATTATTTGGTAGCAATGGCTGAATTTAAGCGAAAGTTGTAGATACGCCCTTTCGACTTAACATGGCGGAATAAGCAAAGCTAAAATTTGTTGTCTCTTGATTCTTTGTGATCTCAGCGCGGCTGTTCCATCCCATGGAAAAAGTTGTCAGTCGACTCATGAACTGCGGTACAAAAAAAAAAAAAAGAATAAAGGAAGACGTTCGTCACGAACGAATCGCCTTTGACGTTTCCTGGTAAACGACTGAGGCGTTCACAGCGCACAATCGGCGACACCATAGACCTGCGCCGATAAGAAGCGGAGTATGGGCACACGCAGCCGAGCCATTGCATAATACAATCAGCAGCGACACGGCACGGATACTCCGGAATGAAGAAAATACGTCTGTGAGCTTGAAACAACGGTTTGCACGAGTGCCAGAATCGTGAGGATCATGCAAGAACACCCGGTATGTATTTATCACGATAAAACACCTTTCTTTATTCCAAATGAACACATTGTTCATGAGAATCGACGTTTTTCATTTCGTAAGCATCGGCACATTCTCCAAAAATGTTTGAGGATCGTATAAATTTCTTTCGCACCATACAGTGTGTAAATGTAAAAACTGCAGTAAAGATTCTCGTTGATTAAAGTGGAATTTATTTTCAAATAGACATGAATGCAGCGAGTTGCTTATGCGATGCATATTTCGTTTTTTTATTCGATAATGAGAGAAGACGTAAATCAACACTTTTCATAAACTTTGATATATTTTTTTACAAACATAGGCAAACATATTTCACAATGTATAACGTGATGACATAAAAACTAATAAATTTTCATCCATTAAAACGGAATTTGCGTTTGAATGAGATTAAGCATAGCGCGTGCATTATGCGATGCAGATGTTTTCCATTTGACGACGAGAGACGCGAGACGATGTTTTTCAAAAAGTATCGGAAAATTATAAAATCGATTCCACAGACACTTACTGCTAACAACGTGTCAACGTAGCAACTCTGATAAAGATTTTCGCTGATTAAGATTGAATTTGTTCTCACATGGAAGAGAATATATAGCGGGTGAGTGGTACCTGTGATGCAGACCAGGTTAGAGAATTTGAATACGATATCAAGGCCATGGGTCGAGCTGAATTAGAAGAATTGATCTTTTCGATTGATTGCGAGTATGACGTTGTTTGAACTGATAATTGTGTTTTGATATCTGATGAAAGCAATGTTTGAAAGTGAGTAACATAGATGAATTTTGAGCGATATCTTTGAGAATGTTAGTAGATGAGAATTGTCTGGAACGATCAAAAACTACCAGGAAACATACCGCGCTAAGCTTCTTTGTAGCAGGAATTCGATTAGGAAACAATGGCATTATGCTCGATTGTTACTGCACGTGTTCGACGCAGCTTCGACTTTTCGGATGACGAGCATTGTTTTTAGACGACCGTGTGACTCTAACAGCTACGTGAATTTTGGATACAGCACGCTACATAGGTCGATCGTAAAGTGATTCGAGAGAGATTGACGATTAGTCGATGCTTATCTAATCTCGTTGAGGAAAATTACTGATGCTCTTCTTGTCATAATAAGTCTTTAAATAAACATAGCATAAAACAGTGACTAAGGTACGATGGCAGAATCATAAAAAAAATGTTATGTTCGTAGACAGCAGATAACAAGAAAATGAATTTTTTTCTGAACCGAATTAATGAACTTCAGGAATATGGAAGCGAGTTAAAAATCTAGAAATTTACATGTTTCATATGAAGTGATTAAATTTTAATTATTATGACGAGCTAAGACATAATAATGGAATTACAACGAGCCTTTGAGTGTGTGCAAAGGGAAGTTCATAAACTTAATAAATAACGAAATGGATTAAGAATTCTGGGATTTTTTTTTGTATAGTTTCAATGGAACTTGAATTATCGTTTGAGCTCTACTAAAAATCGTTGACAAAAAGATCTCAATCAAAATTGAAACCTCCAAACCTTCGACAAATTTTTATCACTCAAATTACATTTCGATTATTATTTCTATTCTGTGACAAATTATGCAAGCAAGGATTCTGACCGAAATTTAACTCAACATTTTAAATTATACAAAATAACTTCAATCAAAATTCAAAATTCCAAGGCTTCAAAAAATTTCTATTCCAAATTTTAAAACATTTTATTCAAAAGTATTACAACTAAATTTAAGCTATTATTTTTTCTCTACTAAAAACATCCTTAAAAAAAATTTTTCTTACCAAAATACAGAGCTTCGTTAGAAACGTTTTTAACGTTTCCACGAGCTCTTTTTAGCAGCCATCCGATTAGGCCCTGTTCCATTTTAACTCAAGGTCGCATCTCTTTCTAGTACTGGCGCTCAACCATCGCGATAACGTGCAGCTTCGTGGTCATCCTCGCAGCTGCTGTTTGGACTATACGGAAAACTTCCCATGAAAAACGGAAGCGGTCTCGAACAAATGATTCAAAAGAGCCAGACAAAGTGAACGTTAATGTTAATAGCGAGAGCAACATAAATAACAAGAACGAAGTAACTCGCGAAGAAGATGTAAATGTGGAGGAAAATGTGGAGAGAAACGACAAACAATCTCCAAACGATAAGGAATGTCCAAACGATAAGGAATGTCCAAACGATAAGGAATGTCCAAACGATGAGGAATGCCCAAACGATGAGGAACGTCCAAAAGACGATACGATTGCCGAATTACCAGATCCAAAATGGGAGAAGGTTGGCCAGATTCAAGAACTGTATATGTATCCATTGAAGTCTGGACGTGGAAAGAATGTAAGGGAATGTGACTTCACCGAATATGGAATGAAATTGGACGATGCAGGAAAGTTCACCCTCAGAGACAGGTAAGCAAACTTTTTATGATATTTTCCCTGCATATGATGTTCAATTCTAGAGAAAATTTTATTTCTCAGTAATTTTCTTAACGGTTTCATGTACCTTGGTTTTGGTCTTAATATTAAACACGATATACCCATGGATATAGTAAAAATGTTATTTATCGTATTTCAGATTAGTTACGCTGTATTATATTAGGTTTTTTAAAGCTTTTTTAGATTTTTTAGTTTCTATATCTACTTAAGTACATTTTGGTTTTGATAAACCATGAATTTGTTTGTCATTTATTGAGAATTAATTCTACTATAGAATATTAATATCTAGAGTGACATCATCTTCTCAATGTATCTTCTGAATTAATTGCACTGTCCGATAAATATGTTAAAGCTTTTGTAAAAAAATAATGCCCAGTATTAGGATCATTCTTCAGTCGTAAAACTAGTTTATCCTAATTCACGTTTTCCAGTGATTATCCCACAGAACCTTTAACACGTATACTATAAAAATATTAAAAACAAGGAAGCATGCATTATTTTCATTATATCATTAACATTTATACTTGTTTCTTCAATGAAACGTCATCAAACATCTTCAAACTCCCTTCACAATATTCTATTAACATTTTCAACTCTTTCAGCTCCGCTCTAATAAAATTATAAAATTCAATCATGTACTTCCACTGAAACATCATTTATATTCACTATACAGAAATTTCACTGCACTACAATAAATTAGCTTCACTATACGAGAACTTTGTATTACAATACATATAACTAACAATAACGACATATAACTAAATCCTACAGACCCCTTCCCAAAGGAACCAAAGATGAATCCCCTGCTGTTCATCAGAATGTTTCTAGTGTACAACGAGGAAACTGGACGCTTCCAAACCGGAAGACAATACCCAACCTTGATCCTAGTGAGTTTATCGGCGGTGGATGAGAACAAGGTGAAGTTGGAGGCCGTAGGGATGCCCAGCGTGATCTTTGAGGTTCCAAAGAATTTGAAGAACGCGCCTGAAGCCGTGCAGTGCAAAATGTGGTGGGGAGAGCCGGTGAAGTGTATCGATTGTGGCACAGAACCCGCCGAATGGCTATCGAGGTTCGTATTTGCATCTCTTCCCTTTCTACTTGGTAAATAGGCTACGAATTTTTACGCACTTGTAGAAAATTTGAAAACGTGAAATTGTTGCGCTTAATACGAAGAAATATAAATATTACTAAATATAACATAAAAAATATGAATTCGCACAGAAATTTCTCGATAAATCTTATTTTCCCCTATTTCTCCGTGACAAATGTGTCCTAATGATTTTTAGTCGGATAAATTAATTCTGACTTGGTTTCGAAATTGATAGAGACGAAATATATTGGAGCTGTCACATCTGATGCAGACTTGGAAAATTGAAAAATTAAATTGATGGATTTCTAAATTTTTATTAATTTTCATTATCGATATTGATTTGTAATTAATTCATATTGATTTTCATTAATAAGACTCACGCTTCTTTGAAGATTTCTGACTGGAACAACTTCTGGTCTTCGATTGGGGTACACGATGATGGATAGAAGAAACGTTTTCGTCGAACCGTGGAAAAAATTCACTCAAGTATACCGGACACTTAGAAGCGAAGATACCGTAATTATCTTAATTTTTTGTCTTCCTTTTAGCGGGAAATTCATATATTTTGCCGATCAAAGGGATGTTTTCTAGGGGCTGTTCAGTGACCTGGCCAGTTATATGTTAATGACCACGAGCTCCGTTGAACAACTGAACGAGAAATTAGAGACACCAGTGTCTACTCTACAATTCCGTCCAAATATTTTGGTCTCTACGCAACAGCCATTCGAGGAAGATGAATGGGAATGGATTAAAATCGGTGAACATGTCGTGATTAGGAACGTCAAACCGTGCTCACGGTATGGTAAACATATTTTAATTATCATGCGCTCTTAAGTGATTAATTCTATGTGTCCCTGATATCATCAAAATATTACAATTTAAAACAAATATTTAGAACGACCATGAGTAAATTTATAAAATAAACGAAATAGATATATACAGGACGTTTCAAAATTACATATTCCGTGAATGATTCGTTTAGAACGCTATAACAGCGAGCTTCTGCTATGTTTCTAGGCGAAGATTCTTCAAAGACTCTTACGCGAAGAAATATGTATACTTTGCATTAATAGTTAACACATATACTCTGCTAATATACTCTGCTCGTGATGTACGATCCATAAGATCCTTAACATCTTAACAATTTTAAATGTAATATTTATCCACTGTTTCTCGAAATGGAGAATTCGAGTTACGGATTACATGAATAATGCAATTCACGTTTCAGGTGCAAACTAGTGGGCGTGAATCCAGAAAACGGTGTGATGGACAAGGAGGAGCCGTTGAAAACTTTGAAATCGTACGACGAGATACACTATCTTCATCGAGCACATGGATAAACCAAGAACTCACAACTACACTGGTTGACAAAAGTCTTTGTACATATAATTGGTTTTTTCTGTATATTGTGTGTGTCATATAAAACATTTTGAAATTGCAAAATGTTTCGCGTAATACGTTGATTGAAAGTGTCCATAAGTGTACAAATAACTTTCGTGAGCCACTGTACGTCAGAGATTCGCCTTTATTCAATCAATTTCTAATCTTCTCCAGTTTCAGGGAGCCAACTGACCCAGAACGAATCTCGCTGGAGGGCAAGGCGCCAGTTATGGGGATATATTGTGGACTGTACATTACTGGAAGGGTGAAGATCGGCGACGAGGTGTTCATTCATCGATTTAATGATTCGTCGGTAGAATTGAATCATCGGGAAGCAGAAAATCCTAGATAGATAAGAAATATATTGAAAACTAACTCGCTTTCGATGGCCTTTCTATTTCAAATTAAATAAAATTCGTGCGTTAAAAAAGATACCGATATATGTACGTTCATGTTCGATGAACAATTATAGAACATAGTATTTTCAGGCGAACGATTCAATCGAGTAATTTCTAGAAGATTCGAAAGACTCCTAGACAATATAAATGCGCCATTTGTACGATCGATTCTTGTCAATTCAAAGTTATATAATTGTTATACATTGTGTATGTACGTTAGGTGTCCTAAAATAAGTGGCACTGGTTTGAGCGTTCCTTAATTCATGTATTTTAGGGCACTTCAGAGATAATGTTTAAAACTCGTTATGCTAAATAAAGTTTCAATTGTTATAAAAAGTCCATGTCCATTATTTTCTCTTTTTTCTTTTTTATGAAACCCAAGCTAAGTTTGAAAATGATTTTACTTGTGATTTTACCTTAAAGAATTATCTATTTTAAGAAGAAATGATATATAATATTATATGAAATGAATACAGAGATATAAATTAATTTCCTATTATACAATACAATACATACTAAAAAGCTGAAGATTTAGAGAAACAGCAGTTAACGTTCACAAATTTCACAAAACATCATCACCTTTGAAACAACTAGATGAACACTTTTTCATCTACTTTCTTCGTTACTCATCTTTGTTTTTAAAAAGTGTATACAATTTTTCATGCTTATATCTTCAAAGTAGAACGATCTTGTAACAGTTTGTAGATCAATTGAAAGCTTATTTCACAAGTGATACGAACGAAGACTCCGAGATGAATGGTATATGGTCGTGAGAGTAATTGCATAGTAGATAAATGGTAATCAGAAGCTATGTTAGATAATAAGAAATGGTAGAAGAGTAGGGAGACTATAAATAGTAATACGTTCACAAGTACCATCTCTTTCAATAGTTTCAGTCTTCGAGGCACGACACGTTCATGCATCATGTTGATCCATTCGTTACTCGCGTCCATCGTTTTTCTTTCTGGATTTCTGACAGTTTTCTGTCGCGATCCAAAGCCAGATGGTAAGCAGAATTTTTCTTCATTCTTCTGTTCTTATAATCGTCATATAATATGTTGAATATAATTACAGTATAAAAAGATTAAAAAATGGAAATTTGAACAGCGTTTCAGAACACTTTGGGTCACATTAAGCCTCAAACTTCACCGGAAGTGCAGGCTAAGGCTGCCAGAGGTGTTGCTGAAAGATTATTGGGACACGAACGCGCTGCAAAATTCCTAATGTCGGTGAATCCTGATCTTGGTCCTACTGGACTAGATACCTTCTTGGTAACTCGTATATCACGTTATAATCGTGTACAGATAAGCACAGTGCCGTGAATAATTGTAAATTCAATTCTGTTTCTAGACTTTTCACAATATCGAAACAATAGTTGTCATATAATTTCATGTTATGATACAAACCGAAATTGAAGATACAGCACACGAAAATTTTCTTCTTTTGAACTCTGGTAGAAATTACGTTTTATTTATTTATTTTTTTTATTTATTTTAAACTTGTGTTCTCGGCTGTGAGAAGAATATAAACTCTCTGTTAATTTCATTACCTTCTCATTCAATATTTAGCGCATTTTTATTTATTTCTGATTGCTTTTGTTAATCATAGCGTTAGGTACACTATCCAATAATTTTTTTAACCAGTTAACTGTGGAATTTAGTTTTAGAGATCTCTCGTGGAATTAGGTCGTGGAGTGCTTAGATGAATGCAAGTGACGATGAGTATACTCGTCAAACGCAGTTAACCGGTTAAAGTTTCGTTTTGAATATCCACCTACCCGGGTTTTATTCTTTTTTTTTTTACTTTCAGCGATATTTTCTATAGGTAGCTTTTTCTGATCGTAAATTGTTTTTGCTAGAATTCTCCGCAGGTACTTGGTCGGATTTAGATCAGAATTGAACGATGACCATGATAATAATCCCATTTCAAAATCTTGAAACCACATTTTTGTAGCGGCTGCCTTCTTGAATAAGGGCGTGGTCTTGTTGAAAAATTACCTTCTTGTCGTCTATTTCAGTCACAGAAGGGCAATAATTCGCCATGTAAGATCTCCTAATCTCTATAGCGTTCAATTTACATTTAAAAAACTAGTTCACGTAATGTATCCAGGCACGAGCAATGTTTCCTTGGAAATATTGAAGAAATAATGCAAAATACTCGTTTGGTTTATAATTATTCACAGCACTAGAGATGAATAGATATTTGAGTCCGCAAAAAATAAAAATTAATATAATAATGGTAATTCCAGAGTTATTAATAGTTTGCTTTACTAAAAATATTCGAAAAAGCAAAGAATTGTAATTCTTTCGTATCTTCGTGCCTTCAAAATTCCCATAAATGCATAAAAATCAGTAGTTCACTTATTGCACAACCGCAAATTCAACTTAATTACCAGATCAAGAAAAACTCCTTGGATCAAGTGGAGATCTTTGGCACTTCGGGCGTGGCTGTAGCTTGGGGCTTGTATTACTACCTGAAGACTTATTGCAACGTTCACGTTTCATGGGAGGGGAGTCAAATCCAACTTCCTCAGACTTTACCAGATGTTCGAGTAAAAGTCACGTCCAATGATAGGTACGAAGTTCCAAGCAAAGAATATGAAACCACTCGTAAACCGCAAGGGAAGAATATGATAAGTCATATTTTGTATGAAGCAGCAATTGCTCAATTCAGTGCAACGTCAATCAAACCTATATTACCAAACTAGGTTGCAATTTGGCTTCCAGATAAAATATATAGTGAACATTTTAAGAAAGTGCATTTTTCAAATCCATTTGCTCCTGTGTAATCTTCATCTGGCTTTCTCTTCGACACTATTTAATTCTTGAATTAGGTTTGGTTGAATTATTTATATATTATTAGATTCAGTTAGAACAGATCTAGTATTATACGTATTGCACATTTTAAGAACATTTGAATGTCACAAAGCTAGTCGTTAGACTATTAAAATGAAAATTATTCATTAAATTATATTCAATTTGGGTCATAACAGATTGCTCTTGTTTCAACCATGTCACTCTAAATGTAACATGAAAATTCGAAACTTGACAAAAATTGATTTATCTAGTCCTTCTCGTGTAATCAACATTTGTTTCTTTCCTATGCTACTTAATCCATGAATTGCACAGGTTTAGATACTATCAGAACGTATGCACTCTGGGTTACACTTCCGTATGGTGGCAATGGGATCACTGGGAAAGAAACATCGACTGGATGGCCCTTAATGGAATCAATTTGGCTCTTGCTTTCAACGGGCAAGAGGCAATCTGGCAGAGAGTATACCTCCAATTGAATTTCACTTCAGACGAGATTAATGAGCACTTTACCGGGCCAGCATTTTTGCCTTGGTAACCCTTACAATGCTTTTCGTTACAATAATCGTGGTGGAATCCTGACATTCATAACATAATTCAAAGTATACTTCAGCAGGTGCTGATTTATAAGTAGACAACGGGTATTTATGCAAATTTATATCTTTGTGAACATACCCAAAGATATGAAAATTGAATGGCAGCTTATTTCATTCATAAAATTTATTATTTCAGCTTTAATGAATAATTATTAATTAATTATTATGAATAATAACTCAGCTATTATTATAATGAATAATTTTGCATATTTTATATTTTTATAGTTTCTGAATTTTGAGATTTTCTATAAATCCATCAACATCCGCAGTATATTGATGAAATATTTTGTTTCTTTCCTGTTTGTATTTAACTGTTGATTTCCTCGGAACAAAAAACATTGTAGAATTATCGAAATCGATAAATTTCTAGTATTTTGGTAGGATTATCTATTTGACGAATCATTGAAGAAGCACTTTCTCCGTTTGCCTTGACTTAGTGTAATCAATAGGTTCAAAGTTTCATTTATAATTTTCAATATCTTATGGTTACTATACAATTTCTTCAATCATAGAAATTATTAACTTCTCAATTATTTGTTGGTTATTTGAAACTTGGTTCTCCATTCAAGATTAATTGTGCTAAATTTCTCAACCACCAAGTATGAAACTTAAAAAATATGCAAGAATTGGAAATTAGTTCATTATTTTTGTCTGAAACTTGACTCTGTAGTAAAAAAAAAAAAAAAAAAAAAAAGGAAGACAATGGATCGGGATCAACTGTGCTAAATCTATTGAAATTTAAAATTAACAGAAAAATGGGGAAGACTTAACATCTTAATGTTTCAAAATTAGCTTTTAATTCTTCTTGTTGAAATTTAATTTTTGTATTAAAAAACTGATTTAAAAATTGTAGTAAAAAAAGATTTCAAAGTCTCCAATACTACCAAAAACTGGGTGGTTGGTTATTCTTCCATACAATTTTCATTATAATCCTCTAATTAGGTCTAGAATGGGTAACATTCGAGGTTTTGGTGGTCCTTTACCTTCAAGCTGGCATGAAAGATCGCTTCGGCTGCAGCACAGAATCCTTCAAAGGATGAGGGAATTAGGAATAATCCCTGTTCTTCCTGCTTTTACTGGGCACGTGCCTAGAGCTTTCCCCAGACTATTTCCAGAAGCCAACGTGACGAAAAGTGCGACATGGAATTCGTTTTCGGACAAATATTGTTGGTAAGAAAAAAAAAAATTTCTTATTCCTCTGACATCACTTCAACTCTTCATTTATTGAATCTTATGTTACATATCTACCATATTATTGAATTTTACAATTATTGGTAGCATTTATTTGATCTTTAATTTTTCAGATCGTAATAAAAAATTGCGATAAACTTTCAATTTTTCTTTCTTCTAAGCAAACGAAATTTCGATAATAAAATAGTTAAGAAACAATGAATATTTGCTTTGTGATATTTTGGATCTAGATGTACATAATATTAATTAATCAATGATAAGATGTATTGATACATTACTCAATTTGTATCACCGATAAAATCTTGCTTATTTGCAGCTTTATCATTTAGAGATAACAAATTGTTATTATTTTGAGAAAATGATAAGCTAAGCCTCCATTCTTGTTGCACTTTAAACATTGTCAAGATCATTATTTCTTACTTTTATGCTATACCTTACTATTTGTGAATGAAGATATAAATCTATTTTCAGCCCTTATCTTTTGGAACCTACAGATCCCCTGTTTCATAAAATTGGAGATCAATTTTTGAGAACGGTAAGTGAAATCTAAAATTCTTCCAAAGGATATTTCCACTTCTGTGTTCGTGGTTTCCAGTATATCAAGGAATTTGGAACCGATCACATATATAATTGCGATACTTTCAATGAAAACGAACCCCCCACCAGCGAACTGAAATTTTTGAGGAACGTAGGACATTCGATTTTTCAAACTATGCTTAGTGTCGATCCACAAGCGATATGGTATCACGATATATTATATTAACATTATATATTAACGTATATTAACATATATTAATAATCTGTTAACAGTTTATTAGTGTAATTATTTATTAATCTAATAATAATAATTGGTAATTAACAGCTTCGATGGAAAATTTGAAATAGCTTTCTCCATTTCACTGATATCTTATTTCTCCTAGTTATTAATTGAAAATTAATTCTGCAGATGTTAAGCTGCCAAGAGTCTGAATTGAAATTTTGTAAAATGTTTGAAATCTTTGGAAGACATAATAATTCCAAACATTTAGTCAGTAGCATGTGTAGATATATATTACATTAATAATCTTTTTTATTCGATGATTTGCAGAAAATGCAAAGTAGTATTATAACGAAATTTGAAACTATTTTTCGATACACAAAAGTGAAATTATTTTTCAAGGTTGATGCAAGGATGGCTCTTTGTTCATGATGCTGTTTTCTGGACAGAGCCGAGAATAAAGACTTTCTTAACCTCAGTCCCACTGGTGAATATGCTTATAACAGACATTTAAATGAATCTTTTAAAAGCTCATACAATACTTATCTTCTTTGTGATCCTCGGTTTTGAATTTAGGGAAGACTGATAGTATTGGACCTTCAATCAGAACAATTCCCGCTATACGGTAAACTAAAGTCCTATTATGGCCAGCCATTTATTTGGTGCATGTTGCACAATTTTGGTGGGACTCTTGGAATGTTTGGTTCTGCTCAAATTATTAATCGCGTAAGTTTTCTACAAAAACGTACTCTCTACAATCTTCTACTCTCAAATTTCATCACTGGCGTACGTACGCCATGTTCTGAATGTTCGTTCACAAAATGGCGCTCTCTTTTACCACCTTACATAACCTCAACACGTGTAAAAAGAAGATTTGAATTATATAGCAAAACAACACTAAAAGATATTTAACATTTGAAAAGAGTGGAAGATTTCTTCAGTCTTAACTTTCCAAAATTAATTTGTAGTAGTTTTTTAATTATCTAAAATTGAATTTTTCATCAAACAAATTCAATCGCGATTAACTAACAATGAGATAATCTTATTGCCGATTGTTTTTCAGCGAGTTTTCGAAGGAAGAAACATGGAAGGAAGTACAATGATCGGGACAGGTCTGACACCAGAAGGCATAAATCAAAATTATGTTATTTACGAATTAATGAATGAGATGGCTTATCGTCAAGAACCTGTCAACTTGGATAATTGGTGGACAAATATCTATTAATTAAAATAATTGCGTACAAAATTACATATTCATAAATTGTAACATTCACTGTTTCAGGTTCGAAGATTATGCTAGTCGAAGATATGGAGCATGGAATGAGTATACGGCTGTAGCATGGAAGAATTTGGGTAGTACCGTGTACAATTTCCGAGGCAATTCGAAAATTAGAGGGAAATACGTGATTACCAGGCGACCGAGTTTGAATATCGCTCGACTGGTGAGCATAATTACGATTCTCTTTGAAATTCTACCAGATTTTTCCCTATATTGTTCCAAAGCTGCAGTTATCGTAATTTAAAAGAGAACAAAATCCTGCTAACATAGAGGCAATCGTTATTTCATGTATGCAATTTCGATAAAAGTTTATTTAATAACCAGAACCGGTTAGAAAATTAATATAACGTTCAATCGATCCATTAAGAGCCAACGTTGTATTAACTCTTATAAAAATGATCCAGTCTTTTCAATTATTTATTACGTATGTATGATATAGGACATTCCACAGACTTGGTATGATCCGGAGAAATTCTATTCTACTTGGTACATATTCCTTCAAGGGAAGCACGGAAGACAAAACAGCACCCTCTACCGACATGATGTGGTTGATATGACTAGACAAGTTCTTCAACTAAAAGCAGATGCAGTTTACTCTGCTTTAGTCGCATCGTTTAATCAAAAGAATGTGGCGACATTCAAGTAAGTTCTAGATTTGAGATTACTGAGTAGATTAAACGTTCTATTATCTGCGGTAGATCATAGGTTGAAAATTCTATTACCTACAACAGATAGTAAATGACACTTACCTACAATAGATATTAGATAAATTCTAGTAATTCCATAATTCATCAAATTTCAAAGAGATATATTATTATATAATCTTCGTATCATTTCAATATTATTAATTATTACATTGAGGATTTTTATACGTCTATGCATTATTTAAAGGTGTAAAAATAGAATTTGCATAATATGCAGAAATACACACGTAAACTATCTAAGGTAAAACAGCTTTGGGGATCTATAAAATATTCATTAAAAAATGCTAAAGAATTAATTTACTTAAAAAGGTATAAATCTGCATGAAGACCCCTAGCCTGAAGATGTCTTTGATTCATTCTAAAATTATGATTGGTCATACATGTAGATTGCAAGCGGATTATCTATTGGAACTGTTCGATGACCTCGAAGCCATCTTAGCATCCAGTGAAGACTTTTTATTGGGAACATGGCTAGAAATGGCGAAAAATCTGGCTACTAACGATGCGGAATCGAAATTGTATGAGTACAACGCGAGGAATCAGATTACTCTGTGGGGACCACGAGGAGAGATTAGAGATTACGCGAACAAACAGTGGTCAGGAATTGTCTCGGATTATTATAAACCTCGCTGGGTTATTTTCCTGGATGAGCTTACTACTAGTCTAACAAAAGGAACGAGCTTGAATATCACGAAGATCAACGAACGGATTTTCAAAGAAGTTGAAAAACCGTTTACGCTCTCCAGAAAAATTTATCCAACAAATGCAACAGGTATAAGATAATTTGTAATCCTGAAATTTTTATAGTTGAATTTTTTCTTATTGAAATTTTTCAGCTACAGCTTTATAATATTAAATCTTAAAATCTGAGTTTCTTAATATAGAAATTTAAGGGTCAAGCTTTCCTTATACTGTGCTTTTCAATGTAGAAATTTTTGCTTTGAAATATTGAAATCGCTAATTTTTGATACCGGAAGTTTGGAATCAGACTTCTTGGCCATCTCGAATTTACAGTATTTTAATTTCGAACTTGGAAACATTTTGTTCACAGGAGACTGCATCGACATATCAATGCAAATTCTAGTGAAATGGTATGAACCGTCCATTTGTGATTTATTCAGATCCATGGAACAATTAAATATTATGAAAGAGAAAGGAATAATGTAATATTTCAATTATTACCGTTTAAAGTGATTAAGCTTGTTACTAGACACATTCATCGTAAAAGTTGTTAAAAGTTGTTAGTAAAAAATAATATTGTTGTAAATGATAAAACGCTGTGAATGAAATGCAGATTCATAAAGAAAATATACAAAATCATAAAGAAAACATACAAACTTAATACCATATGTCACTAATAGTTCAAAGAAATGTACGTATATATGTATGCAGGATGTTTAAAAAATTGTACATCAATTATTCATTATGATGATATATGATATCAATGAATATATCAATGAATCGTTCATTTCATATTCATTAGAACAATGGTTAAAATATCGGAGCATGAACTTTATAAAGATCGTTATTATTGACAAAAGGACACTCTACAACAGTCGAATAAAATTACAGAATTGGAAACAACAACGACAGATTCGAGCCGAGAGCAAAAAGGAGGAGAATCGTAAATTCGCCCACGAATTATATAAAAAGGAGTTACACACGATTCACGAATACCTGTCCACTTTACCAAGTACATCAGCTAGACCCGTGAATTATCGATAAAAGTACTACATAGATACATACTTCGCTCCTTGCTCGTCTTCACTGGTCAATATTATGGCAGTAGACGACTAAACGTAATCACTTCCGACCGACCGACTGTTTTTTCTTTCGTCTATTAAAAATAACGAACCAAAATCGTCTGTGAGATTGATTGTCGAGAAAATCAATACACTAGTCGAAAACGTCAGCCAACTCTCGCTTCACTTGAATCGCCATGTTGGATTTGGTCACAGCGTCAGTTAACGACCTCTCGCGACTTCAACGATCGATTTTTCTTTCGTTTCGCGTTAGACATCGATCACGAACACGATCGTCGATAATCGATCCCTCAATTGGCCAATTTATGACGATCGTTTGAAATATTCTCGTTCTCAAATGGAAAATTTACGATTTACTCTATTTAGAATAGACTTTCAAAGATTTCGAGATTTATCTGTTTTAGATTATAAACTATTTAGCTGTCTCTAAATGAATTACTGGATATTTTCATTGCTTTTGTTTGGGAATCTAACTCGTCGAGTGAAATTGACTGTCAATTGAGGGCCAATCCTACTTTGCACGTGATTTGGTTTATTTTATTACAAGTAGATTAAGAAACATAGTGCGCATCTAATACGAAGTACAAAATATCTTGTGCATTTCGTAAGAATATTCGTAACGTGTGAGATACATCCATTATCATACACGAAAGTGTACCGCCGTGGGTAAAAATGTCATCGAAACCTGAGACATTGAATAACGTTTAGGAGATTTTTATCGACGACGGGACGGTCTGAGAAATATTTCTGGAGATACGTAATATTTTTATTCGAGATCAGTGGAAAATTTGTAAATATTCTCAATCGTAATCTAAATCGAAATTCTCTAAGCTCGAGGAGATAATGATGAAAATACTTATCTTTTTTTGTGTTTTTTTTTTTGTTTCGCTTTTAGATTATTACATCATGCTTCGAGGTAAAATTTCAAAAATTTTTTAGAGTAGAATCAAGATGGGAGAAAGTGTAAGCATCGATACATAGAAAGCAAATTGTGATTAGAGTAAGATTGGATGAAATTCTTTAGCTCAAAATATTACATACCATCAGAAATATCGTAAGTATAAGATTCTAGTCTTTTTATGATACACATACCCGTAACAATTAGACGCAGAAGGCCTACCGATGCACCACATGTCTTCCTTTGAGATCCTCTTAGTGCGAATGCAGCGCGATCTGAAGTTTAACTCTTTAAATACAAACGATTCGTCATCCATTTTGCCTCACAGTTATGAAACATCCTCTATATCAACCAATATAATCGAAACAGATATTTTACAATTTTGAGTGGCTTTACTTTCTTCGTCACATCGTTCTATATCTACTTATAAAAATATGTACTGCACTACAGATTATTTCAAAATTTTACGAATAAATGAAATATTAGCCATCGGTAGACGATCTATTGACGTCATTTTGCTCTTACAGCTACTGTTACTTGCTAATAAATAGACTGCGAATATTTATACAAATTCATATTTTTATGAATATCATTGAAAAAATGGGAGCTAAGAGTTCCAGCAGAATTGTTTTTTTTTTTTTTTAATTAAACAACGGGTATTATTATTAACGATTATTTAGATATTTTATATATTATATGTATTTTTGTATGTTTTACGTGCATTCTGCGTATTTTTGTATGTTCACATTGCCCATAAATGCATAAAAATCCGCAGCCTACTGATAAACGTTGATAACACCAGGAAACGGATGTCTAGTCGCCAACATGGGCATGTTTGTGAATCCTGTCGTTTCAGGAGAATTCGTGAGATCAGGACATGATATGATCATCGAATGTATCCGGTCGTGAGGTTCGACGGTTATCGATTAAATTCAAATACACATTTGTGGTCCCCCGGATATCAGTAAGGTCCAACGAAATCACGAATCTGACTTTGGTTACGTTCGCTTGGTCGCGTGCTTCGCACTATCCGCGAGACTTAAGTTTCTTTTTATATACAGGTCACATCAATTTGTTCGTGGCTTCGTTTTACTTGGGCTAGGAAAGACGATCTTGCGATTCGAGATTAGAACTTACGATCAGCTGATTACATTAGGTAAAATGGTATAATTTTAAGGGGTACTTTCAATTTTATTAAATTTAATATTATTATCCTATATGATCATGCTTCAAAGACATTCTGTGTATTAGTCCTACCGCAATCATCGAATTCTTCCACGTATTAATAGTGATTCCATCTCAATTTTCTCAAAATCAAACATTTCTTAACGATAGAAGAATGCAATGTTCGGTCGAAAATGGCCCAAAGAACACAGGAGGGTTAACGTGCTATGATTTTCGTTAAAAAATCGCACGATCGTTCTTCCTGATTCCGCGTTGAATTTTTTGAGGATACATATATACATAAGAGTAAATCACATATTATAAAACTTAAATAAAAATACGCAAAGGAACTGTCATCCTCGTAACGAATAGAGGTTAAAACGAACATAGAATTACATATTTTTTGGAGATGTTGATACCTAAACCGTGTGATACGAAAAAGACTTTTATCGAATCGCTTAAATCACGTAGAAGTACGAAAATGTGCACGATTACATCACAGAAGAATAGAAATAAAAAAGCTCGCCGAGAATCAATGTTCCATTCTCGTGATAACGTGAGTCTAAAACGATGTCGTTGTCTCAACAGGCTATTCTTTCGAGCCCCTTACGTTCTAACGTGGATAGAAAATACGGTTAATTCTATCAGCATTCAGCTGGCAAAGTTCGCCCTCCACCTAACGCTACTTACAATTAGTTAAAGTTCGTAAGTAAAACGCCATCTGGCTTCCAAGTGTCTCATTAACCTCTTCAGACCAAATCCTTTATAATTTAAACGAACTTCCTATTTTTTTAATTGGAAGCTTAATTGGAAGTATAAATGAGAAAAACTTTTTCTATTTTATAAATCTCTTGTACCATTGGGTTAATATTCTTATTTTAAACATTAGTTTAATGAAGTATAGTGTGTGAATTAAAATAAATTAAATTAATTATTAAATCCAATTGTAGTCCTCAAACTTAGTCGATTAAAATCACCGAAAAATGCAAAATGTAAAACAAGATTTAGAGAATTTTAATTTAAATTGCAATGAAGTATCATCATTGATCGTGGTGATTCAGATTTTTAAAAAATGTAACTTCGAAAATATTTCCAATAATATTTCAAATACATAAATATTCATATAAGAATATTTTGTAGTATCCTAGTTATTTGCTATTTATTAAACCAAACAGAAATAATTTTGTAAATATTTTATAACATTCCAAGAGTACAGGAGATATAATTAGTATTTTAAAAATATTTTACAATACCATATTTATTTAAAGACTAGTAATGAACGTCATCTAAAGAGGTTAACAGACAATTGAAAATATATTTATCATATATTTAAGTTTCTCCTTACATCTACGTTCGAAAATTTGGTTCAGCCGAGAATAGTCCAACCTGATTTTTATTCTCGTTAATTTGACCGTCTACGCTGACAGTTTCATAGCGTTTCCTTAAATTAATTTCAGCTTGTCTTTTCTCCAGCTGTTTTCGAACTGTAGCAACGAGTTATTTCTAAATTCGTTACTTTCAGGTTTCACAAATCGAGGAAGTACCGTCTGGCGAGTTTAAGGCGAATTCGCAAATGGACGCCGCCTCTAAACAGGCCGTCTGTCGACTCTAAATCGTACAGCCGAGTAATCGGCTTTGGTACATGATCGACAAACTATTTTATAATTTTTAATATTCGCGATATGTTGTTTTTGAAACGAACTGTCCTCGCGAGAAGTAGCTGTTTCCAAGCTATTTCAAGACTTTCGCTGTTTTTTTTAAATTTATGTAAAATTGTGCCATTAAAATATTTTGGAACAACGACTATCGAAAGAAATTTTTTAAATAATTTTTAGTTGTTCAAAATCCTAAAGAAACGTTCCAAGTCGAAAATATAATATGAATCTTGCACTAGTTAACAATTTTACTACATCATCGAATGTTAAGTCGGTTCATACCGTGTTCATCAACCGATTGGTTGATGGTTTCCTTCGACGTGTTGATCCGATTTGTTTAAAGATATCACCGTTTTTCGACCTCCGTTTCTTGGCTGGATGCTTCCGTCACCGGAGGCAAAGGACTGTCTATGGATATTTGTCTGAAACTTTTTTCAAAAACACAGACGAGAAAATAAGAATAATAAATTATCATACATTTCAATGAAATTGGGACAATGATTTTATAGATAGATGCAGTTTTATTTTAAACTAAACGAATAAATGATAATTAGAGAGATCGAGAACCACTGTTTCAACTATAACCTTTTCAATTATGAGATACATTACGGGCGTAAATTAGTACAACCACGAAATTTTCCTCGAAAATTGTGAAATGTATCCAGTTTCGATCGATAAAACAGAACAGTCATTAAATAAGAAATATATAGATAGGAAACACTGATATAAAATACCATCACTCGAGAACAATCAATTAATTTTGGATCACAATCAATCAGGTTTGGAGAACTTGGAGCTAAGATATCGAAAAGATTGAATCGTGAATAATTTACCTGCCGTTTGTTTGCCAATCGTAAGAATCTGGCGCGGAATTGCTTCTACCCGTTCTCTGAAATCGTTCCGACTTTGCATTTCTTATGGCTTTCCTCCCTGGTGAGGTCTCTTCAGCTCTTCCTGATGAGGATAATTCTATGTTATCCACCGTTGCATCGGTACCCGCTGTTTTCCCACTTTTCTTCGGCAGGAAGGGATTCTAAACATCAGAAAACAATCCCTGACAATTTGAAAATAACATTATTCAAAAATATATTCTTCAGAACGATCAATTCCGTGTCACAAATTGGTTAAAGTGTTGCTACAAATTGGCCAAAGCGTCCGGAATAGAGTCGTGACAATTTGTAGAAACAATGAGAAAATCAAAGAAAAACGTTATACGCGAATAGATAATCTTTTCATGCTTCGATTCCTTCGCAACTCCACTGAACAACAACGTTTACGAAACGTGAGCAAAAATAAAAAGGACCTCTCAAGGAGCAGACAATCCTTCAAACGTTTAATTCTGAATACCATTGCTCGAACACTGTTCTCGATTCTAAGGATAGGATTTCAAAGGATCTCTTGTGAAATTTTCGCGAATTTCCGACCTATTTTCGCGAGATCGTTTGAACCTTTGGTGAAAGCTGATAAGAGAAGAGGAGAAAAAACAAAAAGGAAAGATAAGAAGAGGGAGAAAAATAAAGCGAGAAAAACGCTTTACGCTTTTATGACATCGACACTCCACCGGCGTTATTGCCGTGTTTACGGAGCCGTCAACCTTCCTTGAACTCGGCTGATATCGACTGACTGTGCTCGTCAAATAATAAGGCCAGAGACGTGGCGCCGTGGCGAGAGCAGGAGGTAACTTTTCCACGCTACGGGAGCGACCAGTATCGCGTCATAAACAGAGAAACAGAGAGGCTTGACCTCCCGTTGCTCGCCGCCCCAAGCGCGAGATCAAATGTCGGTCGCAATTGAAATTCAATGGCCGATTCTTTTATCGTAACGGAGATCGAACTGCTCCGAACGATTTTATGATACTTGATGCACAGCCTATTTGGGAGAAGGAACTCAGTTTCTGGTTCAACAAGATCTGATTCAATTGCCTAATCGCCAATTTGCACTGATTCTATGGCTGGTAACGAAGTTTCAGGCACTTGCAAAGCCATCACTAGAGATTAGATTCCCATATCTCTTGTGTAACTGTTTATTGCTGAGCTTTTGTGATGATTAGGGCTGAATTGATCCAAATGACTTCATAGTACTCAAACTGAGGTCCCTATAGAAAAAGAAACTCGTTTCTAGATTTAACGGATTGGGGCCACTGAACTACTGTTGTCTTCACCACACTTCCTATTTCATAGATTTCTACTAACAGCCTTCTATCATGATCGCGATTGACTGTTCCAAATGACTTAATGTGCTCGACGAAAAGCCTCTATGGGAGAAAAAATTCATTTTCATGCCCATCCGAATCTGATAGTTGACTAATCGACGACGATTTGCGGTCTATCTATAGCTCGCGACAAAGTTTCAATCGTTTAAGGTCGTCGAGCATTTGCTATCCCCACCACATAGAATTCTATATGCCCTTTCATAACTTTTCAGTGACGACCATAAAATAGGGAGTTCGGAGGCAATAAAAAGATTTGGTACTTACAATAACCTGACTATTGCAGAATTCGGAAGTTCCTGTAAGTAGAGATTCGAGTTTTCATGATTATTTAATAAAAACATTAAAAATCGATTTTTATTATTTTTTAACGGGTAATCGTACATATCTTCGAAATCTTTGATTCGTTAAGGTTAGTCGCAAATGGAAAAATAAGGTCTCGCGGTGTTCGAACGATATCTACCACTTTTTTTCGTATTTTCTTTTTATCGCTTCATTTGCAGCCACGAAGGATTTATATATTTAGTCGACGCGGGATATTCGGGGAATCACGAAGAGTCAAGTGAATTTTTACGGTTGGCTGCACTTTAACGGCGAGGTCTACGTTATTCCGACTTTTATCGCATCGACGTACAGTTGGCCATGGTGAAGGGCGAACAATCTCACGCGAACGTAAAGGATCCATTTCCCTTTAATGCAATTATACGGGACAAGCTGGCAATAACTAGCGCTTCGTCCTAATATCACCCAAACTACAGTGAAGAGATAACCAAGGTGGGGTAAGAAAACTGCCACGGTATATAGAACGGCGCCTTAACGACCTCGAGCATTAAAGCGAAAGGAAAGAATGGCAAAAAAAGTTTTACAAGTTGAATAGAAAAGTTCGTCAATTGGGATCATCAATAATAATTCATCTTCTGACCTTTTCCTCTTAGAGAAATTAGCTAATAGTCGAACATTTGTCAGGGCCAGTTTATGTGCGCGTCTCTCTACTAATATGAGAGTTTAAAACTATCAAAGTAAGAAACAACTAAAAGATTTGTCATAACTCTTTTATTGAAAAGAAAGAAAGAAAAATAATTCCAATAGCATCATAAAATATATTACATTAATGAATTCTACGATATTATACAGACGACATCTATGTTAGAATGCTATAGTTTAACATATAAATACCATATGAAGTGAATAAAATTGAATATCAATTCTTCGTACTTTTAAAAGAGAGAAACGTTTATAGATCATCTAATACGAAGTTTAAATAAATGAACAAAAATGAATAAAAAACTGTTAATCTTACATGAAAAGGTATATGTGACTTATGGACGATCTCTACTTTACCGATAGGCACGAGTTAGAAGATATTTAGACAGCACACTCGTGGAAACAAAGGGTATTATAGTGCGTCAACTAAATGCAATTTGTTGCATGATTTTCTGTTTGAGTAAAGCAGAGCATACAAACTATAATTGGATTGTCAAAGGCTAAATCAGTAGCATAATACTTCAAACTAGTTGTGGGATTTATTAATTAAAGCCTGATACTGGTTGGCAGGTCCGCGCTACAGCTGTTTTCATTTTACGAGCTAGAACTAATCTACAATTTATCGAATATCGATAATTGCTATTCATAAATTGCGAGCCAAATTACTTCAATAGTGTATTAATGGCGCCAAATATAAAATATTAACCCCCTCTTACTACTTTTGTAAGTTAATTTGTAAACATTAATTATCGAATTAAATTATTTTCTTTTACTCAACCATACTAAGCAAAGTCAGCTACACCACGAATCATTCATACATAATTGTAAAATTTATTTTTACTCACATATAATAAATTACGTTAACAAGTTACAAATAGCGGCAAATTTAAACGATAGAATTCCACTTACCTGAAAACTGTGCTGTTTCAACATAGTTTTGATAAGAATCAACGTGTCGAGTTTGGGTATCCTTGTAACCACTCGTTCTACTTCTTCGTCTGTAACAGTAACCGGAAGTCGACAGTTGTCAGCCTCGCTTGGCAGTGGTTCAGCGCCACAATTGGTCAGCCAGGCATGTTCCTTGATATCTGATAACTTGATTCTCTCAGCTGGGTTTTTCGCCAGCATTTTCGCGATCAATTCACGAAGATTTTCCGAAACGACGGGTTTTTCCGGAAATTTTAACGGCTCGCTGCGTACCGCCGCTTGGACACCAATTATACTCCCAGCGCCATCCCAAGGGATTTTTCCGGTCACTAAACAGTAGAGTGTCACGCCCATTGACCATACGTCACATAACTGAAACACATGAAATATTCGTCTTTAATACAAAATTATCTTAAATACTTCAAATTTTTGATTCCATTTTTATTTTACTTTCCATTTATTTTTTAGCTTTTAGAGAGAAAGATTAATGTTGGTATCCCCACTAATTTATTATCTGGAAGCTTTCCATGTTAGAGACTCATAAAATATTTTCACTGGCTCTTTTTACGACAGAATTGGTAAAGTTTCAACAAAATGTGGATTATAAATTGTTCCGGGACAGCGTGTCATCATAAAATATATTTCATGCTTAAATATTCGTAACTTTCGAAAGAATTGCCGATCATATGGTTAATTAAGTTTTTTCTTCGAATATTACAATTCTTCCCGATTGCTCGAAGAAAACATAAAATACGAATTCAATTTTTATCAAACCATTGAAATTCTTTTTTATCCGGACGAAACAAAAATTCAAAGATCGACAGTTAAGAAACTGATTAGTAATTACAGCTCTTGAACAGCTAATGAATTGGGTAACGTGTCACTCTCGTGGACATTGAATTTTCCACAACTCCACCACTGGCTAAATCGATCGACTTGTCGATAAGGTCACGCGATACGTCCCCGTTGTAATCATGGAAATACACATGAAAGGGATGAAATTACTCTAGTCTACGTCAAATTACACGTTCGGTCGTCTGTATGACACAGGGCGTAATAATGTGTTGTGATCGTTAATCTTATCTTACTGTTTAAGTTGAATCAGATATATATCGTTCTCTTGTATCACCACCGTTCTGATTTTAGCCAAAGATTAACAACCCGTAGCTAGTTTAAGTACGCCCACATTGTTCTAAATTAGGTTAATTATTGGTTATTAAAGAGATTCGAAGATCTTAATTCCATTTAAGTTTGTGGACCTGATCTGGACGAGTGAATGGTATTAAAGACGTTAGAGTTAAAGTTAATACTTTTGTAGGCGGTGATTTATCTGTTTCTTGAAAATTGAATACATTTTCAAGAGAAATATTATGTTGTATTTAATAATAATATTGATAGTATTTTATTACGTTTCGTTATATTTAATACGATTTTAATACAATAATTTATGATATTACAATTTTTACGTTACAAAATGTACAGAATGTTACAAAAACCTACCAATGTTTCAATTTATAGTAACTCGAAGTTTGATCGTCGAATGTAGGTGGAATGAAAAATTAATCGAGTTAAAAATACTATATCAACCGAACTGGACTCGACTTATCAACTAGACTCAAAGTTAATCCAGGCACGACTCAGCATAAAAGAAAGTTAAATTAAACTCGATGTCACAGTTGTTACGTCGAACGTGTCACGGTCAATCTAAGTAAAATGGCGTGGCCCTATGTGACCCAACTTTCTTATCAAAAAGTTTCAGGGTACGTGTAACGTGGCCACACATATACAAACAGCAAGTCAACTATATATTCACTACATGTATGTACATCGTTGCTTGTGCAATAGAGAATGCCATCTTTTTTATTTTATGCACAGTTACTATTTTTTTTCCTTTTTTTTTTTTTTT
>JACXIL010000255.1:1487641-1605448 GCA_014737365.1 Bombus soroeensis | reverse complement strand
TTCCTTCAAAAAAATTTGTCCCATTTACGTAAATCTTCCCGAGTTCACGTTTAAAGGACCGTACTTTGGAGGGTAGTTTCACCCCTTAAACTTGAGTTACTACAGCTAAAAAAAAAAAAGGAAAGAAAAAAATACGTATCTACTATCTATGATTGTTTGATCAGACTCACATAGTTTCATCCAAATCGGAACTAGTACGTGGTATGAGTGACATCGATCTTTTATACTGTTCGTAAAATATGCAAGTGACCTTGAAGTACAAAGAAACGTTTCCGATTGGACAATTAGGCCAAAGCTCGATCATGCTTTTCAGTCTATGCATTTAACGTGGTATCGAGCTATAAACCTATGAACAATTTAACATTTCTTTCTTAGCATTTTCTGACATGTTAAATTAAAGAGATGATATCTGTATGAATTAAAAATTTAAGACCGTGCTTCTTTTAAACTACATTTTACAAATTGATCTTTTGCAATATCTTAAGATTTACTTGTTCTTTGTACGATCGATAAATTTTGTTGACGAGTTCTAGATGATGATGACCCAGCAGAAGACCTATAACACGTCTATGGAAGATTCTATTCTTTCTTATTTGAGCACTTAAGCGAATTCACTTGAGATTCGCGTGTTCGCTGTTGCAGTTGTATTATGTAAATTACGTTACATAATCAGATTCCGAGAGTCACTTTCCTCGTATGCGGGGAAAAATTATGCCTAGTTTTTTTTTACAAATTACACATTAGCATAAGCACGTGCACCGTATCATTTGTAAAACAAATTTCGTCTCTTCTTTTCGGAGTTAGTTTGCGTACACTCGTGCATTTATGCCAAACGTTCTTAATTAAAGTTGATTTGTCTTCATTAACCGTTAATTCCGCGATCATACAGGTTTTTTTTACTAATACGGTAATAGATAATATGACATAATCGATATCGCTGTTAGCGTCATAATTTAATTATGTCAATGCAACGTAATTAAGAAAAGGAATAATTTTAGATTAGATACACAAAGATACAGGTTTCTTTTAAAACTGGATAGTAGATGTATGGAATTTTACAAAAAGACACAAACATTATAAATATATTTTTGAGATGTAATCAACAGAGCGATAAAAATGCTTAACTGCAAAAGTAAATGTTTATTTCATCAATCAATTTGATGCTCAACAACAGGGATCGTGAAGTTTTATTTGAGAAAGAGATAAAAAGTAACCATTTGAAACAATGAATCATTTTAACCGAACAACTTGTTGTATATTTATCTTAAAAAGTTGTATCAACTATGAGCAAATGGAAAGAAAACAATTTTGAGAGCAAGCGTTGTCGTATTGCGAAATAATGTTTGTTATTCAAATGCGTGCGAAATTTAAAATACAAATTATTTGTTATTTTATTTAAAACAGCTGATTCTCTACACAATAATAGTCTTTATTTCGAATAAGATTTGCACGGATAATTCATTTCAAATCTCATTTATCTCATTTCAAACAGACTATCGCATTTCGCACTTAATCTAAATTTACTAAAAAACCAATTATAACAGCTATTTAATAAAAATCATCCTAGAAGGCTTCTCGAACGACCCAATAAAATCACACCAAATCCTACTACAAACAACCGAAAATGTGACTTATCATATCCTTTTTCCTATATTCACTTGCTAAAGGAGATCGGCCATGGATGTCCTCCATTTACGATCACAATTGGCATCGCAAAATTCAAGTGGAACGATGGCACCCAAGGAACCGACACGACTGAACAGAGAGAAAGAAAGAGAGAGACAGAGAGAGACAGAGCCGGCGTCATAATTCTCCGCCGCCTATAAATACGCGGCGAAATTGAAAATCGATCAGACGATAGCCTCGTACGCCGATGGTACTTACCGTTCCAGAATAATGGGCGCCAGGCGTGGTTGTTTCGGGTGCCGCGAACGCTGGAGTCCCAGCTGGTCCGGACAATAATTCTCCGGATGCTCTTAGTTCCGCGCTGACACCTAAATCCGCGATCTTGATGCGACCGTCGCTATCTACCAACAGGTTGCTCGGCTTTATGTCACGATGGACTATCCTCTGGTAGTGCACTAAACAGCAACAACAACAGTGACAATGCAAGGTCAATGAACTTTAAAAACACTCACACGATATATTAAATATAATTAGTAACTCATTTGCATCGTGGCTCTACTTAACAACCCTTTCGCTACGGAGCGCTTGTGACAAAATGTGAACGAAGCGCATTACTGGGTAGTTGACACTGAGGTACGGAATGCTACGAAGAAGTCGTTTCTTGTTCTCTAAATTTTACAATGATATTTATTATATTTAGTAGTACCATTTTACTTTATAGAATATAAAAATCAACTGTTTGAGGCATGCAGCGTTACCAGATACTCGATTAACAAAAGTATCTCATGTAAAGTATGAAATAAAAGTATATATGGTATGAACGTATATGTACGCTCTTCGTGCCTCAGCGCCCACTCTTCCAGAGCGTATATATACGCCCGTCGAAGCGAAAGGGTTAAGAGGACAGTTGAAGACATCAGCGGCGTTCAACTGACGACTGGTCTCCATCACCGCGCGCGGTCGATCGTAGGTGCAGTGAATGACATCCGAATTCTTCATGGTTTATCGAAAATTTGCTGTTCAAAACGATTATACAATAGACAATATTATTATAATATAGACAATATTATTAAATTTTAGATTATAGATAGACAATGTTACTCCGCAAACATCGCATCTTACATTCCTCATAAGAGAGGAAAAAAGTAAAAATTATTTATTTAAAAAAACAAATTATTTAGAATTTAAAACTGCCGCGCTGATCAACTTCGCTGTCTTCACTCGATGAGATCCTACGGATACGTTTTCGAGTACGTCCAATTTGTATACTTTGATCCGAATCATCAGGATCGTCAAAATTCATTGGGGCAACTAAATTTTAGTTTACATTATAAGATGAGAATATTTTTTAAATTTGAATTTGTTAAATTTAATTAAGATTGACAGTACTTTTACTCATAGTGGCAGTTAAAAAGATTTTCACAACAAAAGTAAGACTTGTTTAGAAAATAATAAACTGATACAGTCGAGATGCTGACAAACGGGTCAAACGTGATCTCTCACGTCTGAAGAATTCTTAGCGACTGAAATAAAAAGTAGTCGCAGCGCGCGTAATAATCCGCGCTTGGTGATAGAAGATAGTCGCAGATCGCGTAATAATCCGCGCTTGGTGATAGAAGATAGTCGCAGATCGCGTAATAATCCGCGCTTGGATGCAAATGGGTTAAGAGCAACTGTCCACGAAACGTCGCTTCACAGAAGCCTATTTGAAGTTTATTAGACACGGCGATACGTTTACGCCACAAATTGTATTCCAATTGTTGACGTACGAAGCGTGAAGTAAAATACATTTTGTATCGCTATGAAAATAATATCAAACGATGACGAGGAGGCATTGACTCATCACCACGTTTCATTGTATCGCTGTAGCCTGCGTCTCGCCACTGACGTCGTGTTATGACGCGAGGTTACAACGTACTGACGTAATGTTAACGTCAATCGTCACGATGAAGACGGTTTCGTGGACAGGTGTGCGTTACAATGACCGCTAGCTAAATGGAAGCGTATCTACTCTCAGCATCGTCGCATCTAATACGCGTGTACGAAGCTTAGCCTCGTGAATTGTGGGCCTGAGCCTCGTTTCCATTGAACCGACATCGAGCAACTTTCTGTTGTTGCTTCTATTTCTTGAAAAGATAGCCGCTGGCTCGTTGCTTCAGTGTGGACAAAATGTCTCTATAGGTTGCTGTTCCTTGGAAATTTCTTGCAACTTGGCACGGGCAGTAACAAGAGGCGACAAAAGGTTGCTCGATGTCGCTTCGGTGGAGACGAGGCTTTAAATTGCAGATTTTTATGCGTCCATGAATAATTTGAATGTGTAAATATGTTCAGAGAATGTATTCTGTAAAAGAGCAGACAAAAAGACAAAACTTCCGACTTAGGTTTCGGCTTTTTAGTATTCATAACAATATAAATTTGCATAAGAATTCGTAATCTAGTAATTATACTGGGTGTCGCAAGATATTAGGTGGTCGATTTGAAACATTGAAACAATGAAAATAGTTCTTATACGAAACTATCTTTCGCGACTTATTTTTCAATTTACAAATAATTGTGTTTCACGGGTTAAAGACAAGCTTAAAGTATTTGATAAAGTAACAATGTAACATATTTGAATAAATAATAAAATAAAATACTTGAAGAATTTTCACCAAATTTACTTCAATTTAAATTGCTTCTTAGACTCTCTGTGGTTAGCCAACGTATTTAATTAAGTATTCATAAATGACTTACGATACTCGACGCCCATTACAACGTCACGAAAATTCTTCCTGGCAGTTTCCTCGTCGAGTGGTTTATCGGTAGGTACCTGAAGTACCTCGCCCCTCTGGACCAATTCGAAAACAAGATAAAGGTTGTCCTCGTCCGGATCGTCGAGAACCTCCACCAGTTTCACGACATTTAGGTGATCCAATTTCTTCAACAACGCGATCTCCCTGTAGACCTTCGCCAAAGGGTTAGCCGCACCCTTCTTCCCCGGAGCCATTCTACCGAAGATTCCCGCCTTCTTCATCAGTTTCTTCTTGCTGAGAATCTTCATCGCGTAGTGAGTCTCGTCCTCCTCGTTGTAAACTAGTTTTACGATCCCGTAGGAACCCTATAACATGAGAAATAAAATAAAAAAAAAAAAAAAAAAAAGGGAAGGATATGAGATCGTCGACACTAAAAAATACCTGGAAATGGAAGAATTTAAATTTGGTCGAATTTCTTTTTATTTGATACGGTTTTACTGTTGCAGAGGATCGTACGCAGTTCTGTGCTACGAAAAGACGCGTTCTTTTTATTTTAGCCAATCGATGGATGATTATTCAAAGTTTCTGAAACTTGAAATAGAAGGATTAAAATTTTAAAAGAGCCTTCAAGAACTGACACAGATTTTTTTATTGTTGCAGATATAATTATGGTTCTGTGTTTCGATAATCGTTCGTCTTTTTAGTAAATTGACATGTAAATATTACAAATTCCTGGAACAAATTTCTCCTGGTTTGACACAGTTTTATTGTTGCGAAGAATTACACAATTCCATGCTTCGGAAAAATTTGTTCCTTTTTCTTTTAGTAAATTGATAGGAAATTATTAAAAACTTCTGCAAATGACAGGAGTCAAATTTAAAGGAATTTGGATGTTTTCGTATCTCCGGGAGTTTAAAGAAATTATTTATGATTAACAACTTTGAAGGATAATTATTCCGAGCACTTTAACTAATTATTTTTTAATTTCTTCGAACGAAAGGATTAGAATTTAAACGAATTTTCTCTGATTTAACAATTCTATTCTATCACTGCAAAGTTTTCATTTTAGTTGTGTGCTTCGTAAATTCGTTTTGTTTTTAAACGAAACCCAAAGAAAGTATAAAAATTACTGAATTATAAGATAGTTCCGGAAAATTTTGTAATTTACTCTTTCAAAATTCCTGGAAAAGGAAGGACATAAATTTAAACGAATTTCATTTCGCTTTCACTTCACACAGCAGTTCATACTTTTTCGCGAGAAATCTCAAGAAATTACATTTTTTTTAACAGGTTGACAGTTAATTATAAAAAATTCCTAATTAAAAAAAACAATCTCCCTATTTGAATGTCGCATTCACGAAATAAAAAAAGAAAGAAAACGCAGTTTGCAAGACAATACGAGTTCATTAAAGTTAAATTCTCGTCTTGTCGACGTCCACAGAAACTTTCTTTTCACACCATCTTTCTTTTACCCTTCGTTATTTCATCTCCCATGGGAATATCAAAAGAAAGAAACTAAAAAAAAAAAAAAAAGAAAAATAAGATACATCTTCCGGCAGAAATGGTGCTTCTAATGGAAAACACACGATGTATCTACACGTTCCGTAAACTTTGTACGATATTTTTTCATTTCGTTTATTTCACGGTTGTCGCGCATGATATTTCCGCGGGATTAGAAAAATAGCGGTTGCAGCCTCAAAAGTAGATGTCGACGAAAAACAACAGAATTGGACAGAAAGAAAAGAACGATAAAACACAATTGTTTTGCATGGACCTTCATTAAATTACCAGTAACGTTGTTGTTTAACTTTCATGGTATCGTGGCTGTTATCTCGCAAGATTTTTATTCCCGCTACCTTTTCTACTTGGCTGTTGCCTCTCCGATTTTACTTTTATGGCGCAGAAAACCATGGTACGTTCGAAACCGTGGCTTTCAATTTTCGATGTTAATTACACACTCGCAATTAACGATTTTTGGAAATTTTTCCACACGTGCACAGTCCTTCGTAAAGCCACAGGGTAACTAAAAATTGGATTTTAGTGATAACCGTAGCTCGACATCTTCAAAGCATGAGAAGCTCGAATGCTTTTGATTGTTTTGGAAATTCTTTTTTTTTTTCTTTTTTGGAGGGGGATGATAAGAAATTGAAGGTTTTTAAATTTACAGTTTCTAATTTTCAACACTTAAAAATTATATTGTAATTTCTTCCTTTCAGAATCCTTGTTACTCCTTTTGGAAATTTTTGATAATAAAGGATCACAGCTTTGAATTTACACGGAGCGTCCAGTTTCAAATTCTAATTACATTCGGAGCGACCAGTTCTTGGAAATGGAACCACTGTTAACTAAAAATTAGATTCAACTGACGATCTTCCTCTGACAATTCTTCTCATCGTCTCGAAAATTTCTTTGTCGGATAAAGACAAATTTGGCGGTGCGTGTTGAAACAAAGAGTTTCAATTTTCAACGTTGATTAATCGAATGAATGATTATCGATTCTTGGAAATTCTATAACTCCTTGTGAAGCCATAGATTAACAAAAATTAGATTTCATTAGCGATCTTCGATCGAGAATCCTTTCCATTGCTAAGGAAAATTTCGCGTTCGCTGGACAGAAGTTGATGCTCCAAGGTTTCAATTTCCGATATCAATCGCATCCGTGATTATCGATTCTCGGATATTTTGTGACATATACGAAATAAATGATCGATCACAAACTACTAAATTTCATTAGTGACTTTCGCTTAAAAAACCTTTTTCATTAATCTAAACAATTTATCGTCGAATAAAGTATACACGTTGGCAAATTTAATAAATAAATAGAAAGAAAAAAATAAATAGAAACAAAACGCTACGAATAGTACGGAGAATAATCTTTGAAAGCGTTCTGTGCGGTTTTTCTGTGAACTCAGTTGTTTATCCGCATCTCTTGAAAGTGATATCATTGATATATACTACTGGTTTCCGAGAACTCGCAAATTGTATACCGTGTTCCACGAAACGTTCATAGGAATGAAAAAAATTTCATGAAAATATTCAGATAAATTAATTAAAAAGTTTCACATATTTTATTCTTCTCGGCGATGCTTTACCGGTTGTGGAATAAAAAAATTTCACTTCTGTTTAGTCTCGCTAAATACGCAGTAGTATTTTACATTAATTGTCGGACATGTTATGAATATTTCAGACAATCCAATAATTCGTGAAAATGTGCAAAAGCAACAGGAAAATCATATATATTTCATAAATTTATTTTTCATTGTTTTAACTAATTATTTTTTAACCGTATACTTCTTCATTCGAGAAGCTGAAATTATTATTATTATTCTCTTAAAAAACAAGACGATCGATCCATCTTCTCGAACAATGTCTAACTTAAAGTTGCAATTTTCTTTCGTTATTGTACTTTTATCATTTTCGTGACTCTTGTTATTAATAACGTCGACGTTATTTCGTTCGTCATTAACAGAGTGATTATTTCTCGTTGTCGTTACAAATTCTTCTGAACTAATAATTTTTACCATTGTTCGTATCAATATTCTCAATATCGTCATAAAATAAACCAACGTGGCATAAATATCGCTCCATCAAACTCGACAAGCTCCATCGTACAATGTACACTTGAAATATAAAATTTCCAATTTGCCAGGTTGTAGTTGGCCGAGTATCTGGCAGAAATTTGATCTCGATCTGCACTTTGTAGTTGAAAAAGAGCAGTAAAGTGACCGAGGCGGAGATCGAATCGAAACCGACGTTCAGCTTAAGAGCGTGAAACGACGTCTCTCCCCACACAGCAAACTCTCCCTTCCTCCCCCTTTTTACTTTCTTACCTCGAACCTAGGGATTCCAGGGATTCACCTTGCTACACCGACGAACGAAATTTTCCAACTTCTAACCAAACCACGCCCCGTTCTGTCGACTTCCGTCTAATTTTCGCAACGTTCGTGTCGTACGATCCATGAAAATCAGTTTTTCGTCGTGAGGCAAACGACGACTACTTGTCGATCGGCACTGACTACTTAGCTACCATAGATAACTATTATAGTTATTAGATAACTATGCATATGGAGGGAGCATGGTTTCGAGGGTCAGAAAATTGGGGAAAAGGAGCGAAACGTGCAATTTGGAAGTGGTGAAAATTCTCATTGAAACTGGGCGCCAAGAAACTGTTAGCAATAAAAGTGTAGAATCTACGGAGATGATATGTCGCAGCTTTTTTATTCTTCCACTTGCCCAATCCTTCTTTTGTGCTGAATTGTGTTATTTTTATTTTATTTGGAAAGTGAAAGAACGCGCAATACGTGCAATTTGGAAGTGATGAAAATTCTCATTGAAACTGGGCGCCAAGAAACTGTTAGCAATAAAAGTGTAGAATCTACGGAGATGATATGTCGCAGCTTTTTTATTCTACCACTTGCTCAACCCTTTTTTGTGCTGAATTGTGTCATTTTTATTTTATTTGGAAAGTGGAAGAACGCACAACACGTGCAATTTGGAAGTGGTGAAAATTCTCATTGAAACTGGGCGCCAAGAAACTGTTAGCAATAAAAGTGTAGAATCTACGGAGATGATATGTCGCAGCTTTTTTATTCTACCACTTGCTCAACCCTTTTTTGTGCTGAATTGTGTTATTTTTATTTTATTTGGAAAGTGGAAGAACGCACAACACGTGCAATTTGGAAGTGGTGAAAATTCTCATTGAAACTGGGCGCCAAGAAACTGTTAGCAATAAAAGTGTAGAATCTACGGAGATGATATGTCGCAGCTTTTTTATTCTACCACTTGCTCAACCCTTTTTTGTGCTGAATTGTGTCATTTTTATTTTATTTGGAAAATGAAAGAACGCACAATACGTGCAATTTGGAAATGGTGAAAATTCACAGTCAAACTGGGCGCCAAGAAACTGTTAGCAATAAAAGTGTAGAATCTACGGAGATGATATGTCGCAGCTTTTTTATTCTACCACTTGCTCAACCCTTTTTTGTGCTGAATTGTGTCATTTTTATTTTATTTGGAAGGTGAGATATTTTTATTCTGCCTGGCAAGCGATAGAACGAGCAAAACGAGCAATTTGGCAAAAATGAAAATTCAAACTGGATACCAAGAATCTTTTTAGATGTAGCTGTAATACAGGATGATTTTATACTTCTCCACTTATTCGATTCAGCAACGACCCTCCAATCTAAACGAGATAACATTGAAACGAGAATACGCATACTAGTTAACAATTTTTGTCATTTTGTCCGAACTAAAGATACTTTTTATCGCTAGAAAGATATAACTAGATGGAAAATGACCGGAAAATCTGCGTGTAACGCAACATTCTTACTAGAGCCAAAATAATCAAACAAGAGAAGCGATTTCTATTGACGTAATGGCAAGTTCAACCAAGAAAATCCAAGCTCTGTAGCAATATATTCATCGGCTGTTTCTTATGCAGAGAAAGAATTTTATCACGAAGCAAGTGTAATAGAAAGGAGAATGAATGGTAATTTAAGAAATTGGAGCAATTTATGCGATGTCGCGACACTATCTCGAAGTGAAGAAAAGGAAAAAGAAAAAGAAAGTAAAAGAAGAAGAAAACAGAATGAAACCACAATGCTCTTTGCCTTTACCATGTGTTTTCTACGTCTATCATCAACTAAAAATCATTTAATAATTACATTTTCACGTTCGGCAATCAGCTTTTCAATGACTTCGAGTGAAATAAATGTAACAAATGTCATAATTCATTTTTGATTACTATACAATAATATCGAATAATAATCGTAACAGGACAGCGAGACGTTATTGAAAATAATAAATCACGCTGCAAAGTAATCTCGTGTGATCGATCAGAATATTTAATCGGTTTCGATGGCAAATAATACGCTAACACGTGATTTTCCACGCGCCCGTGGCACAGTTCCCGATACTGTTCAATTAAACGCGATTAAAGCGAATCGCCGTGCATCGAAACTGGCCTCAAAATTTCTCGCGATTAATGAGTTTCACCGGACTAAACTCCCGTGAGAAACAGAACACGTTTTGCCAGGGAAGAACAAAAATTACGACCGATCCCGTTGGAGAATATTTCATTTATGGTTGCCTCTCATTTACATATTCAGTTTCGTTCTATTACAGGTATTTTACGTGGGTAGCTGGCGATAAGGGCAAAAAGTAGAATTTCCTTTGGTGAATATTAAGGAAGGAATATTCGTCTGGTTGTTCTACTAACAAGATATGTATAAGGGAGGTTAAATTAAACATTTCAAAATGCAAGATTGCACAAAATGCACATTATATAAAAAAAATGTATGTAAAGTTAGCCAAAAGAGTAATATTTCTATAGGTAAAACAAATTTTCCATGACGTTCTACTTTCTTAATTATATTCTCACAAATATGAATTGGTATTACATACATGAATTCCCATTTACTCTCAAAGTTTAATAAAAGCGAAACACATTGAGGTATTTTAAACCGGTGAACTTGGAAAATTAAAGAATTAAATTGGTGGTCTTTTGGAAAATATTTTAATTAATTACCAATCTCGTGGATACTTCCAATGTTATGTTTGTAATTTATTTGATAATGTGAAGACAAACCTATATCTGTGTTTGTGAATTGGTTGCATGAATTAATTCAGAGTTGACTTTGAGATTAATAAAAATGAACTATATCATAAAACTTTGAGGTGCAGTGGACTCTAAAAATCTTACAAATCATAGAAACAATCACATAACGGACAGAAACTTACCTGGCCAATGTTATCCAACAATTTATACTGATTCAGCTGAAGAGCTCCCTGCCTGTTATCGATAGAAACTCTCCTACTCTCTCTCAAAGGTCTTCTCCTATTCCTGGGACTTCCCTGAGGACTCCCATAGGGCGAGTAAGGACAGTACGGATAAATAGGTCTCGCAGACACGTTTCCACTATCCCCAAGGAACCTTTGACTCGTCCCAATTTCTCCAGGTGAAACTGCCTTCCTCGCGTTGCAGCTGTCAACAGCTTCGCCGGACGTCAATGTCTGATTATCTCCAGAAACGCTGCTTTTCAACGTGAAGACGCTCGAAGACTTGTTCAGAGACGCGTTCATTGATACCGCCGATGACATCATTGTTGCAGCCACGTCTTCCTGCTTTGAAATTTGAAACGATATCCTTCTGTCCAAATGCAACTCGCCATCAGATCTATCTTCAGATTGGGTGGATAACAACTGATACATCTTGATCGATCGTGGAAGGACATTGAATTGGACATCGTTTTTCACAGATTGTTGTACCGTTTTCTCTCTGGTTTGAAGAGCGGTCAGCTTATTTTGAGATTCTTCGTCGACTTTGGACGCGACAGTTTTGTGTCTTTCAGCGTTCGTGTCTTTTGATCGATCAAAAGACTCGTTAGATTTATTGGCGAGCCTGTTGATGTCTCGTGGACTGGAACTGAGAAACGTTGGCGTTGTGGAACATGCAACTGGTTGAGTCGGACTCTTCGAGATTGGAGATATCGAGAGACGGTTGATCGAGTCGCTGAGAGAAGAATCGAAGAGGGCTGACGAGTCTTGGTGTTTGATGGTTGATATGCCTGACGTGTCTTTTGGGCAGATACGTTGATCCGCAGGATCTCCGAGAAGGCGACAGCGCATGGAGAAGTCTTCTGATGAACAGAAAAGAAGCTTCAGATATAACTTATTGTTGTACGATATAAACACGTAAAATATTACAACTTAATAAATTATCGCGAAAAGTTATAAAAATATAAAAGTACGAAAATTCAATAAGCCAACCAATCGTTATGCACCGCAACTTACCCGAGCTAACTCTCTTCACAAGATTACAAAGATTATCCAAGCTCTCCTGTCTGGAAGGGACCTCGTCCCTAAGAACTTCCCTAACCTCCTCGATATTCGGCATCTCGAGTCCAGCCCCAGATAGCTTCCTGTGAACTTCGGTCGTAGGCATCCTTCCAACTTCACCGTCTTTAGTCGAACTCTCCTCGGCTCTGCCCAAAATCACCCTCGAGTTCAATCGTTTAGGACCGGTAGAAGATCTTCGTCTCTCTTTCAAAAATGACGACAAATCTTGCAAAACATCCGCGGACGACGAGTTTCTTCTATCCTCGTCGAAAGTTCCCAAATTGCTTCCGTATCCGCTACTCTCTCTTCTAGGTCTCACGATCTTTGGACTCCTAGACCTAAGGATCTCTCGAAGAGTGGGCAGACCTTCAGGTTCCTCCAGGAACAGAGCACTGTCCTTTCTAACCTCAACGATTTCCTGATCAGAAATATCTTCGGGGCTTGATGGGATTCTGAAGGAATCTTCGCGATCTATAGACCTCAATGTGGCTTCTTCCGAAGGTAACTTGATGGTCACTTTGCTTTCCAAATCAGCGACTCCTTCTGATAGTTGTTTGTCCAGGTCATTTAATTTGTCTAGATGTGGCGATTTTTTTAGTAGACCTAAGTTGTCGATTGGTAAAGTGGTCTGTTCTAGGGAACAAGAGGATTTCTTGACAATGTTTACAGATTGAGAGTCTCGTTTTATCTGTGGGTATTGGAGCCTAATGGGGTCGTTGGCTTTTGTTTCGAATCTTCGGATCGAAGAATATTGGTCGGTCGAAGCGCTGGAGTGTAATGGGAAAATTTGTTTGATGTTTGTGGATGTACCCAGAGGAACGTCAAGTGAGGCGTCCCTTGGAGACGGCGTGGCTACTGTCAACGACTTGGTGATCGAGCTTGGGGACTCTTCGTCGATCGCGCTGTGTCTGGAAAACGAAAATCTCTTTGAAGCTCGTTTTTGTTGACGACTATATTCTTTGAAGAATGAGATGAATTACGATGAGTCGAATTATGTTCCATTTTTCTATTCTTTTAGTAGTTTCCTTCTGTTCGTTGAAATAATGAATTACATCAGAATTTTAATCTTTTGTACCTTTCGGTTAAAGATGACCTCGTTGAATACTAAATCTCATTAACACGATTAATAACTGATCGTTTAAATAATTTTACAATACGAAATACGTATACACTTCGGTCAAATATCTTGCAATTTCTTCTATGTACCCGAATTTGTGTCAGATCTTACGAATATGATTATGACTGTCGTTAAAGTATTAATGCAATTGCAAAATATTTCGTCTAACGCATATAATATGTTCGTAAAAGCTGTGTACGACAATTCTTTCAATACTTTCGCGAACCTGTGTATATTTCTAATACTTATGAATCGAGGTGTATATATTCGAGCAAATAACGTTGAACGATCAGTGGCAAATACGTATAAACGACACGCGTGGGTTCGACGATTTCAATCGGCTCGAGATCTCTCGTTTTACACGATCGAGAGAAGCAGATCGCGTTTTGAACCTGTGACGAGACTGTCAACGATAGGTACTAGGTTGAATTGAATTTTCCTCGAAAACCAGCCTGGCCAACTTTTTCGAGCATTCGCTCGAAATTCCACCGAAACAACAATCCGATCTGCGTTTGACATTTAATCGCCGCTTCGAGCCCGGCCTCGCCTCGTTTCTCAACGCCACCCTACTGACGAACTGATGGAAATGCTCTGGCAGCAAATTTTTACCGATCATTTCCTTTTTCCTTCCTCTATTACTGTTTTTAGATGCGATAATTCATTTACGAGAAACCACAGTAGTGATTTTTGTTCATTATCTATGTACTTTATATTATTTCTGCTATATATTATGTTATCTGCTGTGTTATAAAATCACTAAATTGCTTTTCTAACTCAAATAAATAGCATTCTTATCTTTTTCTCTTCTAGTTTTTTATTCTCCTTTTTTTTAGAGTGAACTAGTTATTTTATAAAGAATCACAGAGAGGCGAGCGAAAGAATGATCATTCGATGAAAACCTTCAAATCTGATTATTTTGTATCAAATAGAAAGATATATATAGAGAATATATGGAAGCAAAAGTTCCGCAAGTTCTCTGTACAGCGTTTCTCTGAAAACCATTTCGCAACATAGCGTTTCCAAGCGACCGAACATAGAAAGAAAACAAAATTCTAAAAAAAGCAACGCTCTTCTATCAAAACCGTGAAAATATAACAAAAATATCCAGTTTTTCATAGAATTGCACCGTATGTCCGAAAACGAACGATCGTACCATTGGTTTCTCTAACAATCCAAAGAAGTTTCAGTCTCCGGGGAGTGTGAAGCTCATTAAATCCGCAACGAGGAGATTTGTGTCGCCCCGGCGTATGTTCCTTAGAGGGTCGGCGATTTGCAATTGAGATCGTGTCGGTTAAAATGACGAAAATATGAAATTTAAATGACGCTCTATACTATTGGCGACGGAATTGTTTGAAGCTCGACGTACGACGAGCTTCGAGAGCAAAAGACATTTCCTTTGTCTGAGACGAATTAATGTAGTTCTTCAAAGACTCGCTACGCTCCAATAGCTATGCCACCTGTTTCTCAATTTACTTTGAATTTTTAGACATCTCGAAGTTTACATTTTAATTGTACCAGCATCCAAGAAATTTTTGGACATTCGAGTTACAATAGTGTAGTAAGTATCTTTCGATGTGTGTTCTTCTAGAGTAAGGATAAGGAAGGATGTTCTATTTAAAGCGAAGTTTAATTCTATTTTAACAAGCAATACCCAATACAAAAACTGACTACAATATCTCCGTACGTCGTATACATAAACTAACACTTGGCTCACCAGCTTCTCCTTCCCAGATCAAAAAATGCTGACCCTCAACCCTCGTACTCTTCTCCCACTCCTTTACTCATTTAATTTTTACGTCACCAAAGCATACTCTCTCACTTACTCTCTCTCTCTCTCTCTTTCTCTCTTCCCCAGCACTCTTAAGACTCTTAAGACCTAAATATATAGACTAAGCGTATATCCCCCTTTTTCGATACTACAATAGTTTTTCCTTTGACAATTGCTTGCTTGAACGAGTATTTCGTACATTTTTGAATACATCAACCAATAAGCTATCTCCTACTAAGAAACTAAACGGCGGACCGCTTTCCTTTCAATTTTAAACAGCAAAAGTGTTGAGCGATTGCTTTAAGAGACGATGAACCAGAAAAATCCCGCTTTTTCCATCCTACACGTACAAAAGCTCGATCTGACTTGGAAATAACGTCAGCAAGGCGAATCAATTGTTCGGTTCGAACTAGGCCAATGAATACGACTGACAACGAGATCTGCATTCGCGGAGGATCGCACGGTTATATATCAGCTTGCTCGTTCATCACGCCGCGTATCTAGTTGAATTAGAACAGCTTTGAACTAGCTGACAATTAGTTACGGCTACTTCTCCATAGCCAATTGACATCTCAATCGCCACTAACGCGTCTAATACTTTGAGAAGTATATCCACAATTTGGATAATTCAAATTTCAGGCTGCCACCAAATGTACGTAATTTGGAGTGCAGGACTTGGTTTTGTAGATCTTGGACCTGTAGCTTGGCTTTTGTAGCGTAGCAGAGACCATGAAATCGGATTCATTTTGCTGATGCCTACTACTCCATCTTAAAATCATATCTAACCAATAGGCTGTTCATTATTAAATACTTAGACGCTATAACCGCAACATTTCCAATAGAAGCTGGCATACCCCAAAGCAAGTGTCCTCGGACCTCTGCTGTTCACCATCTACACTGCCGATTTACCAACTTTAACAGAGATAACCACAGCGACATTTGCCGATGATACAGCTTTATTAGCATCCCACTGAGACCCGATAATTGCCTCCTCAACTCTCCAGCGAGGTCCCGACTCTATGGAAAAGTGGTTCCACAAATGGCGCATCAAAATAAATGAAAACAAATCCACTTATATAACCTTCACGCTGCGAAAACAAACCTGCCCACAGGTGACCATAAATAATATTCCAATTCCAACAAATAGTCAGTCAGATATCTGGGCATGATTCTGGACAGAAGAATAACATGGAAACAACGTATCATAGGTGAATCCAAACAACTTAAGTCAAAATTAAAAAAATTCTACTGGCTCGTTGGCTGACGTTCCAACTTAAACAGGCAGAGTAAAATTATGCTATATAAGGCCATATTAAAACTTGTTTGGACCTATGGAATGCAACTATGGGGAACAGCAAGTAATTCCAACATAGAAATTCTTCAACGATTCCAATCGAAAACTCGAAGATCCTTAATAGACGCACCTTGGTATGTTACCAACGAAACAATATATCGCGATCTGAAGATATCCACAGTCAAAGAAGAAATATGCAAATTCAGTAATAGATATAACTTAAGAGTTAACAACCACCAAAACCCTCTAGTTACTCAATTACTTGACACGTCGGATCTGATCCGCAGGCTAAAAAGACATTATCCTTTAGATTTAAGCATTAGATTCAACTAGAATCAAACATACGATAAACACTTATTATACTCGACATAGTACCATGTCAGAATAATTTACTTCTTGTTGAAGTGGTCACCACTTCTAAGAAAACTCTACATCTAGTCTTTTTAGTTTTCTCAAGCACTGAAGTCATCGACAGGGTATAGACAATAGAGTGGGACGAAGGCAGACCATAGACAATAGACAGGGGACGATGGCTTGGGGGTTTTCAGTTATAGGGTAACACTGCTAGTGTACTCAAATTATATTCCTACTTGTACTTCACTTCTGTATTAAAATATATTTTCTACTTTACAATTTATCCACGCGTTCCTCTGTTCATACATCTAATAACCTCCACACTTATAATTCTCAATGAGAATTGGTTGTAAAATTCTTCTAAATAAAAAAAAAAAATTTTTGCTGATGTGCAAGCGTGGATGATGGATGTACGAAGTGAATGGAAGGAAGATATTAGGAAGATTAATATTTAGTAGTATTTTATATGTTATATGTTGAATAAATTTTGAAAGACGCTTATTATATTAGGTTGATTTTCTTCTGTATAATATTACGGTATAATATTAACACATTGTTGTCGGCTTACGTGAAGCGCTTTTTCTTCTCATTTGACCCTGTTAATACACAACTATATTGTAAAATGTATAGCACTGTAATGTAATACTGAATGTTATAATACAAGTAATACACTGATTCGTATAATAATAATGTTTAGTACAGTAGGAATATGTATTCGACGAGAAGCTTAAGAAATGCTGCGATCATTTTTACGAAGCTTTCGATTCAAGAAGAAACTTGAAAATTGAAATGAAATAACCGACGAAACAAGTGAAATCGGATAACAAATAAACGAATGAGAAATTGAAATTCGATAACGAAAGATTGAATCAACTACTAAAATTTCGTTCTTTACTTTTACAAAGAGTTATTCGGCCAAACTGAAACACAGCGAACGAGATCAGAAACGAAAAAGATTCGATCGGTTACGCGACGCACGTATGTCTCGCGTAACTGCATTCCATCGTAACATGGAATGCACCAGTCGTTTCACGGTTTTTACACAGTTGCGACATATAGCTTGCTAAGGTGAATAATACACTGTCGCGATCAAAAAATCATCATGTTGCCTAAGCAGGAAACGCGGTTAATACGAGGGAGAAATCGAGACGTTAATTTGCCAACAAATTATCGACGATCGACACGAGAATACACGACGATCTTCCTCCTTACTGTTTCACATTTCTTTTTTCATTCGCTTTTAATTGCTGTAACGACGCTTTTTCTTCGTTGGACAAACGATAGATCCGCATACACGTGAATGGTATTCATAAATCAGACAGGTGCAAAGAAGTCGTGATGCACATTCCGTGTTCGTTACGTGCTCGTCGTACGTAAGTACAAGCTCGACCAGACGTTTATGCTCCTTTGTTCTTGCAACCGACGTGTCTTTCTCTTGATAAATTTTTCGCGATGACGTATAGTACCGATGAAAAGTTTCCTAACGCTGCCGGATTTTTTTGCAATTTTTCATTGTATTAGGTCGTCCGAAAAGTTTCCTTCGTTTTATAAGGAAATAATGAACGCACAATATTTTCTGTTTTATATTATTTTATCGAATTACGTATGATCCATTTTGTTGTATCAAAATAAAGATGACAACGTTTGACAGATTAGGTTTCATGTTTGTATAAAGATGCGTCGTTGTAAAAGACGTATTTGTAAAAGACACTTCTCGGACAACCTAATAATTGTTGGTTTCTTCCTTCTGCTCGTATCTTTCATTGTAATTTTTATCGTATGTAGATATGGAATAATTATACAGCTATTTTATTTTAGCTACTTAAGATCAATTTAAAAGCAGCCACGTCTAAAACGCGTCCATGTAAAATTCACGAGAAGATGCATAACTTTTTACAAAAGCAACAAAGTCGTCTACACAAAGAACAACGAATAAACTGGACGCGTTCGGATAGTAACTCATTAGTTCGACTAATTAGCGTTAACAAGTTTCTTTGTACATCGCTCACGGATTGATCCAATCGATTAACGTTTCTGCTGTAAATCATCTTCCATTTGCAGCGTTTGTCAAGGAGGCGAGTGAAACATGCTGCAAGCGAAGACCTCGAAACAGGCGTACAAACGTCTTTTGGCGGACAATTCCCTTTGGGGAATTAGTTCCGTGTAAGTACTGTATATATAACGATAATTTACGAAGCCCCTTAGGAAATTCGACGGTGACTTCGATGCCTGTGCTTACGATATCCGCCACGAAATACGATCCGATCGGTTCGGAGTATCTGGCCAACGTGATCTTAACAAGCTCGTAATATTCGAAACGAAGGTAACATAAGTGTCGAGTAGTGTGGCGGATAAGATAGAAAATCGTTAAAGAGGATCGTTAAAAATAAATGGCGTAGAGATTGAAATTACATAGGAAATATGGAAGGTGAAGACTGTAAGGGAAGAACGCGATGACTACAGCTTACGTATCTTATCATTTTCACTCTGCTAACCTTTGTAAACGTCGGGCTTCATGACATTTTCCATAGCAATAAATTTCTATTACGGCGTATCAGCCTACAACTTCGTACGTACGACTATAAATAAAATTCTAATTGCGAGTTGTCAGCGTTTATTTCACGCAACACATAATTCAAAAAGTTTCCACTATGGCGAGGCGAAGCATGTCGTAAAGTGACGTCGCTTTTCTGACCTCGTTCACGCCTGCCTGAAGCTTCTGCCGCGTCACTGACACGTAACCGAGATAATTTCTAACGATGGAATAATAATTAACATCGACGTCGACAGTGCAGATCCGTTCAGACGTGTCGAATAATTTAGTCGAGCGACGAGTAGCCAATTGCTGTGGCTAACTAAACGGTTCAAGTACATAGAAAGTAAATTAGTACACAGTTTAGTTACGAGTTCAGTTGGTTAATGAGAAGGTAAAAGGAGAAGCCTGGTGGGGTAGAAAAATTTAATGAAATGCAACTATTCGATTAAATTGTTTTACTACAAACTCTACTCGATTCAATTTTCAAATCGATCGTCTTTAAGCGATCTCGTTGAAACGCGGAACCACCATCCAATGATCCGATCGAGTGACGAGCCAATTACAATTATAAGGCAACTACTATTAAAGTTTAGTTAGGTACTGGAGTTTAGTAGATAGAAAGTAACTGGAATTAGTAGAGTTTAGGAACAACTTTAGTCGGTTAGTAGCGAGTATGGTGGAAACATCGTATACAACCGGGCAAATCTAATCAAATGGATCTACTCGATTAAATCGTTTTATCGATTTACTCGACTAAATTTCAACGCCCACACACAACAAGTTAGCAAATTACTCGCCACTCGACTAAACGGTTGCACGCGTTTAAACGAGCCTTAACGTTTGACGTTTGAATTTGACCTCCTGCCTCATGTGGACGCGTACAGACAAACGAGGCAAACAAGGCGATATCGTTGCATGCGTGGGATTACGCGTAAACATGTCGCAATTTCGATTAAAAAGAATGTTCGCCAAGGCCTTGTCAGCCGTCTGGAAATATCACCGTTTAATTAATCGACGTGCTCGTGGGTGGTGACGCCGTGATCAGAAAGCTGGATCACTCGCAAGGAATACCAATTGCAAGATGTTCTAGTCGTTCTAAACTAGACACTTCGATGATCTTAGCGTGGAAGAACATCTATTTCGTTTGCTATTTAATTTATTATTAATTTAATTTATTATTTAATCCTTCAACACCTACGTTTTACATCTACAGATAGTTAAATGGTAATAAAATATAAATAGCAAAATAGACTGTGGATAATTACGCAAATTCTTATTTTCGTAAATGCAATTAATAAAAATGGAAGTTAGGTAAACGATTTATTTTATAAAGGAAACGTATATAAGAACTTTGCGCGCAATATGAAAAAATACGTAGAATATCCAAAGTACAGTGTTTCCTATAATACTTACCAAATGAAACTAGGTATAGCTAGGTGACACCACTTTTTTTATGTCCTCCAAGATAGGAATTTACATAAAAATTCGCGGTCTATCGATTATGGTGCTAATGAAATTTCACAAGTTTCCTACGGCACATCGTACATAAAAATTCGATTGAGTTGGCAACTAAGTTATTGCGGATTTTGTCAATACCATCTAATGACAAAATCCGCAATCACTTAGTTGCCAAACCAATAACTTCTGACTGCTCAAATACTGTCGTGACGTAATGCTACCCTATGGCAAATACGCAAACACTTTGACGAGCTGCTGCATAAAGTTAATGGGAAAGAGAAAATTCCGCTCGATTCTCATCGACCAGTCATGTTTACCAAGTCCAAGTGGATCGCTTTATTTATACAAATTGTTCGAGCCTAAGGGACAATTTTCCTAAAACGTTCCAAGAATTCAGACGATATTTTCTTTTCTTATTCGCACTTCGACTCGAGAACGCCCACGAACGTATGGAAATTTCAGTATTCATAAGCACGGTCACGATCGATCTTTTCTCCAACGAACACGTGTAACGTCCATGAAGCATTTACTCGATTCATTTCTCCGATGTTTCTTTTCCTGCACTGACTCAACTTTAAGTACTACAGTGACATGAAATATCGAATTTGAGGAGAAAGCCGAGGGTCGCGCTAATTGCGCGTGTTTCCGCCGGAAACTGCACGACCTGGTGCGCCAACTATGCGAGGAATCATGCAATATAAGGCTGCACGTGATCCATTATGTCCATAGAAATAGAGTTCTTCTTACGATAAAACGTCTCGTCCATGGTTTTCGCTATCGCGTTATTACAAATGTATTCGAATGATCTTGTTCTTGCGAAGAGAATGAAAATTATGCAGTTTACGTGATTATTTCTTTCTCCGTCGGAGAAGAAGGAAACTAATTGTACGTGAATACGAGCTACGATTCCTTTGGAGGATGAAGAAAAGTGTATTTGAAAAAATCAGACAAACAATTATTCTGTGTGATTACGAATTGCATTTACAAGTAATCTTCTTGCGAGAAAGAAGAGAGTCATTTTGTGTAATTATATGTGGCACTTAAGTAATTCTTCCAAGCGAAAAAGAAAATCGATTTTAATCCTTTTCCTTTGAAAATGGTCACATGCTGCGATAATGACTAGGATTTCAATAATCATTTTGCGAAGAAAAGAAAACGATCGAAGATAAATTCAAATAAAAATTAGAAATTAGATTATTCGTAATACGGAACATCGCGATTTAAAAAATTGTATTTTCTAACTAAATATTCATTTGCAGAAGCGTCGTTAAACATTATACGTAATAGAAACGGTACGAATAACACGACAAACGATAACCTCGAAGTTGTAACTTTATTATACTGGACGTCGATAGTGCTTACGAAATATTGGCAAAGGAAAGCGTGTCTTTCGATGACGTTGACATCAGGCAATGTCAAATAACGTTCATCCTCGATCGGACACATTTTGGCGATATTACGTCATTAGTGACCTTGATGCTTGGTAGATTGATTAATGTCGCGTCGCTTCAAATAATGGAAGGCGGCCGGTGATCCAGCAAAAATGATAACGTTAATGGTCTTTGGCATGTAATAGTCTTGAGGATTACTATTAAAATAAGCGTTAAATATTCCAGTATTATTAAGGTTGAATAAATATTAAGGATAATGGAATATTAAAGCATTAATAAAACGTTAAAATTCAACGAGAACGATAAATAACTATAATAGTTAAGATTTAAACGTTGGTAAAGTTAACGTGTTGTAATGCGTTTAAACACAAGACGATAAATTATGCATATTATCGCCATTACACTAAATTAAATGAATTAATGAGTAACTACGAAAGTAAAGGTTAAATGTTAACAAAATGAAACAGCATCAAATAAAGATACGAATGAAATCCTCGAAATCTTGATGACACTTATGCTACGTGTATATAATAATTATTCATATTCATTATTCCTGGCATACAAGAATCTGCCAGCGTTGCTATTAATTACAGCTAGCTACTACTAACAGTTACAACTATTAACTACGATATACAGACAATCGTGTTTCCACTTGAAGATAAATCGACATCAATTTTCAGTGTCAAAGTCGCTTGTATATTTTTATCAATTGTTAAAATTAAAATAAAAAATCCATTGCTCTGACCATATACGTAGTATGGAAATCTAGCGACGAATAATACTATTGATTCGAATACTTGGGTGCACACTTACGCTCTAAGAAAACCAATTTCAAGGAACGCTATTGTTTTAGAACAATCTGTCAAAAAAGAGCAAAGAATTTGAAGAAAAGGACGATGCCATCTCGTCGCGTATCGTTCTTGTGAACGCGACACGAAAAACGTGAAAACGTGCAAACGTAGCCGTTTTTCTTTAAACCCTCCATCCAACCCTTTCGTTTCCCTCCGGCCGGCTGTCGCATACAGGGAGAACTCCTTGGTGCTCCTGTCCCGGGAAAAGATTTCTCCATCAGAGCCACTAAACGTCCTCTGCAATATTTTCAAATTGAGACTCCGATATTTTGAAGCCAGTTTTGGTTATACAAAATTGATAACGATAACAATCAGAATAATAATAATGATAATGATAACAATGATAACCGTAATTAACACTGACTGCCACGTTGGTCATTGATGACCGGAGCGATTCAACTTCTTACGATTGTAAAAATTCTATGAAAATTGACAGTTAGGGCATTTTGAATATAACCGACGAATAGAAATAGAAAATTTGAAATAAAAAGTGCCCCAGTGAACGATTAGACATTTTTATTAGAACACGAATAAAAAAAATGAGAACAAATCTGCATCTAACGGTGTACTGTGTTTGCATCCATACCTTTCAGGAGTAATCTACGAATATTATTATAAACACACCTTAGAAAATAATCGTAAATGCTGCTTTGTAATCATATAATTGAAGATAGAAGTGTGCATATACCTTACTATTATATATAAAATGAACAAATACTGTTTACCAATATCTTCTACACGTTTCAACAATATATTCTGCACGCTTCGCTTACGACGAAATAACAAATGCGAATGGTTTGTTGAAATAAACGAAGCCTTGTTATAATATGTAGCTATCAACTGTTACCATGACCACCAATAAGATAAACGGTCCCTTGGGAAAGAATATTGTGTTACATGATCGATTTATTATTATTTTGCTATTATATGCTTTGAATAATAAAAATACTCCCGTGGCGTTCTCAGCGAAACATGTGATTTCGGCATGGCAGTCAAAGTGTTAATATATAAATATATAGAATTAGTACGAGGCAAAAGTGTGCAAAAAACATAACGAATTGTGCATGTATAATTAAGTAGTTATAAATAAATAAAGAAATGTACATACGAATAACTCTATATACCGTATATATAGATATATGAATAGCTTAAGAATCCTTTTCAATATCGAGGCAGCGGAACACACGCTGCTTCCGCATATTTAAGAAGAATGTGCCCATATGTGTCTTGTATAACCGCGAACGTGGCCTGAAAACTTGCAAACGTGCCCTTTTGTCCCGAATCGTCATTCAAATGCCGTACAGTGGAACGTGAAAATGTGCGAATATGGTCCGTGAACGTGCGAATCTGGTCTGCGAACGTGGTCTGCCAACGTAGCCCACGAATTTTGACTTTCGTCGCCAGTCTTCGTTCGAATACCGCGCTGTGAGACGCCGCGCCATCAACGTCGTGTTACCACAATATTGCGACAGATACTGACGCAAGATCGGCCCCTATGGGACACGCGTTTTATGGCGTCGCATAAATTCCAACGGTCGCTTGTAACGTCTGAAAACGCTGACGGGAAAATTGATTCCAGTGGAAACCGTGGATAGCCGGGTTTACACTTGCCAAACGGTTTACTAAACAGACAACTAGATAGATAGAGCACCGTTTAAAGTTCTGACTTATACCCGTGGGAATAATAATACCGTGAAGCCTTAAAGGCGTTAGCCTTGGTGTACTTAAGCGCGTTTAAACATTTACGACACGAACTATATCGTCGTAAAGGAACAGACAATTGGACGAGAAGTTTTTCATTTAATAATATCCCTTTGACCATGTTGAAATCTTAGGCTGCAGTTAAGTCGATATAAAATGACTCACCGATGTATTTGAACAGTTACGGTAGACAATTTTCGCGTATAGATCGCGCGTGTCGTAGAAAACATCTTGAAACTTCATTGGATTTATAATGAGATACGACTGTCGTGATTATATTGTTCGAATTTCAAACAAATCTGAAAATCTACGTAGAAGCTACGAGATATTTACTTTGCAAACCTACACGACGCCTTGTGTTACCCTTATTTTCCATCGGGTTCTATACATTTCATTTTCATAATATCAAACCCTCACAGTTGCATAAAAGTACTACCAGAAAATACGAAACTTAACACTGGTCCTGATCAATTACTATACAAATGTTCTAATGGGTACAACAATTGTGCCAATATTTTTCTTAACCACTATACATAACGAGACTTATCAGTATAATGTATAATCAACAGTTGAGACACGTTAACAATCTTGCAGCTTTGACGTTCATCCCGCTTGTTTCAAACTTTACCGCTACGATAAAGTGCTAACAAAATCTCGGAACACTCAGAAATCTCAGAATTCGTCAAAGATTTCATATATCCTCACGATCCACTGTGAAACGGTACGTGAAGCTATAAGAAGATGAAGGACAGGAAGGCGAGAAGAAATACTAAGAGAAGGTTGATCAAACTAATCTCACGGCCCCTCTAAATATTAAGACCCATTCTGATAGTAAGAGAGCTAATTGTCATCAGTCAGTGTTACCAATGGCAGCCTTGGAAAAGCGCGCACGTGGAAGTTCGCGGCCAGCCAAGCCATTATCCGACATCCCCGGCACCGGGAGAATTCCTGTCCTCCTATTGTTAAGAACTTGATATACGGCCACTCGGTGGAAGTGGTGCAGCTGTTCCAGCTATTTAGACCGTCTAAACGGCGGGATCCCTCCGAGCGTTCAGTTGCAACCAACTTCCGTAACTCTCTTTGCTTGGCAATAAACATTACTCTTTACTATGGTTTGTGTAGTGGCAGCGCTATTATTCTCTAAATAAACGAATTTCTTATCCTTAACAGTTTCTTATCCGAGCGAGCTTCATCGAGTTTGACTTGCGATTGCTGAAGCCAGTCCTCGGATGACGGCCACTGGGACTTGTTGTCTGCACGGTTTATGGAGTGTTTCTGTCGTTGTTCTATTGGATTATACGAGATGCTGTATGCGATTGGGTTAAGCCATGATTTGCAGCTGTGAATTATGCTGAAATTTAAACCTCGCCATGATTCTTCAAGCTTTGTGTTTCGATCTTATTTTAGCAGATGAAAGGTACTTGATAATAAGACAGACGAGTAAATGTAAAGAAAGAGATTTATTCAAACGCGTCCTCTCTGAATATTTCTGAAACTCAGTCTGTGAAATCTAATTTATGTATGTAAAATTCAACTGGAATCTATGAAATGATATAGAATTTCGATAAAGATTTGGCAATTCTTGCGTTGATGTTGCTGCGATCCGGTAACTTTAAGGGGTGTCCTGAATTAGAATGTTCTAGAACAACGCTCTTTTGTGATTTTTTTTAGAAAGGAAAGAAAGAAATGAAGTTCTTGAATTTTGAGGTACGGTTTTATATATATTTAACGAATACAAAAAATTTATTTTTAAGGTGAAAAAGAAAAATTATAACAGATTTCTAAGCGCTTATTTCATGGGCTGCAGTTTTCAATCGGTGGGAAAGATCCACCTAGTAATTTTTGACTGAAACAAAAATCCAAAAAAGGATTAAATTATTATATATTTTTCTTCTGGGTGAACTAAACAATGGTAGAAAAAAGTTTATTTAAATAATTGTTATAGCACCTTAAAGTTTATTTCTTTTTTCTAAGAAACATATTTTTTTTAACCCGCCAAAATTTTTAATTTCACATTTTTTTCTGCCATTGTTTAGTTCACCCAGAAGAAAAATATATAATAATTTAATCCTTTTTTTGTTTTTTGTTTGAGTCAAGAATTACGAGGTGGATCTTTCCCGCCGATTGAAAACTGCAGCCCATGAAATAAGCGCTTAGAAATCTGTTATAATTTTTCTTTTTCACTTTAAAAAATATTTTTTTGTATTCGTTAAATATATATAAAACCATACCTGAAAATTCAATAACTTCATTTCCCTCTTTTCTTTCTAAAAAAAATCACAAAAGAACGCTGTTTTAGAATATTCTAATTCAAGACACCCCCTTAATATTCCAACCTCGCTCTCATTTTATGAAAGGAATTCGTAACGTTTCGAAGCTGTTTAAGATCGAAGCGAGAGATCGTGTACACCAATAACATCTTTTTTTATATCTTCTTCCGTTAGAAGATATTTTTTAATGTTAGAAAATAAAGGTGAGAACATGGCAGGATGAAGAAAAGTAAGGAGAACGATATCGGTAGAAAAAGTATGGACGAATGTACTTTTTCTCCCGGTTTTAGCAGTTCTTATTCCTGTTTCCAAAATTAAACTCTGTGTATCTGTTTCAGGCCTGTATCTCAGCGAACACTTATCCATGTTACGATACAAGCGATCAAACGCATTAAGACGAATCATCGCGCACTTATCGACCGCTCAACTTGAGATCCAGATTTAGAGCCAACATACAAACGCACTCGAGAGTATATCCGCTGTCTACAAGGATGAAATTCCGTGCGCACTCCAAGACGTACAATTTCTGAGTTCTATTTCAGCGCTATAAGTAGCTTCTATTTCTGTATTACACTGTTTATCGTTTGAGTTTCGTGAAAATAATTTTGCATTATTTTCTGATATTCACCTATTCGGATTAGTTATTAGAATAATCTTCGTTTCACACGTACAAGAAATTTTCTTTGTGTATATATTACAATACAATTGATTTACTGTTATTACGTTTAACATTCAAATATACGTCAAAATTATCCCAAAAGAGACGATAAGCTCTATTGGAAGATTTAATTCTGCTAAAATATAGAAGAATATTCAACCAATTTCATCGCTGATAATGGTAAAAAAAAAAAAAAAAAAGAAAATGGAAGCAGATTTGAGAAACACCTTTAGAGATGTGTACGACGTACGTACAATATCTGACGTAATTTGTGAGCTCTAGAATTATTAAATTCCACTTTCGTTTATGTAAATACTCCGCATTGTGAAAGTTTCTGTATACCTACAGAGAAATAAGATGAACTTATGCCGCTGTTTCGCGAGAAGCGTTCCGGCAAGGATCATCAAGTTCGGTATAATATTCGAGCGAAATTTTCCACCAGCATGATCATTTCAATTTTCTTCGCATTCATCGTTGAACAATTCCATCAAAATATCGTTCTCTCTGTGCAAGAGATATTTTTGCCGTCAGCGATCTTCTTCGTCTGACAAAGAACCAAGTATTATACCGTTTTCTATCTGAATTTGAAAGCGAGATGCATAGATGCGAACGCTAATTAGCACTGTTAATTGATCCGGTTTCCAACGATTAATATCACGAAGTGAAAAAAGCATAATAGAACCGCGACGCATTCGCCATTTCTCCTCTACCTTGCACTAATGAATTATCGATCATTGCTACCGAAGAGGCGCCGATGTTAATTAGTTTTGATGATTAATCGCGTCGCGGTCAATTTGTCGTTCGTTGGTTTCTTCGACAATCGTGTGCTCGAAATTCTATTGATCGAGAGTCGATACGACAAGTTGGAAAACACGAGTGTTGGTAGACTTTGGAACTCTAAAATCATAAATCTTGAATTCTAGAGGTAAATAATATACAGAATTTTAAAATTCTCGAAATTTATGCATTTACGAATACGTAAATTTTAGAAATCTGATATTCGGAACTCGAGAACTCGAGAACTCGAATTTTAAAACCATAGAGTGCTCTGGATGGTCAAACTCGAGAAGTTACCTTGGAACTCGGGAACTCGAACTTTGGCACTCTAGAGTGCTCTGACCACCCGAACTCGAAAGTTCTATCAAATCAAGAAGTTCAGAACTTTAGAACTCGAGTTTCACAATTCTAAAGCGCTCTACATTTTTGAATTTTGGAATCCAGCACTTTAGAACTCGAATAACAAAGTTATTCCGGGAACTTTGGAACATTGAAATCTTCTAAATTTGGAATGCGAAGAGTTTAAGAATCTGGAACTCTTGAATATTACAACATCAGAACATCTAAACATTGTAGTTTAGGAATATTAGAGCTCTAGACTTTGAGAACTCTAGCAACCAAGTCCCGATATCTCAAAAGTCGGGAACTCTAGAACTCTGAAACGTCTAAACTCTAAAATTCGAGCGTTCTACAACCTTAAAATTGAACGTTCTAAAATCCGAGAATTGTCTGCGATTAAAAAATCCTGAGACTCGAAAGATATTAAACTCGACGATTGTAAAGCTACGAAACTGCACAACTCCAGAATTCTAGAGTAAACCATTTGAACTTTCGAATAGGATAATTCCGCAACTCCAGATTAGTTGGTCACTAACCCGTCGACTGTCACATGCATTATGCTCCGATTTATTGGTGCCGTAATAAATCACGGAATGGCGATAACTAGCATAGGCAGACCGACGCGTATCAATTAAGTATGTACGTGTGACACCATTTGTCTTCCCTAGCGGCATCGTGCCCGGTATGCAACGCATTGAATAACGTTCAGTCAGTGAACCGATTAGATCGATATCGATGCACACGCTACTTACCATTTCCATGTATTATGCATGAAATTTCACCTCGCAAGAACGTCTTCTTTCATACAAAACGCCATACTTAAACCAACGTTTCCTAGAATAACATTCGAATGCTGAAATGTAGAACAGATTCGTTTCATTTATTTTTACGTCTGTCGTAAATACTACACAAACATGTAAAACGGATGATACGATCGAAACGAAGGATATCTTTGCATTTCAAAATATTTCTAAAATCCAAATAAATTGTTGTAAAGTTTCGATACAGTTCGAAGAAAAGGAAATTCATTGCGACTGCAAGTTGTTCAAAGACTCGTAAAAAGTCGAATGTCGTTTTGTCGGCAAAAATATTGTTCGTTCGTTCGAGTTGCATCTAAATCTCGTCGAATTAAAATATCGGTTTGCTTTATAATCGATTGTCATTTTGTACGAAGACACGGTTTATTCGTCGCAACAGACGACTCTGTTTCACAGTCTAATCAAAAGGTTAGGTCAACGCAAGAGGAATTCCTCGAGAAGATATCGTATTATCTCGCGATCACGTTTTCGTTTTCTGCATTAATTAAAGTCGGAGAGCGCGTCTGAAGGATCCACCGCTGGTGACGCTAATTTATCTCGTCTTATTTGTATGTATACCATCGATTTATATGCAAAGATGTTTTCCGTTCTTTCAGAACGTTCAACCTTCCAGCAATGGAAATCTCGCGTCACCATCTTCCTACAACGTGGAATACTCTTTAAGGTAATATGCAAGCTATGAATCCTCCTAATATGAAATCTCATATATTAAAATCACAAGACACCGAGATTGCGAAACATTCAGATGTAAATCGCTACTGGATGGAGAAAGAATTCTAAAATTACGACAATATAAAATCGTCCTGACTCCGTAAAATTATTACGTCAATTACGAACCATTTTTTTCGCGAATAAACAAAAACGCAAAAATTAAACAAGAAATTAACTATGTAAATAAATCCAGCGTGGCAAAGTTAAGAAATCACTAAATTTCCAAAGGAATATTACCCACGTTTAAACTGTCACAATTTCGTGATAAAGAAAATCAAACAACGATTCTCGGGTACATTTTTCACAAAGATGCTTTTCTACATCGTGTAGCCGATCGGAAAGTGAAAATACTTCTGCTTCTCGAAAGTTGTACAAATCTAAACGTCTCTGCGGACATTGAAAAATATTCTTCATCACCGTGAATTCGAAAATCCAAGCCACCCCCTTAGAACGACTTCGTCCAACTTGATGTACGATTTTCTGTCGTCGTTTTATTGGAATTTAAATGAAAAGTTTGCCACCGACAGACTATAATAATCCAAGATACACCGTGGTCTTTTTTCACGAAATTGTAACGGTTTAAAAACCGATGATTTTTCATGGGAAATTTAGCGTTCCTTTAATTTTACACGTCAATGCGCAATGATAATAATCGAAATTTGTCGTGACGAGTGGCAGAAATTGTTGGCGACAGCTTCGAAGCTCTCTAACATCGGTACACGATGAAAAAACGATCTTAATCAACAGTTTCAGAAACAACGATTAAGAAAAACATCTCTGCCAGCGATGAAATTTTCATACCGCGGAAATACCCATTTTTCGATTTAGTCTCATTTAGTCTCACACGTCAGTTAGTATCGTACCGATTGTCCACCACATTACCTCGTTTTCGTTCCATTAGGCTGGAATGTTCGTTTTTCTCTCGCATTCGTACCGGCCATCGATTACACGTGAAATTTGCATCAGTTCGTTGCGAATATCCGCAACACGTGTGTAAACGTTCGCGTTATATGTTAAACACAGCTGCGGAAACTAAACAAACCGACAACATTTCGATATCAATTTAGTGACGTATGCGGAGTTTATTTAATCATCGAAAATTAACGTCCAGCCCGACCCAGTCGAATATTTTAAGCGATTCCATCTTCCGTTTCTTTTTTTTTTTTCGTTTCTTCTTACTCTTTCTTTTCTTTTTTTCAGAATTCGCGATAACTCGACGAGATAAAATTGTTATGACGTTTGACGTCTCAAACTGACGTTCAACGTTTCGGATTATCGCAAATATTATTCGTCACGCTTATGAAATAAGCTGACGTTTCTATTGCCAACATCGATCGTGCATTCGACTCGTCAAGAATTTCAAAAGGAACAATAAACACGAAAAGAATAATATACGCACTTGTGGCTTCGGGCCTTAAGAAATCTCGACGAGTGAATTGAAATTTCAAATTAAAGGAAAGATATATACCTGGTAAAAATTTAAATTTTCTAGATACAGAATTCCTAATCGGGTTATTTTTAGTCGCTGAGGTTCGATGGACCGTGAAATTGATCGTAATTATGGAATTTTGATCGACGTCTACTCGATAATATTCAAATTAAATATCAGCTCGCCCGTGTTCTAAGAATTATAATGTATACCTGGCCAAAGAAATTCGGAGAAGAGGAAAGAAATGCCAAAGATCGAGCGCCAATATTCATCTGTCGTTATTTCTAAATCATACTTTATAATCAGGCAAAAAAAAAAAAAAAAAAAAAAAAAAAAAAAAAAAAAAAAAAAAAAAACAGAGAGAGACAAATCCAGGTCGGACACCAAAGTTCACGATGTTTGTTTGTTTAAATCACTGTGCGCTGTGACATCGTGACTTTCTGATAAACGAGAGTCGACATCGATCACAGAAAACTGACCAGCATTACTGGACAAAGTTCAAGGTTTATCAGATTAGTCGCATTTTATTTCGACATTTCTATAACATTTTATTGAGATCAACTATTTATTTTTTCTTTGCACATCTATGTATTTTTATCCCAATTCTTTTCGAAGGAAGATTCGCTTTCTCTCGACAGTTTCTTTCCTGTCGACTCGAAAAGACGAGTTAACTCGTCGTTTAGATTGCGAATGTCTTGATTATCCGTTATATTGTATTTCACTGAAATTGAAATTAATTTGGTTTTCTAAATATCTGATCCCCTATCCAACTATCTCCAAAAGCTATATAATTAAAAGATTATAAAGAATTTTCGATTATTTATACCTTAAAATAACCACGACTGTGTTCTTCTCTGTTTTTCAAATTCGTCAGATTCTTCTGCAATTTTCACAGTGTAGTTTTCATTCTTCTGCCTAAATCACGATACTCGTTTGTTCTTCGAGATTCAAGATCTGCCGGCATCTGTCTTAAATTAAAATAAACAATCTTCTTCGGGGAATCTTCTAATTGTTCAAGGTCTGTTTTACAACTTTTCCATGCAACGTTTCAGTATTCGAAGATTTCCATTCTTTTTCTTCCAAGGTAAAAGCGTGTACTTCCAAATTGAACATCCACGAGCGATCGCCTCAAACTAAGTCAAACATTTTCAGACTTGTAGAGAATCCTCTAATTGTTTATATTCTTCCTGTGAAATCTTCTAATTGTTTACGTTCTTCCTAGGGAATCTTTCAACTATTCCATGTCTTAAACAAACAGATACTTATTCAAGAAAATCAGTGAATTGTTTAAACTCCTCTTTCGCCAAATTCTAGTCTTCACATCAAACAACGTCGAACATTCTTCTTATTAATTCTAAGGAAAGAATCCAGTAACTGCTAATGTATTAAAAGATGAGATTCCGATCTAAGAAAATCCTTGTACCATTCAAAATCCTCTGTTGTCTACCAGATTCCAGATTGTACAAACAAACTCAAACACTCTCTTAGCAACGACAAGAATCCACTTACTGTCCAGTATTTTAAGAGATTTTAAGATTCTCAAATTATCCAAAGTTTAGCTTGGTTGAAAAATCCACTTCGAACAAACTCAAACACTGTTCCCCAAGAGTCCACTAACTGTTCAATATTTTTCGGAAAACGATTCTCACGCAAGGAAATGCTCGAACTGCCGGAAATTCCTCGTCGACAATCAAATTCCAGCGTCCACCTCAAACAATTTCAAACGTTCTCTTCACAAAGAGAAAACGTTCACCGACTGTTCAGTATCTTAAGACAAATAAAATCCTCCAACTGTCTGAAATTTTTCGTCGTCTGTCAAACTCCAATGTTCACTTCAAACAATTCCAAACGTCCTCCTCGCAAAAAAAAAATACGATCCACTAACCACTCGTCTAACGTCTGAAGAAAATCGTCGACCGTCTAGCTGATACCAATGAAAACACGATACACATGTCGTCGACGTCGAGTGACCGGATCCACAGTGGCCACTTCCGGCCAGCAGTCGCATCGGAGGCAGACTCGTGGTGTTCTTCTTCGTGGACTACGTGCCACCACGCTGTTCGCGTAGCGGCCGCGTGGCTCGTCCCACCACCTCGTTTCTCGATCATTGCCGTCCGTCGAAGCTATCGTCGCGTCTCAACCGAGCCTCCTAGAGGCCGATTACGTAACAACAGAAAGAAAAGAGCGGATGATACAGCCTCGACGATCTTTCTCTGCGCTTAAGTAAGGTCATCCTATCGACCTGCGCTCCCTCTTTCTTTTTTCTTTTCTTTTCTTACTAAGATAGAACGGCCGTGGAATCCACCGTGGATCATCTACCGGTTGGGGACACTCTTTGATCAGGGTCTCGACGTTAGAAGAGCTGGATCATGGAGATTTAGAGATCCTCCTGGAGATACTGATGAATGGTTAAAACGTGACGTTTTCTTTCTAAGATTTGGCAAGTAGAAAGTATCTATGAGAAGGTGATAGGTGACACAGGGGTAACCGGACTATTCCTCTTCCTTACGGGATTAACTAAAGCGATTAGCTTCGCTGTTTAACATTTTAATGCTGAAACTTATTTTATACGATTTCATCAATCGTCTCTGCTTCTTGTTGCGTGGGACCAATAGTTCTTGCAACTAGACGAGTCGTGTGTGACGTGTTGTGGTAAAAAGGGGCTAACACATAGAACGTCGCGTGGGCTTTCCATTTAGAACCGTTGTAGAACAAGACTCGGTGGTGAAATGTTTCGGAATATCATAGGTCGATGCATAATCTTCCTGTATAAACCATGGCTTACGCAGCCTGAATGAAGGAAAGCCACCCGAAAATGATTTGGTATTTGACGGGTTAAAGCGCAGGAAAATCGATTACACACTTTGACTGTTGTGTTATGGGCAAAAGTATACCGTTTGAAACGAGACTAAAGCCAATTTCTTGGAATAATTATTATTGGCGTGACAGTTAGGATCGCGTGTAAATAACGAAGAAGAATTTTCTGTTCAATTTGATCTAATATTTGAATTTCTAGCTTCTGTTGTTTGAAATTTTCGCGTGGAACGGAACGTGTATTTTTATTGTCGATGCTCCTTAAAATGTGACTTTAGCGGTGATTTTTGTGAAAATGTAGGAACTTCGATAGGAAACAGGGTTTTGTGCCAAGTCGACCGGATCCAGCTGCCATTCTCGCTATTCACGAGCCGCGCCATAAGCTCCACCGACGTCAGATTCGAAATATAGGATTTGCAAAAGCTGATTCCCTTCGAACACGCAACATCTTTAGAAAATTCTGGAAAAACACCTACTTACTCTAGGCAGAAAAGTGACTTTTCTTGTTATATATATATATAAATATATAAAACTTGGATGGAAAACGAAGATAATCTAAAATTTGCCAACAATGTTTGTTTCTACGGAAAATGTCCACTGAGGATTTAAAGAAGATATAGAGTCTTGAAGGACTATGGAACACACGCTATATTTCTTCTACGGGTAAAAAAGCGTTATACATTAAGAAGATTAGGGAACGAAAGCTTTTACTAGTCTAGGGATCTTTTGCTTCTTTTTAACGCTTTCATATGCTACAAGTATTTCGTATAAGTATAAGGATAGTATAGAATAATTATTAATGTTTTTAACAAACGTAATATACTAGCCAAAAATTTTAATCATTTCATAAAGGCGACTAATTATATTTTCTGAACATATCGCTTACAGCGAGCGTAGGAAGCATGTGTAGGTGTGGCATATCTATTCTGTGAATTTAAATTCTTATTTACGTTATACAAAAATGGGAAACGAGCTAATTATACAATACAAACCACTGCAATCTTCAATATATCGAATATTCTTATGGCTCCTTCTAATTCGTCTTCCATGTATCTTATAATTATATTTAATCAGATTAAATTATGTTTATAATTACATTCATAACTATATGATATCGTTTATAATTATATTTTAAGCTTAATTAAATCGGGTTATGTCTTATACTATTTGATTTACCACTATAGTTTTTGTAATATTTCTAAATAAAGATATGCGTTATATTAATTGGAAAAGACAAAAGGAAATTTTAACACACATTGGCGATCAGCACATCAGCTTATCTGCCTTATTTTCTTAAATATCCGTATCGATGGTTACGTTCTAATTATCCAAACGGTGCTAACTACGATTCCCACGAAGTGAATAGCGAGAACTTTTCGTGAAACGTTGCTCGAAAGCTTTTAGCTACAAAGGAACCGTAAATCTGCTTCACGATTTACCGCCAGTACTTTGAAGTAGTCGTATCACTACACTGTCAGACGTTGTCTTTGTTGAAGATCCGTAGGAAATTAAAGCCACGTCCAAGAAATGAATCGCGTGGCGTGATCGTAAATCGTGGAAAAGGTTCGTTGTCGGTGAAAAAAAAAGGAGAAGAATTTACAACTTCGACCCTGCTGGCCACGTGCCATTGCACCAAAGCAACGTCCATCTACCAACTTACTGGACCATGACGCGTTTATTCCAACGGTCTATGCAACTTTATCGGCCATTGTTATTCCTGCAGCTTGTGGCTCATTCTCGAAAAACAATAGGAATTGTTTTAGTTTGTACCAGCATCCGCGCAACCTTTGCAATTTATTTTATGTATTTCACTCAGTTACTCTGTTCATTTGCAGTGGTATCTTGTTGGCCATTAATAGCTATTGTTTGTTAAATTGGCTGGGCAATCAGTGGAAGCATAGAAAAATTAACTCTTGGAAAATGATATAAATTGATAAAATTCACGTGTTTCTTTTTATTATGAAATTACCTGTATATACTTGCATATATAACTATTGTATAACTAACACTAGGACTACCACACCAGTCAAATTGATTTTGGTTTTATAATTTTATTTTAAAATTCCTACTTCATGTTATATTTTCTTCAATATAACGAATTTTATTTTGTCTTTTATGTATTCAAACTAAAAATAATTTTCTATCAAGGCTATTTATACCAATACCAGTCAAAATGACTGATACCTTTCAAAGTGTAAAAGTGTGCTACAATCTGTTTATCGAATCCCAATTAACTAGTTTCCTCATTTTCTACAATTTGTCCCACGTTTTTAAAATTTTTATTGCGTATCATTCGATATGATTACATCAGTTATCAGGAAAATTCCAGATCGATCGCTGGATCGCTAGATGCTAACATTAGAAACACCACAGCAATCAAATTGACTGGTTGTATAATTTTATAAATGTGTCAACCCTCGTTTAGGGATTATGGTCACAGATGGATTAATAATACCAAAAATATACTACATAACATGGAATTGCTTCCGTTAGAAAGTAATAAATCAATAAATATAAAAATATTCTATTATTACGTATTTTTTAAAGACCAGTCATTTTCACTGGTTTTGGTAGAAATAGCTTCGTGTTAACTATCGGTAGTTCTAGTGTTAAGTAACTAAATATAATTATTACTTGCGTATATTACGATGCTTTTTCTAATCTATCGTTAGTAATTTTTTACTTCACACTTTACTGATTATTAATCGATAGAGCAAACAGGAAATACACGACACGTAATAAGATCTTCGTCTGGGACGCGTGTTCTCTCAACAATTTACGCAATCGGATCGTTTTTAATTAAAATGAAAAAGACAATTTATGAAAGGCTGAATTACAAAATTAATGGTTGGTGTGATTTCAGAGTGCGATACACTGTGCACGATTTGAATGAGCGTTCATTTGCATAAGGAAGGAAGGAAATTGCGGTGGAATTCGCACGAGTGTCACGCAAGATGCAAATTCGCGAAATTTCACATATTCCGCTCGATCTTGCAACGTATCTTGATCGGCCACGAGTTCGAGTTTACGGTGGCTCGTAAATTTTACTGAATTATCCGGCAGCGTCGTATTATTCACTTAGACGAACGTGTGGCTAGCCGTGAAGGGTGTTTAAATTTCTTTTAGGCCATTTTATCGCGGCCAACGAGCCAACCAGCCGATTTATCGACGCTTTTATGCGTTTTATGGCTTCATATACACGGCAGCGTTTTAATAAATCCCTCGTAATTTTTATTGCTTTTAATATTGCGTATCAGCATCTAGTGGTTATTTTCTTCTTATTTGCGCGAGCATATTAGTCGAAAGATATTGTGGCAAGTAGCGCGTATCTGTGTCACTTTATTTCTCTTAAATACCTGATCTTTGACATATAATGATAAATTAAGTGTAGAGTTAATGTATTCATTATAATTAAATAGTAACACAATATTCTAGTAAATGTAATTAATACAATTAGAACAATAATAAAGAGTAATAATGCAGTAGTAACTAAAGCCACGCAAAAATACGTCTTCTCCGCGTTACTCGTCGCGTCAACCACCAATCATAATATAAACAGCGTTGCATATCAAATTCTCAAGATTTCATTCGAAATCACATTGTAGAAGATTGCTACAATATCGGAACATTACGTCAACACGCGAAGAAGCCACGTACAAATACTGCTTTGTCATGCAAAATTCCTCTGACATAATTTGAAATCGCGTTTAAAAAAGTCTGCCACAATATATAGAACTATGGACGGTGTTGCATAGCAAACAGTAACCTGATAGCCAGGGGAAAAATATTGTTACGTACGTAACAAAAATGACTGACAGAAAATGCATTATCCAATTAACTTCTCCTCTGTGCTGCAATGTTACGCTTCAAACTTCAAACCCTTGGACGCTATTACAGAAATTCATGATACGATAACAGGGAATTTGATCGCACGAGTCGAACCTATCGATTCGTCTCGATCAAACGGAAAGACAAGCTGCATGTGACAACTCGTGAACACAAGGAAAAGAGATAGTGAAAGACAGAAACGATGCATCCAACGTAACTGGAACAGGATTTAGCTCGCGTATGAATGAGCAGGTCGGTGAAAAGCTCCCTTTAATGCGGTCCAGCGAGCTGGAAGCATCACGAGAGCCAATGCAGGGTCGACCAAGCGCACCTTCGCCAAGCTTTCAGCTGACAGAAAGAGAGAAGAATACTTACAGTGGAATGGTACGATGGTAAAATAGATATACCGGCGAAATTATCGGATGGCGATGTTAGAAATAAGAAGATGGGAAAAATAGAGACATAACAGGACGATGAGAACCTACATGGAAGAGGAGATTACGATATATATCAGCTCTTTGCACTCTCAACCATTCTGGACGTTGGCTATCAGCTACTCGGTGCTATTTTGTGGCAGAAACGTGCGTTTACAGACCCCCGTATTATTTAGTATAGTTTTGCAACCAAGTAACGTATTATAATGATATTGGACTTATATGTGTCCGGTTAGCATTATGATTAGGTGCGTATAATGAATCTTCACTTGAATCGGCCATTGTTGTCATTCGCGAAGAGACGCGATCGCGAAATTGACGGTCAACGGGAGTCGTAAATTCCCATTACGATTAGAGATAATCGACGTCATGAAGTGATCGATCCCCTTATTTCGGTTAAGATAATAGGGGTGGTTTAATTGAATATACACTGAATTAACGGGTATAACTTGACACTTTATTCCAACAACTTTATGTAGAAGATAATTACGCTGGCGCGTATGTACAAGTTAAGTGACTGATCTAAGGGTAGGACCCTATAAAGAGATGTTGACTATTCTAGAGATGTAGAATCAGTGATGTCCAGTGACGATGCAGTGGCGGAGGAAAACTAGTGTTGGGTGTGTCTAGCGTACGAGATGAGCTGATTTGTTAAGGACACTTTTTCTAAGAAAGTGAGGGTAATGAGCATTGCTTCTGATTGGTTAATAAGAAGGGTGGTAGACTTGGAAGGGTCTTAGTCGCCCTGGAGAGAAAGTCGCTAACGGAAGATACGGAACGTGAGAAAAACCAACAACTTTTCCGTAGCTTCCCGCAGTAGACAGTAAATGTACAGAACAAAAGATGCTTGTTTGGTCCGAAGGACCTTAACTATGAAAATGCCAAGATTTATGGTGGATCCTTGAGGCTATTGAGGGTACACAGCGAGGATGCGTGTATATCTAACTGCCATCTTGCCCGCGATGTGTGGCCTGGGTTAAGTAGAGTCAGCCAACGTAACAATAAACTATGATTATTAGCGAATTGGACAAGTAACTGCGGCGATTAGATACTCGAGATGCTAATGACAATGATCTTAGGTTCAATAACGAATCCACAGTCAACGGGGTGACAAAATGCGATTCCTTGCACGGTCTAAGTCGAAGTGAATTTACTGATCCACGATTCGGGTGCAACTCAACGTATTTGTCCACGGTACAAGTAGAACTTATCTAACTGAAACTCAGTCCAAGTGGAACTGCCCTTATATACTTCTCTCTGTACCTTTCTGTACACCTGGGGTCAATCTTTGTTTTTAAGGAGAGCTATATAATTACTTCATAGTTCTGTTAGGTCCCTCACGTTACGTCAGTTTGAGCCCAAGCTCATACTCGGATTAAATCATAAACAACTATTCCTCCGTTTTATTATTTAAGTACAGCTATAATAAAAAGTATAATATTGGGGACCTTTCTAAATATTCCAAAAGAAAGGCCCCGATGTCCTTTCATCTCTGACATATGGATTGGTTGACATCGAGAAATGTATATTTGCAAAAAAATCAATATTTTATTTTTTTATAATTTTGTACAGTGTGATAAACCTTAAAACACTCTCCAATATACATAGCAGACAGATTTGCACACGTTTGACAATAATAAATCGTTTGACGCCTGCCACCAGGTGTTTTCCTATCAGAACAAACAATGCAATCCCGTTTCCTTTGTCCCACATCGGCAATATGTAGTTTATTATCTAATCTAATGCTTGGACCATCGTGAGCACGCTTCTCACGTTCTCTTCTGACACAAAACCCGCTGACACTTTTTTATACATCTTAGTAATTTTACTATATTTTGATTTGATTTCTTGTGCCATTTCAAGAGAAAACTTCAAGGAAACATGCGTGTCTCAGAAAGTTCCGCTGAAAGAACTTAATTCCCCGTAATTACTAATAAATTTTAATGTCCCATGAGAGGGGACAGCGGAGTGCGAAGGGTTAGGTTGTCCGAAAAGTGTATCGTTTCATAAATGAAATAATAGATGCGCAACATTTTTTATTTTATATTATTTTATACATTTAGATCCATTTTGTAGTAATAGAATAAAATGGATCAAACGTAATTCGATAAAATAATATAAAACAAAAAATATCGCGCATCTACTACTTCCTTATAAAACGAGAGGAACTTTTCGGACGACTTAATACAACGTGGGCAAATAACTTTTATTATCAAGATGAATATAAAATGTAAAGAGGAAGGTCAGAAGATTCGTCGAGACGTGTGGATTCCAACTGAATCAGTCAGAATCCAGTTAGGGGTGTATATTTGCCTGGGGATAGACGAAATGGGCACGTTTCACGTTAAGCCGAATTTATACTGTTTCAGTTTGCAGGAACAGGGCGGATAAACACTGCTTTCGTCCGAGTATGAAACGAGAATGAAAGCAGAGTTTATCCGGCGTGTTCCTACAAAGTGAAACAGTGTAAATTCGGCTTTACGCAGTGCAGGCCTCGTGAGGGTCTCCACTGTCTCTATATTCCCAGAGAGGCTAATTGGGGAAGTCATAAACTAATCGTCTACAATGGATATATTGGGACATATATTGCTGCTTCACATCGATAGTGGCACAGTTTGAAGAATTTCGAATTTCCTTTTTATCGGATAGAAGCTGTACACGTTGTGTTTCTATCGTTATCGTGTGAAACGTTTGCATTAGGTTGCCGGAAAAGTGTCTTCCGTTTTATAAGGAAATAATAGACGCACAATGTTTTTCTGTTTTATATTAGTTTATTGAATTATGCAAGAAATGGATCATACTTAATTCAATAAAATAATATAAAACAGAAATTGTTCATCTATTATCACCGTATGAAATGAAACTTTCCGGTCAACCTAACGATTCTGTCGGGTTTAAAGGGTCAGAAGGAAGCTGGAGATTCCAGGAAATTCCATGAAACTGGCAAGTACAGATAGTTTATAATTGAAGAAATGGCAAAGGTAGAAGTTGCAAAGATAAAAGTAGAGGAGTTTCGAAATCCATCGATACAAAGGAAAGTTTGCGAATTGACAGAACGGAAGTTCTACAAAATTTAAGCTCGACGAGCTTGACAATCCACGATAAACTGAGAACCTTAAAAAGTTCCTGAAACCTGTTACAACGGTGCAATCAAGGGACAAATGAAACACATAGAAAGAAGTAAATGGCTGCAAAAATAAAAAGGTCAAGAGTAATGGAAAACCGTATGAGAAAAGAGAAAAAGAGGGAAATTGGAAAAAAGGAAAGACACACGAAACGTATACGGGGTTAAGCTGCGCGTATCTCCTTCTCCCTTCCATTTGTCCCTTCCGGTTGCTGTTCGTTTCCTGATTAAAACCATCGCAACCACACTAACTTCGATAACCGTGTACAATCGCGTAACAACGCGTTATTATCTCTGTCGAGGCTACATTATATGGACGTATGAGGAAGAAGGAAAATCCTTGAGACAGAAATGGAATATACAATCGCTTAGCTATCGAAAACAGCGATGAAAAGCAGGTCGAGCGAAGAAATATCTTTGTTCATTCGCCATTAATATTTATATTCATTTTCTCTGGTAAAAATAATGATTAACTACTCTTAATTCTTTGTACTTTTGTCGTATTGGATTTGACGGTGAGAAGTGACCTTGAGCAGTTTACTGATTCGCAACTAGGTATGGTAACTTTTATTCTAGAGAAATTGGTTCATTTACGGATGAAAGATTTCGAAAGATTTTTAAGACAATTTTATCGTCCATAGTACACATTTTTATTAGCTGAATTATCTTCCGTTGCTTTTGTTATCTTTACTAGCGTCACATCGTTACTTTATTGCCACTGTGTATTTCCTTATTATCTTCAGTATCTCTACTGCGTTACCATTATCGGTGTCTTTAGTATCTTACACTATCTATTTAGTATCCAACATATAAATATGCAATTTTTATTTATCTATTTGATTTTCATCCTTCAAACATCAGATTTCCACTAATTTTTCAATTTAAGGCTTTCTCGATACACTTATCAGAAATAGTATTCGCTAATTCGATTAAAATTATTCCAAGGTTCCGATTACGGCACGTAAATTCCTGGAATTAACCTATTAAAGAAAATACAGGAAAACTGAAAGAGAAATTTCTACACCGATAAGGCCACGCGTACGCTATAAATACGAGAAACTCTAAAGAAAATTTCTTAAGCCAAAGAAACTATAGCTAATACTATTGTACTACAAATACAAGAAACATGAAAGAAAAATTGCTGAAGCGAAAGAGCATGAGTGGTATACTAAAGGCAACCAAGCTTCGCCTAAAGCTTCGATTTCTCCGCAACACCCTGAAATCGATACACGAAACAAACCCCATAAACACGCCCCACGCACGGCAACCCGTTTCGTATCGCGAGCAGTCGCTCGATGATAGAATTTTGACAAATTTTCCCGCGTTCTAATCGCGTACGACGCGAGATATCATTTAATCATTGCGAGCTGATAATTCGTTTAATTCTTCCGACAATTTTCCAATAAAAACTCTGTTCTCCTCTCGATGGTTTTTTAGCGGCACATGAGCCAGAGGACAATTCGAATCATGCTGTTATTTTGCCTCGGAATATCAACATCGTTAGGACATACACAATGTAATAATAAAAAGACTCTGGACAAAACAATGTCGCCGCTACGTGTAACAAAGACGAATTTTAAATTTTACTCCCCCGACCAGTATAAATAAACGAACACGATCGTAAGGCGATCGGTATTTTAGTCTCAGTCTCTAGCGATTTAATTAGCGATCAATTCACAGTCTTTAGAAAATGAGTTAGTCTTAGCGAACATTCTCTGTATTTATTTATTAATTATTTTTTCAATATCAAGTTATCTCGCGGTTAACAACTATCGAAACCCTCTAGTTACTCAATTACTTGACACGTCGGATCAGATCCGCAGGCTAAAAAGACGTTGGCCTTTAGATTTAAGCACTAGATTCAATTAGAATGAAACACACGTTACATTTATTAATCATGTCATAGTACCACGCCTGAATAATTTACTTAAAATTCTCAATGAGAATTGATTGTTAAATACATCCAAATAAAAAAGAGAAAAAAAAAATCTCGTCATTTAAACCGCACCGACCAACCATCCTCTACAGATTCACCGCGTGAATATTCAAACGTGGAATTGCAACTGTGATGCATCGCATTTACGAAACGATAATTCAGAGCGTCGCGTATCATCGAACGTTTCATAATTTAGCGTCCTGAGGGACGCGCTCGCAAGAAGCGGCAATGCTTATAAATGATTTCGCCGTAGCTACGCGATGCATCGCGAGACGCCGAATTATCGATCCTTCAGCTTTCACCGCGTGTTTCATGCCTCGACGCTGCCGGAAACGGTCGTTGAATAACGATTTCCAGGTTTTCTTACAAATTGTTCTTCCGCTATATAGTCGGTACATGCACTGGTTGGAGAAAATATTTCAACATTTATCACGGACAATTGTTACATTTGATTTCATGGAAAACTTTAAGAAAATTCTGCCTGTTGTATCGTTGTATGCGAAAATTATACGAATTAATTACGAATTAATATGAAATAATTATACGAGGAAATTGATTCTGGAGTTTTATCGAAGTATCGCTTAAATTATGAAGGAAAGACAAATTTAATGGCTAAATGGTGAAATTATTAACAATTCCCTATTTTTTAACAATTTGCTTAAAATTCACATTCCCAATTTGTGTGATTCTTCTACGAAACCAGTGATAGATTGATGTTCATCGAAATGTAAATTGCTACAGATATTTGTAGTCTGCGTATAGACACGTTTGTCTCAGATGTATTATTCTTAACTCGCATCTTATTTCCGCAAGTATTAGGTCGTCCGAAAAGTTTCTTTCTTTGTATAAGGAAATAATGGATGCACAACATTTTCCCTTTTACATTATTTTATCGAATGACGTATGATCCATTCTGTTCTATCGAAATAAAAATCACAATATTTGACAAATTAGGTTTCATGTTTGTATAAAGATGCGTCGTTATACAAGACGTGCCTGTAAAAGAAAGACACTTTTCGGACAACCCTATACATATTCTATGTACATATATTGGGTTGGCAACTAAGTGACTGCCGGTTTTGTCATTACCACCTAATGACAAAATCCGCAATCAATTAGTTGCCAATCAGTTTCGCAAGGGAATTTTTCATACACCCAATGGACGATAGTTGCAAATTTCGTATCGCACACCTTTAAAGCATAACATTTCTTGCTGACATTGATGAAATACTCGTTGAGGAAGTTAACAAAGTATGTAAAATGATACCGAACGCTAACCCGTTCATTGCAATTCCATCTTTCAAATTCAAGAATAAGAAATTATGCAAGAAATAGTGCACGAATATCATTGCGCATCGCTGTTCGCTGGAAGAAATAAGAAAGAGGAGTAACTTTTTCCTAGGCAGATCCTCTTCAAACTATATATATATAAAACTGTTTCTATTCCATCGTTCAAAGCCAAAAATAAAAAATTATTCAGAAGACACTGTTCTGCTCGTATTTCCGTTTTATATTATTTTATCGAATTACGTATGATCCATTTTGTTCTATCGAAATAAAGATCACAATGTTCGACAGATTAGGTTTGTTTGTATAAAGATGCGTCGTTGTAAAAGACGCATCTGTAAAAGAAAGACACTTTTCGTGCAAATTAATATACGAATAACAATCATTCTCGACGAAAACATGGCAAAATAAATTATCGAAAATCCCAGATTCTTACTCTTTATCCACCTGAAATAATTTTTCTACGCTCGTTCAAACAATAATTCAGTATTTTCTATCGAACAACGAATCGTAGTAGATCGAAAGCGACCAGTTTAAACGCCGCTGATCGTGCAACGGGGGTGGCGAAAAAGTATGACACAAGTTCGGTTGAGGGAAAATCGTAGAAGAAAGCAGTCACCTACGGAGTTTCCTATCGTGGACGAACGAAGGGGAAAAGAAAATCATTCCGTGGGTATAAGAAGAGAAGAATATCGGAATCTTCGATGCAATCGTGAAAGAACAGAAGCGTTTCTGCGGCTGACGTGGCATCGGGGTGGAGCAATTATTTAGACGAGTTTCGTGCCGCCTTCGTGGCTATCGATCGCTTTCAAGACAAGGTTAAAAATATCTATTTGCATGTCAAGATGCATTATGCTAGATTAGGCTGTGTAGCTCCTTGACTCTTAATGTCGCTTTTTTTCGTGTCGTCGTTCCACTGCCGCACGAAGGTCAATGTTAATGGAAGCGAAATTTGTGAATGGAAGGCAGATTGCTGACTGCGATTCGATTACACGGTAGAACTGCATTTACCTGAACCAGAGTTCAGCGTTATACGAATTGTTCCCAGTAAACGTTTGTCTAAGATAATTACACGAATAAATTTATCGTGGTCGAATATCTCATTCGCATGATAATATCAGGCGTGATATTACAGAACCGAATTAACCGAATAAACCGATTAAATTCATTTCGGTGGAATATTTTATACACGTAATAAATAAATCTGATGTAGAACAAACTGTTTTATACTTGATGTGAAACTTGATTGAGTGATCTTTAGAAACATATTGTACGATGAAAAAGAAGCAATTATGTTCTAATGAGTTAAGCTCGTTTATCCTATTAACACTTTGACTGCCACGTTGGTCATTGATGACCGGAGCGCTTCAACTTCTTACGATTGTAAAAATTGTATGAAAATTGACAGTTAGGGCATTTTGAATATAACCGACGAATAGAAGATACTTTGAAATAAAAAGTGCCCCATTGAACGATTAGACATTTTTATCAGAACATGAATAACAAAAATGAAATCTCTAAACGAGTGTATTATCTATATCGTGATAATAATTGTAGTAAAAGATGTACGTTTTAATAATGATCCGAGTAATGCGCTCGACGCTTTTCAAAGGCTAAAAGCCGAGTTCCGATCTTGATTTCCAGTGACATATCGTGATACGCGAAGACTGCATGCTTTTTCCGGGATCAACGTCGATAATTCTCGTTAAGCGAAAAATAAATCGTCGGTGTACGTGTGGAAGAGAAATCAGATATGCAGGTAACGCAGAGCAGGTTTCCCGAATTTATCGGACTTCGATCCGATCTTTAAACGATTTGTAGACGAATCGACAGTTTGTACGCCCAAAGGATTCGGAAATCGACGCGAAATTTCAATTCCAATTCTATGTATTCTCGTTGAATGAGAATATTCGCTTAAAATAGCGATTATCCTATTGCTATTTGTATCGCAAATTTTTATTCGAAATATTAGTTGGAATGAGAATTTGTAAATGCTAGTTACAGTGAGAATTTGTATAATTGAAAATAGCTTTGACGTGCGTGCATCTGAAAATCTGCGTTTTTCTTTTTATATTTACTTTAAAAAACAGGAGATGGAGTATTTTAGGATTTTTTTTTTTTTTTTGGAAAAAACCAGAGTACTCACTTTGGGATGTCGCCGATCTTCGGTGGCCGACATTTTCGCGCAGGAACGTCGCCCCATATGTTGTACGCTGCAAAAAAGAAAAAAAAATTTTTTAACACTATATTCGCCTTTCTATTCATAATATTCTACCAAAGGAAAATTAATTGGGACTGTAAAACTATAGTATTTGTAATATTCTATTTTTGTTCTTATTTTTTTATCTATTTTCACTTTGCTATCTTTATTTTTAACTACGATACTCGAATGAAAATGAGGCAATAGAAATTGTAGAAAGATATCTATTTTGAATTTGTACCATCCTAGTGAGAAAAGGCAATTGGAACTGTACGACTACGATATTTTACCTCTTTGTTTTTCATCCAATGTTCTACAAGAATTTCAAGCACAAATTGAAAGAAACAAGCTGCTCGAAACAATTTAGGAAAGAAGCTAAAATTCTAAAATTGGTTCGAATTAACTTTCGTTATGGAGTGAAGTTTCGATAATCGAGCGGCTCAGCCTTAACGAGTTCTCAGCTTCTGAATTAACACGCGGACTTTTCAACTTTGCAAAACTTCAAAGTTCCTGTCAAAGTCTCGACGGTATGCGAAAGTTAGACGCGCAGACGTGTCAGCGGCTTGAAGGGATTTCGAGACACAGCCGAACGAAATTTCGAAGATATCCAAATTCAGCGAATTTCCAAAATTCAGTTGCTCCAAGTTTCAACGTTCTACCGACCTAGAAATTGCCACGAAATTAACATCGCACCGTAATCAGCTGCGATAAATTTCTCACTAAAAAGTATTCTCTGATAAATGAATTCTAAACGAGAGAAGTTTGATCGTTAAAATTTCGTACACGCTGTATATACCTGTACAAGGTATTTGTTTAACCAAAACGAATTTTTGGCTATGAAACCGAAGTATAAAGCTTTATAAAATTAGCACCGGTGTTAATCCTTGCTTTATATAATAAATAAATAAAAATTACCATTCGATAAACCTTCCTATGGTAATTGAAAGATAAAAGAAAGCTACTTGTTTGTGGTGATGAATTTTTTAAAATAACTCTACGGTCCAGTTATTTCCTGATCGGCTCTTTCAACGTAGGATAATTGCTTGTTTGTTGTCGGTGCCATTGAAAACAGGATGAAAATCGAGGCGGACGTTGACGTTGAAAGCGTTCGATTCGAAAAACTGGAATATCCGTGTTAATTGTGATTCGTTGTTACACATCAACCCTCTCATTCCCTCATCCCCTGCTCGCTTGTTCAACTTTTATTCCTTTCATCGATCGCTCATCTCGAAAGACATTTACTAATTATAAAGTTGGCTGTTCGCTTTGAACACATTTCCGATGCACCATGTCCACTGTCCGCACTCCAAACTTTGAACTCTGATTAAACTGCAACCCTTCATTTTTGATGCTTTAAACCCTTCCATAAAGAGTTAAACGTTACATCCGGCCAATTTATTTCCACTGCAAATTAACTTGGCGATGCTACACGGTGCAATATTTTTCTTTAGCAAAGTATTAACGAATTAATTCGTATACATTCTTCTGGAAATATTAAAAATGGGAAAGTATATAAAAATTAACACTAGAACTATCGATAATTAACACGAAGATTCTTTTCAGTTTGAATACATAAAAGACGAAATAAAATTCATTATATTATTCTTTTAGTTATCGTTGCGAAAGTCATTACATCATTGCGGGAAGAAAATATAACATGAAGTAGGAATTTTAAAATAAAATTGTAAAACCAAATCAATTTGATTAGTGTGGTAGTTCTAATGTTAAAGCAAAGTACGTACAATATGGACGAACATACAAAACGTATGAAAATTAGAATTTTTTAAAAGTTTCTATTAATTAAAAAATAGTCTTCTTACGTCTATATATGTTTCTTCGTTTTAAATATGAGATTAATATAAAATGATGTAAAATTTAAACAAGAAAAGCGTAAACACCGCAAGGTTTGTTAAACAGAATGGGTGGTTATTAAAATTAAAGAAAAAATGAGACTAAGTTAATTACGGTGAAACTAAGAAAAAGTTCAAGTAAAATTATTTCCTGGAAACTGTACGCGACAAATACGTCCCGTCAGGGATGGGAGGATTAACGCAAAATGTACTCGTCACTGCGACAAAAGTTCTTCTTTTGTCATTTGAAAAAGTCTCATATCCCTTTAAATTATGCCGTGCAAGCGTAAGCTATGTCACGCACAAAATGTTCTTCACTGTGGAAATATTCGATGAAAAGGGAAAAAGTTACGCGTGATTCAAAGAAAAGCTGGCAAATAAATGGAAATAAAATTTACACTGATTATAATGTTAACCTAAATTCAAAATAAACTCTTGCATTTAATCTAGAATATTAAACATTGCGTACAAAAAAGAAGAAGATACAAATTGAACAATTGAAGAAAATTAGCTGATACAAATCATATTTTTGTTTAAGCTTAATCGTTGCTTGTTTCAAGCAGAAATCGCGAGATTTAATAGGTTCTCGACTGAGTATCATCTTTTCGACTAGCAGAGTATTTCCAGTTATTTCGAATTTCGTCGAGGTAAAACACGATTTATTGCTAGAAGTTGGAAAGTTTGGCTTTCCGCTCCCTCGATGGAAAGCAGAGGTATCGTAAACTCAAAAGTTTCTCACAGGGCACAGAAGGCGAATCAGGTTATGACGATTCTTGGAAACCGATCTTGGAACGAATCCAATCGTCACGAATCTGCTCGTTATCGTACGTAAAATCGAACTGGCGAAGAAAAATCGCGAACGAGCCAGCTTCCATTTCGATGAAATTCCGTAGGCTTGAAGAACAGCCAAAAAATGGCAAATACTCGATAACTCGAGTTTAACAGGGTTACGCAAGGGAAAAATGTTATCGATAACAATCGAGTGATTTTTTAATATGTACCAAATAAATGTCAATAGACAGGTTTCAGGAACGTGTTAAAAAATTTCGTCGGCTGAATGTTCACTCGAAAAAAATACGATGTATGTAACGTGCACACGTGTACATAACGACCGTGTAAATTAATAAAAACAATTGCGTTGCGTTCTTTATTGGAAAAATAACAATGTACATATGCAGAGTGTAGAGAAAGGTTGGGAATAAACTTTAGGAACACGAGTACTTGGATAGTTTTGACCAGGTTTCCAAAAATACGAAACATAGTGAAACGATTTTGATATTTCCCTTTCTCGTCACTCTTTCCAATCTCCCAATTTCATTACATTCGTATTTCATTTCAACAAAATTCATATTTCTTGCCTGTGAATTTTACTTTTTACTTTTAGGAAGAGCAAAAAAAAAAAAAGAAAGAAAGAGAACATTGAGACTTGTATTACGTCTCGCAATTGAGGTCCTGGGTTTCTTATTAACCGGCCACCGTCACACTTCTCCGCTATCGCTAAGTTTCGTGCCCTTAAGGCCTTTTCCCTAATTGACCGCTGCATCGTAATTCAGGTGTAGCTAAGAGGCTGCTATTCTATATATATCCCGAGGATTCTTCGGGAATTAATCGAAAAAATTCTATTCTCTTGACAAATTGACCGTGAAATCGCGTCAACATTAGCCACACAACATCGACAACATACCTCATCCCCAGCTTTCAACATTACGTTTAATCAGCACACCATAACCTTACGCAAATTTTCAGAAAAACCTTCGACAGAACAGCTTGTTCGAATAGTCGCACATTGACAAAACAGAGTCGTATCTCTTTAGACTTTGTAAAAAAAAATTATTTTATTTATGATAATCTCTTTTTTTTATACGTGGGGAAATCTTCATGGACACCCCCACTCTTGGAAGCGGCGGGGTAGTGTCGGAATTTACGATAATAATCTAATAATGTTTTATTTAAAATAATTCGTCTTGTAATAAAATCTGAAAGAATATTTTTCTCGTATATAACACACAATATGAACATCTTGCAAGTGGGGACGGTTATTGATCAATAAGTTCGAAAGCTCCAAGTGGAAAATGAATGTCGATGAGATTGGGGTTCGTTGGCCACGATTAGTATCTGTTTTCAATCATCGGCTTGATTTCATCCGTGATTTGATTACTTCCGATAAATTGGCTTAATAACGCGACAAAGCATCTTGCCACGCTTGGATCACTGATCCGTTGTCGATTTTTAATGAGCAGGGGAATTGGAACCGTGGTTGTTTTTACGCGAACTTTACCATCTGTCGTTCTTATTTCCTCTCTGTTTTCCTTTTTTATTCTTCCTTTTGCCTCTTTACGTTTTACACGAAATATCGAACATCTTTTTTACCAAAAAAAAGGTAGTGAATTATTCGAATGGAAGGAGCACGATGTCAGGTGACTTGACTAACGAGAAAACTCGATAAACTCCAACTTTTTCCTATTAATATTGAGCTTTTCAACGGAGATTACTTCCACGAATTTATTTGATACAAGAAAATTACATAAATAAATGTAAATTTGGAAGAAATTCTTCAAGAACCGCAATATTGCATTTCCTTTACTTCTTAATTTATCCAGTTAATCAATATGGCTTCTGAGCAATTCGTACTTCAAGTTAAGTAAATAACAGATTACTTGATTAATTTGAGAATTAGTAGTCCTGGATTGATTTACAAGATAGAAAACAAGAGTATTTTAAGATTACAGTCGTTCGAAGGTGATACATCATCGAAGCGCATTACAAATCGAACAGACAATTATTGGGTTGGCAACTAAGTGACTGCGGATTTTCTCAATACCACCTATTGACAAAAGCCGCAATCACTTAGTTGCCAACGCAATATTTGTGTTTTGGTTCTGTTGAAAGTCTTCAATTTTCATACTAACATAGTTTCAATTTCTCAATTTCCTTAGTCACATAGAGACTTGGAGATTCGCCACCTAAGAATCGCTCATTTCCTCCCTTTATCCGCGGTTTTGCCGCCCTCTGTGCACCGATAAACTTCGTTACCCCGTTATTGCACTCGGCGAGCGATAATTAATTGAAAGGTCGGTGATCAAAGCCGGACAGCTTTTCGTCCGATTCGAACGAGGCGATGGATCCAAAGGAAATGAAGGAAATTAGATGAAGCACACGATGATAGATAAGAATCGACTTCGAACTTAATTACTTTCTCACAGGACAGCATCGGGATATTTTGACAATATCAATTTGTGTCATCATAAAACTGTTTTCTACGCTTTTCTATACGTACAGCTTCCGTTCTACAACTTGATTTTATAAAGTCATTAAAACTTCTAACGCTACTCGGTGCAGAGGCAATTAAAATTTAAAAGACGTGGGGTAGAAAGGTTATATCTCTTCAAGCTGTAATTACAAATATCTAAAGTGACATGGATTAAACGAAATTAAAAAGTCAATACAATTATAGCAAGAAATTAGAATAAACGAGATAATTAAAGGAAAGATTGGATGCAAGGAAAAGCGACATCTTATTAATCGTTTAAGTATCTATACTTTAATACAAATGTCAATTTTTCTAGCAAGTTTGTGCGATAAAAAAATGAAGGGGCAAAACAGGTGTAAATTTGAATTCACACTTTGCTCGTTAATATGACTCGACTGGTTGCTAACTCGATTGATAGCCATCGACTTCTCAGACGACGCCATCCGACTCAAGCAAATTTACCTTCCGGTAAGATTCATTAACTAACTGTATTAAAAAAATTGCCATCGCTTCTGGTCGGCGTCCTTCGTGCCCCTAAGGCTAACCTGTTGCCCCGTTTCCCGTGAGAAATTTCGTTACCGCGCTGATGCACCCGCTAGACGATAATTAAACGATAATTAATCCCTCCGCTGGAAGATTCGACCGACCATGGAGTCATCGTATTTTCCGTTATCAAGAATTCTGTTGGATTTTCTCGTCGACAAGAGGAATATCTAGAAGCTAGAAGGACATACTCGTTTTCCAGGTATAATATTGCGCAATTTTGTCAAAGAAATTGCAATCTTTTCTTTTTATATTTTCTTATTGCGATCAAACAATAATTCAAATGTTTCTAACGTTGATTTCAGTCGTTTATTTCAAGATTGATTTCGAATGTTATATTTGTCTCTAATTATTGTTTCTATAAAGCTGCTCTACTTGTTTGTTAATAGACCCGCATGATAGTAACGAGAACGTTAACGTTTTGTTAACGCGAAATCTTCCTACATTTTCCAACGAAATCCTAGGAAATTGCTAATGTCGACTTTAGCCACAGTTGGCAAACGATTTCTTAAATTAATGCGTAATTTTAGGTTTTTCAATCGACGACTATTGAAATAGAAGGCATAAACAATTAAATAGAAAATTGCAAAATTTACATCACAACGTTTCTTTCGACCTCTCAAAGACGTTAACGTTTTGTCAACGCGAAATCTTCCTACATTTTCCAACGAAATCCTAGGAAATTGCTAATTTTAGCCACAATTGGCAAACGATTTCTTAAATTAATGCGTAATTTTACGTTTTTCAATCGACGACTATTGAAATCAGAACGTTTCATTCGACTTCTCAAAGACGTTAACGTTTTGTCAACGCGAAATCTTACATTTTCCAACGAAATCCTACGAAATTGCTAATTTTAGCCACAGCTGGCAAACGATTTCTTAAATTAATGCGTAATTTTACGTTTTTCAATCGACGACTATTGAAATAGAAGGCATAAACAATTAAATAGAAAATTGCAAAATTTACATCACAACGTTTCTTTCGACTTCTCAAAGACGTTAACGTTTTGTCAACGCGAAATCTTCCTACATTTTCCAACGAAATCCTAGGAAATTGCTAATTTTAGCCACAGCTGGCAAACGATTTCTTAAATTAATGCGTAATTTTACGTTTTTCAATCGACGACTATTAAAATCAGAACGTTTCATTCGACTTCTCAAAGACGTTAACGTTTTGTCAACGCGAAATCTTACATTTTCCAACGAAATCCTAGGAAATTGCTAATGTCGACTTTAGCCACAGTTGGCAAACGATTTCTTAAATTAATGCGTAATTTTACGTTTTTTAATCGACGATTATTGAAATAGAAAGCATAAACAATTAAATAGAAAATTGCAAAATTTACATCACAACGTTTCTTTCGACCTCTCAAAGACGTTAACGTTTTGTCAACGCGAAATCTTCCTACATTTTCCAACGAAATCCTAGGAAATTGCTAATTTTAGCCACAGCTGGCAAACGATTTCTTAAATTAATGCGTAATTTTACGTTTTTCAATCGACGACTATTGAAATCAGAACGTTTCATTCGACTTCTCAAAGACGTTAACGTTTTGTCAACGCGAAATCTTCCTACATTTTCCAACGAAATCCTAGGAAATTGCTAATTTTAGCCACAGTTGGCAAACGATTTCTTAAATTAATGCGTAATTTTACGTTTTTCAATCGACGACTATTGAAATAGAAGGCATAAACAATTAAATAGAAAATTGCAAAATTTACATCACAACGTTTCATTCGACTTCTCAAAGACCTAACCACAGCACTGGCTGTTTATCGACGAGTAAAGGATTCCCAATAAACCTTAGAACGTTAATCGTTGGCGAAAATTTGAGAGGAAGGAATTTAACGTTAAACGCCGCAAGGAATTTGAAAGGTGGAAATTGCTGGTCTTCTCTCGATCGAGCAAGCGAACAATACGATCGGCGATCGTCTGTCGAAGGAAGAATTGAATGGGGAAAAGCGGTATGAAGAGCAGAGAACGAGTCGCGGGTCATTTCCAATTACTCCGCTAGACGACTCGTAGGCACAAGTCAATTGTTAAATCGCCAAGGGTCCACGAATCGCTTGGAGCCGGATCTGTGTTCGTATTATCTCGGTCATATCCTCTTTTCCGTCCATAACCAGTGCCTGCTAACTCTCTGGCTGCTCTTAGCTGGAATCGTTCCAGTCACACACACTTATATGCTACACACGTGCAGAGATATCGATCGCGATGACGATGGAAAAATAATTGTCAAGATTGCGATCGCTCTACTTCACGTGCACGGCTTCTGCTTGAGACGTTTGTTCGTTTCGTTCGTTCACTGAAATGGGCAAACAACAAATCTCATCAGTTTTCTCTTGATATACTTATGTCACTTATTTATCTTGCCTGTTGCGGGGAATAGAAAGACAACGAATGGATTTAAATCGATTATGATTAATCTGCGGATTTTTGCGCACTTAAGGGAACCTTAAAAAGTACGGAAATCCACCTGAGATGGAAAAATATATAAAATATCCGAAATAGAATATACTCGTTATGATATTTAATGGACAAAACAAATTTCTTACTTAGGTTCCCTTTTTTGATAATATCATTTATGTTATATGAATATTAATTTGCATAAATATGCGCACTCTGGTTACGTACAATGTATCAACGAAATGAACAAATGAGAAAATCTCCCTCTTGATATATCTGTTCCATACATTTATCTTGCTATTGGGGAAACAGTAGATAAGATTACAAGAATTGTTTTAGTTATGATATATGAACCAAGCGAATAAATAATGAATTTAAACGCTGTTGCGAAAATAAATGATGAACAACGAAAGAAATAACCTAAATACTGTTGATATGTTTTTTTTTTATGTATTTGTTATTTGTACAAATATTTAGTAAATAAGATAAGAGAGAATTGTATTTTTATTTGATAAAGAATTTGACCCGATTATGGTGTATCGAACGAAATGAGTAAATAAGAAATTTGAATACTATCGATGTAGATATTCGTGTCAAGAAGTGGACAGATTGAAACGTTCGTAAATCATCTGCTCGCCATTAAGTTTATCGTCGACTCGGCACGTGGACTTTTCCAAATCGAACACCAGCATTTGCGCGAGTACGTGTGCACAGCACACACATCACCTTGACACACTTGCGGAATTAAAGGGATGCGTGTACGGCAACGAATACGCGAGCTCGTTTATCATCCATCCTACCGGATGAAATATTTTCGCAATTATACAGAGGCATAACTGCATCTCATCCGAGATTTCGTTGCTTCAAATTATCCGATTGATATAGCCACGATATGAAACGTCGTTTCTGTAAACCGATATCGTCAATCATTTCGCCTTACTATCAAAACTTTCGTCAAATATGTTGAGAAGGAGAAATTTGTTACAATTTATGTATATTAAATATTGATAAGATTAAACGTTAATTTTGATTCAATGTATGAAATAATTTTTAAAACTGAATGAAATAATTTATATAGTTTCATTAATGTAAATATTAATTATTAAAAATTCACCATTAATTGTTGTGAATAATCGGAATATAAGACATTGCTATATTCTTAAATTAATTTTGTTTATACTACTATTGTATTAAATCCCTACTTTACTGCATTTCTATATTCTTAAATATCTATATTCCTATGTTTCTATTAAATTGTCCGAAAAGTTTCTTTCGTTTCACAAGGAAACAATAGATGCACAACATTTTTTATTTTATATTATTTTGATCCATTACTTTTTTTATCCTACAATTTTCATCGTATGATCCATTTTGCATTACGTGCAGTATGTTAATATTTTGACGACCTAATATTATTCTTAAATCCCTATATTCCTACATCGATATACTATTCTTAGATTAGTAAGTTTCTATGTTTTTAAATTCCTAAATCGTCAAATTTCTAAATTCCAATATTCTTATACTTGCCATATCTCTCTCCTGAAATTCGTATATTTCTAAATTCCTATATTTCCAAGTGTCTAAATTTCTACACTTCTATGTCCCTAGATTCCTAAATTCCGACATTAGTAAGTTTCTATGTTTTTAAATTTCTAAATCGTCAAATTTCTAAATTCCAATATTCTTATACTTGCCATATCTCTCTCTTGAAATTCGTATATTTCCAAATTCCTATATTTCCAAGTATCTAAATTTCTACACTTCTATGTCCCTAGATTCCTAAATTCCTGCATTTCTAACTCCATGGATTCCTAAATGCGTGCATCTCTAAATTCCTAGATTCCTAATTTCCTATATCCCTACATTGCTATACACATCTCTATGTTTCTCTATCCCTATATCCAGAAATCCCTAGATTTCTACATTTCTGCATTCTTGCGTAACCAAATTCCTATATCCCTGAGTTTCTACATTCCTATATTCTCCTATTCCCATATTCCTACATGCCTAGATCTCTCTAAATCCTTAAACTCGTACATTTTGAAATTCCTATATTTCTAAATTCCTCTACTTTTCAAGTTTCTACGTTGGAAAAATGCATCGACGCAATAGTGGGATAATTCCATGGAAACACGAGCATCGAATCGTCATCGATATCGGTGTTTACGTGCTTAGGGCGAGTTTATCGTGGCGCTTATATCAAGGCCTGGCCGTGATCGACAGTCAGCTCCATTAATCAACGTAAACTCGATTAAGAGTCACGAAGCAACCCTCTTTCGACCCTCTGCGACCCTCCTGCTGGTCGAACCCCGAGGGCACGCTGCGTTTAGGGGTTGAAACCAACGGCCACAGCTGCTATAATTGAAATCTACGAATTTGCTGAGGTTTAAGTTGTATATAGGAAGGTTTAGAATATATCGGGTGAAATTGATCGAGAGATTACTCTTGGCACAGCAGTTTTCAGTTCATCGGGGTACCTAAAATTCACTAAAATTGTCCATCCCTTCATTTTTCTTTTTACTGGAATTCTCTGATAGTCGGGAAATTCGTTTTTTGCATAAATGTAGAAATTGTTGATCGTAAACTAATTAAGGGATTATTTTCCATCTAACAAGAATTTTGTTCGGAAAATACATTAGGATGTCCAAAAAATAGACGAAATTGTAGAAAATCTTTCTTTACTGATTTTTGGAGAAATCCTTTGAAGATTAGAATACCAGTTTTACAAAGGTGTAGATCCTATTGGTTTAAAATCAATCAGAAAGTTATTTTCATTTTAGTAAGCAAGTTTGAGAGAAATAATGAAAAATGTAGAATTTTTGTTTATATTTTCAAGCGAATTCAATTTGAAGTGTAAACGATCGATGATTAATATCGACATTATTGGAAGGTGGATGAATAACGAACAAGGAAAGAAAGTAAATTTCTTTCCATCTTATTTGCATCTTAAATCCTCAGCACAATTTTTATTCGAAATGAGAATCGCTGATATGCGATAGTGAACGTCGTTATTATTTTACCAGAGGAATGATAGAACAGATACATAATAAGTAGGCAAAAGCATGCGAATATCGTTTCTGTTTCGAATCGAACTCGATTTGAAAGGATATAGGATAATGGACATTAGGTTATTCAAATGTTAGTAGGAAATTGTGTATTTCTAGAAATTGGTTAGAGGGAATCACGTACTTCCGTTTCCATTTCGCGAAATTATCAGAAAATAATCAACTGCGACCGGTTGGATTCGCATTGCGTTGGTTCATGAATGTGCATGAACTCGTACGTAATGAAACGTCGTTATTGATTACTGATAATCCAATCAGCGGCGTGTATTACTCCTCGGCATGTCGATTAAATGGTATTAATTAATCCAAAGATAGAAAGAGAAACCGAGATGATCTTAACGAACCCTGTTCTCTGGTTTCGAAATCTCCTGCTCTCTTTTAAAAAACATCCGCACGATAAACTTTTGAGTAAATAGAAAAATATCAAAACGACTTATTTCATTATGCTAACTAAAATCATAAAGCTTGCTGCAGGATAAATAAATAAGAAGATAGAAAACGTAAAAAAGAGAATTAGAAGACAGTAGAGGCGACTTCTCTGGAATATTTTCGAATATTTTCATTCAAGTTTCTCTTTATAGTAAGAATGGAAAAAATAATAAAATTGGATATTTCTTCAATGTCAAAAAACGAAGGCAAACACAGAATCAGAAATAGCTGTAGTTGAATAATTCCGTTTGCAGGAAAAATTGTGTAGAATTCTCGAGCGAAGGAAATCAAGACAAACGGTAGAAAACAAGGGAACGTTGAAGTTGGAATCGTATCATCTGATCTCGAAACAGTAGTCACGTCTCGCATGTTTCTGCCAACGTTTCGTAAACAGAGGAGTTTGCTTCATCGGAGTTTGCCTGAATATTTGGCTAACGAGCGAGAGTATGTCAACGAAGTCTGATGAGGCAAACTGCGACGATCGTAGCCTGTCGACGAGGAAACGTGGCCACATTCCGGAAATCAATAACAGCGAAACAATTAAGAACGAGTTGAATAGCAAGCAACTGCGCGTCCTTTTCTCAATTTAAAATTGATTAAAAAAGAAGAAGGAAAAGAAGATGTAACATGATTGCCCTTGTCGCTAACAATCTGATGCCACTTTCAATAAAATAAATAATAAGAGTAACGATTGTCCCTTTTATCTTTGTGTACTCTATCGTTGTAATTCTTGCACTCGACGTCCAAGGCTTTTTTTTTTATTAAAGATAAAAATTATTACAAATAAAGTAGAATAATTGAAGTATAAAACGTTAAAGAAAAAATTTTTACCAAATAAGAAATATATGTAAAAATATGTAATTCAAGGAAGAAACAAACTGTTGTCTGGATATTTAACAAAACACAAAGTTTGTATGAATTTTTTGAAACTCTTCGAAAACACGAAATTCCAAAATGGAAAATTACATTACACTGGTAGTTTCGCGTATATCTCTACACCTACATATATATATTTCTTTTTAACATTCTATTAATCAATGCCTTTGCATTCCACGACTACGTGTTAGTTATTCTCTACGCTTGTGTTTCCACCACTCGCCATCAGAAGGCAACCTGACTACGAATCCACATTATAAATTCAAACAAATTAGCTCTGACAATAAATCTTTCCAAAAAACAATCATACATATTCCCATAACATTTTCCAACAAATAATTATCATTTTTTCTTTATTACTGCTTACTTTACCCAAAAACTAACTACTCGACTAATTTATGACAAAACAAAGAAGAAAGTAGAATTTTTACATCATATTCTCCTTCATATTATTTGCATCTATGATACATCTTCCGTTTGATATTCAAAATACCATTTCCACGTTCTGTCAAACCATTCTCTGCTCTTTGCGACCGTTGCCACGCGACCATCACCTGGTCAAAAGAACACGATCCAACTCACCTTCCATCGTTATATTATCCCCGAGCTTCATTTCGGTGCTCAGTGTGCTCACTGTTCCGGATGGTCCCACGTTGTTCCAGCCGACTAGCCGTCAATCGAACCTTCCCAAATCGCTCGATGGAGACAGGAGCGATTATTCTCTGGAAATGTCACTTTCTCTCCTCTCTTTCTCCCTTTTTCTCTCTATTTCTGTTGCCTGTAAATCGCAGGTATCCAATTACCAGGGACCTTTAGACAATCCCTTTTTTCTCTCGACGAGCTTTCTTCGTCCTCGTTAAGCGACCAACCAACGTGCCGACGATCGCACGCCTTTGCACCCACGTCATGGTCAACGTGTCGTTGCGCGATTAGACAATCGAATTATCAAAATTTTCGACAACCTGCTGACACACGGATCAGTCGATGAGTCGCGAGTTCCATCGATCACCATCGATCGCGAGCCTTCCGCTTCTTGCAAGGTCATCGTATCTTCTTCGAAATGCAAAATCTTCGCTTCGATTCTGTCGATACAGCCACGATGGATCTTTGATTCGATTGAAGAACCAGAGCAGACTTTACGGACACTTGGTGGAACTGTTCATTGTGGACCTGTGACAGAAAGAAGCGATTTATTATTATACAGTGTTATATTTATTACATAGAATGATATATATATATTGTTATCTTATATTAAAATTAGTGGTTGTTTTTTTTTTATTGGAAAGAAGAAATACGTATAGCAAGTGGGAAAAGTATTCTGACGTAGAATGGAGACCGTAAGCATGATCGTTCAATGTCGAGGTCACCTATTTCAAGCTTCTGGCATTTGGGTTCTGGATTTGGATCAGTTTTTTGACAATCTGCTTTCCATCAGCGCGTTTCGTATTTTACCAGCAAGTATGTTAATATTTTTTAAACAAATACGTACACGAGTCTCTCCGGAAGATCAACATTAGTTTCTCTTTGCACGAAGATAATAAATTTTGAAATACATTTAAAGAATGTCCGAGTCTTAAGAAGGACACGTTTGCGTACGTGAAAGTTAAGAAATGAAATTACAAAGTGAAATTGAAAGTTTGAAAATGCAATTTAATTTACTTTTTATTCGTCTTACGTATATGAAATAGATGAGTTAGATGGTTTCGATGAAAACATGTTTCCCATCAGCTACAGTTAAAGTACACGAATAAACCATGTCCTCGACACACTTCAGGAAACTTCCTCAAAGGAAGAATATTAGTTTTATTTAAACATTAAGACAGAAGCAAGCCACTAGAACGTCTAGTCCAAATTGATATTCACAGGAGCGTCAAAACTTTGCATGTTCCGCGAGATATGCGTTGCCGAAGAACGCACGAGTTCCATAGAATTTTAATACTTCGCCTAGACTTTGTGTAGCGACAATAACGTTAAAACAGTGCTTAAAAGATCATCTTGCAAACTTTCTTGCGTTTAATCGCGAATCTACCCATTTAAAGGTGCAGAGGCTTAAAAAAGTAGGGTAAATCTAACATTTCTTCTCGCCTACTAATATTTGCTAAGGATCAAGATTTTTATAGCAAATTTCCAACAACATTTGAACTCTGTATTCGTATTTTTTTGTATCATATAAAGGTAGAAAATGACTAAAACTTAATAGAACCTTTTCATAGCTTGGAAAAACAAAGAAATGGCGGCTTGTTAAGGAAAACATTTGATTTCACGCTGACGAAAAGCAACTTTGAACGTTTGACAAAATTCAGGGAATAACGTTTAAAAATGTCAAGTTAATCCAATGGAGAGTTTCGGAGATCTACTGGGAGCAAGGTCGAAAAACATAGTTTCGAGAAAAACGTGTTTGAAGTTTTAAGCGAACCTTCCTCTAAAGTAAAAGAATGCGTTCGTATTCAGCGTTGGAACCTCGTCTTTTTTCAGAATTTCAAAGTACCCTTTTACCACGGTATTCTAGATATATCCAGCTTTAAAAAGATATAAAAAAGATTTAGATTTTTTGAAGCCGATATGGCTGCATGGCTTCCTAACTGAAAATTCCTGAATGTGGTAATATTCCCAGAGAAACTTTGACAATATTTGCAGGAAAAGTTAGGATGGCGATATTACGTGAACACATGCAAGTTCGTAAATAGTTGAAATTTATAAAGAAACCTGAGAGACATTCTATCAATGAAATCTCTATAATCCCCAAGTTCTTAGTCGATTAAGCTTCTATAACCAGAAGCTTGCTCGTTTATGAAGGAAGAGAGGAAGAATTGATCTCAGTTCCTTTCTACTTTTTTATATACAAAAGATGTTTTCAAACTGCTACTAGCACAATGAAACGCAACTAAAAGTATCGATAAAAACAGGCCTGTGGTAAATAAATGAAACGAGACTTTCAAAAATTCGCCACAGTAAAATTTCATTTATCTCATTTCATTTATTTGAATATAATTTGTCTGATTTATCCGAGTACAATTTATCTGGCAAACGAAACAGAACTAACTCAAAGACCACGCGTCGAGCGTTCGCTAAAACTTTGCCCCGATAAACATAGCTCTGCCGTATTTTATTTAAAAAGCATGGAAGATTGAAAGCACCGTGTCTGAAAAAACTTAAAGAATTTTAGATGAAAATTCATCTAAATCCAATGGAGGTCGTAGGTATTACGTTACACCGGCCTTTTATTCATTTCTCATCGATGAGTATCCAGGCAACTGGGCCACAGGAATCCAATGGACTCTCGGTTCGACCAAAAGGCACGGAACCATAATCCAGGCGCTTTGTTCCAAAGGAATTCCGGGAATTTAGTTCGTTCGTCGTGTATATCGACGGGATAAGGTGAATCTGTCCAGGTTTACGTCACGCATCATGCACACATAATTTCTGATGCGTTAGATTGTGCGCACCGCGATGTGCATAATGTTGATTGACGAGGATCGATGCGGCTATTAATAAAAGGGACTTGTCTACGCTTCAACATCGAAAGGGATTTCATGGTACTGCGTCAAATTCTAGTAATTTTCGTTTACCTATGAAAATATTCCAACGCTTGTAGGAAACTCTTATGAATATTCTGTGTTTCATGCCAAAAGCCTAAAATTCACATTGGCGATATAACGAGACTCAACTATCATAATTTTATTCGTAAAACTTGAGACAAACTACAGGATATATATTTGGTAGAAATTATAAAAATAATTAATTATAAATTACATTAACAAACCTCAATAGTCATCGAGGCTAATGGTATACAGGATTAAGCTGGCTACTCATGTTGTATACTAATTTTATACTAAATATCTTGCAATTTCCGTACACATGTTCCGATTGATTTAAAATCCATCGATATAATCACGACAGTGTGTTTTTACAGCGCTAATGAAATTTCCAAATGTTCTGGACAATACATACGACATGAACATAACATTTTTCTGTGATAAGCGAAATTAAACGCGATAGAAAAATTATGCGAAATATTCTCAAACCCCAAACACATTTCATATAATTACTTATCCTTGCACATTCGTCATAATATTGCGCTAAGCATATGCACGACTACAACGATCATCAAATCATCACTCGATTGTAAGATCGTTATAGATCTTCTAACTGTAATTTTAGTTTCGTCAAAAGAAAGCAATTGTGATCAAACGCTTCTATCGTAAATTTTCTATCTATTTTCTTCGATACACGAAACGAGGCTTTCCTATAAAACAAACCCATTTTTCGTTTTCATTGATCGTTTGAAAGGCGAACAAACAGAAAAACCAAAGGCACAAAGTAACATTTACAGATTATATTTCCCTTTAGGAAATAAGGGAGAAGTGAAGAGCGACATTTACGGTGATATTTTCAGTATTCCGTGTATATTTCAACGAACGAGGATCCGAAACGCGTGTCGCGTAAAATTGGAAAGGCTTTTTTCAGTCGTTAAGTAAATCCTGATAAGCGGAACATCTAACGTGGCTCGTTAAAAGTGTTCCGCTGGTGTTCCAACGATGCTCATCGTTTATTATTTCCGGACGTGACTTCGCTTCCGCTATCGGTTCTCAATGAAAGCGGTTAGAAATATACATTTTGAACAGCTATCGTTTAACGATGATACACGTTTTGTTGTAAGTCGTTGAAGAAAATAAAATATTAGATAAATTTGTAACTTTCGGGGATCGATGCTGCTACGTTCTTTGAATTTTTATGTCTTGATAATTCGTAATTTTTGTCAGAGGAATATTACTATCATTGAGAGGAATTTGTCTCGTTAAACGAACTTATAAATTTCCAAAATGAACCCCGTTACTTTCTTTGAATTCTTATATCTCGATAATTCGNTAATTTTTGTCAGGGGAATATCATTATCATTGAGAGGAATTTGTTTCGTTAAACGAACTTACAAATTTCCAAAATGAACCCCGTTACTTTCTTTGAATTCTTATATCTCGATAATTCGTAATTTTTGTCAGGGGAATATCATTATCATTGAGAGGAATTTGTTTCGTTAAACGAACTTACAAATTTCCAAAATGAACCCGTTACTTTCTTTGAATTCTTATATCTCGATAATTCGTAATTTTTGTCAGGGGAATATCATTATCATTGAGAGGAATTTGTTTCGTTAAACGAACTTACAAATTTCCAAAATGAACCCCGTTACTTTCTTTGAATTTTTATGTCTCGACAATTCATAATTTTTGTAAGAGGAATATTACTATCATTGAGAGGAATTTGTCTCGTTAAACGAGCTTACAAATTTCCAAAGTGAATCCTGTTACTTTCTTTGAATTTTTATATCTGAATCTGTATCTCGTTTTACGAAACAAAAAGATTTTTGATATTTCGAAACACAACGGAAAATTACTTTATATTATATATTAATAACGTTATATTAACGTAATAATTATTTTATTTTTCCCTAAATCTGAGCTGTTCGTTAGTGATGAAAGAATGATTCGAGAAACACAGGAGAGCGAAGAATTTGACAACAAATTTATTTATATGTTAGAATTATTGGAACGAAAGATTTGTAAACTAATATTGTAACAACGTTTCTGACATTTTATTTCATTCTTCTTGATGGAAAGAAAATTCCAGGGACTTTTCTTTAAATTCAACAATAATTCAGATGTAAAATATACGGGGTAGTATTTCAATGAAATTCCTTACATTCTACTCTTCGTATCGATTTAATGTCCCGGGAATTTGGGTATTTTTTCTTTTTTCTTTTTATTAAAAAAATCAGATTAAAGATTTGAAAGGTTTAGCAAATGACGAGTATTTCATCTTTTTTCTCCCTTATTTTAGAACGTCCTTTGCAGAATGATAAATATGTTGAATTTCCAGGAGACGATAAAAGTACTGAAAAATTATGAGATTTTATATCCGATTCTCAAAAATGCTGCCGCATACATCTCCGTATCGCATAAAATTCGTGCCTATCTTCGCCCGATATCTCCAATTTTTTGAGCCTTTATACATTGACCCAATTCCTCCTTAATACAGTAAAAGCATGGTAATACAATAAAATAGTGTAATAAAAATATAAGCAACAGGAGCTAAAGAGAAAAAAGAAAATAGCGATGAAATATAATATTCAAAAATCGCCAATTAACACAAAAGCTCATCGAAGCTCGATCTTCGCTCGATATCTCCAATTCTTTGAGCCTTTATACATTGACCCAATTCCTCCTTAATACAGTAAAAGCATGGTAATATAATAAAATAGTGTAATAAAAATATAAGCAGCAGGCGTTAAAGAAAAGAAAAAATAACAGCGATGGAATATAATATTCAAGATTTTCTCATTAAAAAATCGCCAATTAACACAAAAATTCATCGAAGCTCGATCTCCACTCGATATCTCCAATTCTTTGAGCCTTTATACATTGACCCAATTCCTCCTCAATACAGTAAAAGCATGGTAATACAATAAAATAGTGTAATAAAAATATAAACAGCAGGAGTTGAAGAAAAAAGAAAAGAAAATAGCGATGGAATATAATATTTAAGATCTTCTCATTAAAAAATCGCCAATTAACACAAAAATTCATCGAAACTGGCGCTATCGAAGCAGGCTCAAACTGATCCGGATTGGGTCGCGTTAATTGAGCCAATATTTATTTTTAATCGACCCCAATAATACGAATCGTCCTACCCTGCAAATCCCTTTAGTGAAACTAACCAAACCTCGGTTTCCGCAACGCTAACTTTAAAAAATGTTAATCCCGCATAAAATATAGAATTTCGACTATAACTTATATTTTATCCATACACAATCTTACACGTAGCAAGATTTTCGATCAGACCATCGGCTGATTATTCTACGGAAACGTTTAAAGAGATAGAAAGAAAACGAGTTATAGGTTTCACAAATGTCTGTTTCCAGGGGTTTTGCTGTCGAGGTTACGACGGTTAGTCGATGAAATTTTCAGCGTGTGTATAACTGCCATAAATCTTCAAAATGCGTTGCTTAAATTTTCATTACAGGCTGAGATAAAAAAAAGCTGTAAAGAATGAACTATGCTTCTACCGACCAATTGCAATTTCCTGGGCAAGTTTTTACACGACATCTGGTAAACTAATCCCTTTAAATCCTCAAAGAAAGTTTGGTCCAACCTCGAAAAAGTTGTTCCATATTGAAGAGTATAATATATTGTACATATGTATATTAATATCAGCTATCGTGCCTTGCTTCTATTTTTTCTAGGAGAAAATTCTGTTGCATACATTTTTACGACTGCTCAGATAATCCTGTGCCATGGTGCAAGAAGTACCAATATATTTACAAAGTCGAGATATTAATATTTACAGTTATGTTTAAAAAATTCATGTTCGAATAATTTGAGACACACAAGTTCCCCTTGTTTCAAATCTCTTTTCTAACACAAAACTGGTGAATCAAAGCTTACGTTATTTTACGTATTCCATGTTGACTTTGGTATTTTGCACGCAAAGTTTATTGTACGAAAAACGTTGACATTTTTCGTATCGTCGTTTCTACATACAATTAAAAATTGTCACCAACTCTATATCAGGTTTAACTCACCTTTGCAAAGATACAACGTTGGTACTTCTTACACCAAGTCACAGAATCCTACGACTCTTATTATACCGATCGACGTAAAACCATTAAAACAAATGTAACGTTCGTTTTTCACTCCATTTAAATATCGCGATCATATCGCTCGATCCACCCTCGACAGTTTCATTTTCTACCACTGGTCGGTGTATCGAAATTCTCAGCTTCTCAATAGAAATACTCCGCGTCCATTGCTCTGGGATCAGAGCTACGAGCACTCTCGCTGTCGTATTCTATGGAACAAGACCAGGAGGACGAGTGGGAATGGTCGTACGGACGGTTGGAAAAGGAAACAAAATTTCACAAATGTGTTTCATTTGAAATTTTTTCCACGACCAGCATCAGCCAGCTATTCGCGATACTCGTTCGTGGCATAAGTCGTTAAATAAATCTCTAAATCACCGGCGTCGAGTCTACAGGCATCCCTCGTATTATCAGCGATCCTCGAGCCATCAGCAAGCGTTTGAGACGCGTGTATGTTCACGCACAGAGCGGACCAAGGCATTTCGTGTACTTTAGGGAAGCTTCCCCTGGCTATTTAACCGAGGCTCGTCGAAATTTACGGCCAACTTGGAACGTCTGCGGAATACGAAAAGCGTTCCGCGATATTAGGAGCTACATACATAATAGAAGATGCTGGCAGCTGAATGGAAGACGCTGCTGATACACCATGTTGGAACTTACGTAGTGATTTTACCTCGAAACTTAATCCTGAGGGATAGTTATCGACCAGAGTTATTCTCGATGGGTGCACGTACGCGACTTTTGCAAGAGTTTTTCATGAGATATGGACACTGTGTCTTAGGTTTTAAAATTAGGTTTCGACGCCTATTAGTACGGATACAATTTTGTACACGCTTTTGTCAGAAGGTCCTAAGTTGTACGAAGATGATGAATTCTAAATTGCACGAATGTTTTTAGAAAATCGTTCGTACCTGGTAGGTACGTTGTTTCCTTTCATTATGAAAATACCTTGGTGTCCCTATTACGTACTTGATATTTCACAAGTCCGAATCTGATTTGTTATAGCCGTGCTAGGATCTCTGAAGTTGAAATAAACGAGCATTGTAAATATTGGNGTTGGCAACTAAATGATTGCGGACTTTGTCATTGCCACCTAATGATAAAATCCGCAATCACTTAGTTGCCAACCCCATGGCAATGTGATGTTGCGGGGAGAATTTGAATTTGAAATGGGGGGAATACTATGCTTTCCAGCTCTGAATCTGATTCTTTATAGCCGTGCTAAGATCTTTGAAGTTGAAATAAACGAGCATTATAAATATTGGGTTGGCAACTAAATGATTGCGGACTTTGTCATTGCCACCTAATGATAAAATCCGCAATCACTTAGTTGCCAACCCCATAGCAATGTGATGTTGCGGGGAGAATTTGAATTTGAAATGAGAGAAATACTATGTTTTCCAGCTCTGAAGCTAATTTGTTATAACTGTGCTAAGATCTTTGAACTCGAAATAAATCAGCATTGTAAATGGCAGTGTGAGGTTGGGGGCAGAATTTGAATTTGAAATGGTGGGAATTTTAGAGAATAATTTTGAGATTGGGGAAGTTCAGATGTTTGGAAATAATAATTAGTGGATTTTTAAATGAACAGAGGTATAGAGAATATCAAAAGTACAGTACTCGTTATAATTTTTAAAGCATGAAACAAATCTCCGGATAGATTGCATCTTTTTAGTTGTATCCATAAAGATATGAATTTATACAAAATCTACAACGTAAAAATTAATCATGGTAGAGAATCAAAAATAGGAATAAAGCGATAACAAGTAATAATTAGACTGTAAATTCTTCGTAGAAATTTACATTTTGATGAACGAGAGACAATAACACATTGAATCGAGTTTCGTACGATTCCAGTGCAACATGGCAAATATCGGGTAATTAACGCTCGGTATTCAGAAGTATAACGCATAAAATAACTCGAATATGCTAATTAATTAATATGTTGCATTTTAATATTCTAGCAACGCGAAATGATTATTCATTATACACTCAGTGTGAAAATTAAATATCCTCTCATTATCATAGAATTCCACGAATCTTTAATCACCTGAAACCAGCTTGAAAAACAAATCTTAATGATAATTTGTATTTATTAAAACGAATGTAAAGGAAGAATATCAACAAGTGTATAAGATGAAACCTTTCATCTTGACGCAAACTGATCTTTTTATTAATCAAATCTCTCTGTTTTTAGCTGTATCCACGACACCTACGAGCGAGATTCTTTTAACTAGATTTTGTTATTACTTTCGGCGTAAATAAAACCCTACAGAAAAGAATTTCTATGATCCGTAACAATACGCTGTTTCAATCTCGAAATGCCTGACCCGTGACATTAATACAACGAAACTTCAAATTCACGTGCTTATTGTTTCACGACTGTGAAACTAATGAAATTGAACGCTTTGTTTCTAACGAGATATCATAAAAGGATAAAATAAATATTAGGTCGTCCGAAAAGTTTCTTTCGTTTGATAAGGTGATAATAGATGAACAATAATTTCTGTTTTATATTATTTTATTGAATTAGGTATGATCCATTTCGTTATATTTCTATTATGTTCGTGCATAATTCAATAAACTAATGTAAAACAAAAAACATTGTGCGTCTATTATTTCCTTATAAAACGAAAGAAACTTTTCGGTCAACCTAATAATAAAGAGCCGCATGATTTGTTATTTGTCGTCAGGGAACAACGAAACAACAATGAAATCTTCACGATACGTTGACATCTTTACAATTTGTAGTTTTCAGAATCAAATATATTTCGCTCTGTGGTTTTTTTTTTTTTTTTTTAGTAATTATTAATAGAAATATGTTTCTTCGGATGATTCTGTAAAGAAAACACAGACATAAAATTGTGAACTAATTTTACTAAAAATATATTTATCGTTTAGTCAATTTAAGAATTTAATCAAATATAGCGTTGTGTATAGAGAGTGGAGTTAAAAATTCCAAAAAATTAAACTTTCTCTGCAAAATTTCCTTTGAGGATTGAATTCTTGTTTCTTACTACCTTTTCTTAGAAGCAACGATTCTCAGAATTCTTTTCAATATGCAAATTCCTTCTCCTTTAAAAATCTCTCGAGTTAATAAGCTCATCAATGATATCCAAAAAATTCCAACAGAAAATTCCTATATAAAGTGTTGATTAAAAATTGACTACTTACACCCTACGTCTTTCCTAAAAGCAAAATTCTCAGGTTAAAAGAATTCTTCGCAATATGCAAATTCCTTCTCTCTTTGAAAATCTCTCGAACTAAAATCTTCGCTACTAATTTCCAGGGATTCCCGTGAAATTTCTATTAAAAATTCAGTCCGTTGATATTGCATCTTTGTTTGAACAAAATTCTTCACTACAGACAAAAGTAAAAATAAACTATCGCTAAAAGTAAACCAAATATAATTTTATTATTAATGTATCTTTTTGTTAACATAAATGCGACATTTATTAGATTCTGCTAAACATGTCCTAATCGCCTGTCCTAAATACAATACTAAAAGGGTACAACAGTACAGCATGACCTAATTAATTCGTTCAACGTGCTACAAAAAGAGGACTCCGGCAATGAAGCTGCAGATTTTCTAAGCTCTAAGCTACTAAGCAAAAAGTTCCTTTCGTTTTATAAGGAAATAATAAACGCGCAACGTTTTCTATTTTATATTATTTTGTCAAACTACGTACGATCCATTTTGTTCTGTTGAGATAAACACCGTGATATTTCACGCATTTGGTTTCACGTTTGTATGAAGGTACACTGTTGTAAATAACACGTTTGCTAAAGAAAGAAACTTTTCGGACAACCTAATACTTGGATACGTTCTGTTCCATCGATTATTCTCACCGTGGACATCGATAACCATGAAAGCTGCACGTGACCTTAAACACGGGATAAAAATGAAAAAAGATACTTTTAACTTCGGGAAATCCATCGCGGTATATAAATTTCTTCTGTTTTAAGAATCTCCCGGTCTTAGAAAACCCTTCCTTGGCCCCGAAAAATTTCGTTTAACCCATTTCTTGGGTCGCGAAACCCTGAGAAACCAGAAGTTCCTTTCTCGCTCGCGTGGTAATAACCTCACGGCCGAACAAAGAGTACGAATGGTCGACGTGAAAGGGAAGAAAGGACCTCGATAAAAGTCGCCAAGTATCAAAGAGGAGAAAAGAGGGGAAAAAAGAGAGAAGGAAAGAAAAAATTGCGAGACACGTGTGGTTGAAAAGGGGTGGCCTTGAACCACGACCTCGTTGCTATTCCTTGCGTTTCACGATATTGTACGCGGTAAAAAGGATACCACGGGTCAGAGTAGATAAGGAGGGACCTGCTGGCGTAAGAAACTAGTTGGTCTGAGTGAGAACGAAAGAAGAAGAAAGGGATGAGCCAGGGAAGACAGAAGGGAATGAAGCAACCCTAGAAAAAGTAAGGGTTGGAGGATCAAAGTGAGATATTCGGAAACAAAGGTAGATGGAAAGGAAACTAAACGAGAAAAATTGTGACATACGAAAGAGATAAAAGCGGGTGATATATATCACGAAGGTACAACTTTGTTCAGGAATTCTTACGGAAAACATAGGGAAATCTGGTTACACCGGAGTAATAATTTATTTATTGTAAGTAAGTAAGATCGAACTGCATTTCGTGTAATTTCGTATTTTTATTGGCGCAACTATGGTAATGGGACGTTACTTTAAAATTTATGTCGCCCATCGAAGATTATAACAGCTGCTGTTTTTTCTTTTATTACATTTTTTATTATCGCTTTTTATTATCACCTTTTATTACACGTAATTTTTTTTTTTTTTGACACTCTGTACGTTTCTACCGTTTTAGATTTTCTATAAACGTAGTCTACTCTAATGATATTTGCAAATTAGAACCAGTTAGAAGTACGTGATATAACGACTGCTATAGTAATTGCAGGTTAAATAATACGAGTTTGGATGAGCAGATTCCATCTATCGAGGGTTGTTTAACGAAGCATTAAATAACATTTTGTTCTAACACGCGGAATCCTGCTGTATCTCGCTTGGATTTGTCGGCCATGTATGAGAAGTATGTATCATATATGTAATGTTATGGTAAAAATGTTCACGAATTGTACGACACGGAAAATACGTAACTGAATGACTTAAATTTTTCAGATGAAATACGAGGCAAGGGTCTTTCCAGTACAAATCTTTTAATGAAACTTGAAAAATTACGGTTGGAATATATTATGAATGCAAATGAAAATGCAAATGAAAATGTAAATGCAGATCCTTTCTTAACTCGTATATAAAATTCAACGATATATATCCACTTTACAAGAACGATGATTCGTAGAGGTCTCGGTATTTTTAACTACAATTTCATAAACTTTTCTAATAAATTTTAATACGCGGACAATTCAAACACAAACGCATCTTGCTTTTTATATCGTCACGTTGTACAAATTTAGTTCTTAATTCGGAAATAATTTTAATACGTTATTTCGATCGAAATATTCAGGCAGTTTCTATGAAGCAACAGATCGGCAACGTTCACTAACATTGACACAGAATACGATTATAACAGATTATTAAGTTATTTGCAATAAAAAAAATTATAAAAAACTGCATCTTTCATAAATAGTTCGTTCCAATCGCATACATAATGTTCATATTTGTATAACATATGTGTGTCACTCGTATAATACGAAGAATATTTTCAGTGTTATATAAGGAATACTATACTTTACTGCGAACAGAAATGTAGATGTTATATCTACAGGTAGCCTTTGTTTTCCTGATTCGAAATTTCCTTCCAGACGGTACCATGGAATTCATCCTAGGGGCCTGGAAATTGGCCTTTTTCTACGGTTTAAAGACGCCAGGTGTGAGAAATATTAAATTAAAAATGGATCAAAAGAGAGAGGGGGGGGGAGAAAAAATGGAAGTTGTAAAAAGTTCGAAGATGAATCTTTTGGATGAGAATGAAATGATTGTTTGCCTTTAAAATTTCTTCCTCTCTATTTTACCTTTTATAACATAAAATGAAGAGATTCTAAGAATAGGATACACAGGTTGTTCCTGTGAGACACCGATGGAACTTTCCAAACGAGTACTATACTTCGTTTTTCCTTAACCCATTATCAATCTACGTTTCGCTTCCAATATTTTTCAATCGATTTACACTATCGTTGTTATATATATATCGATCGTTACTTAACATCCTGACTATGACAGAGAGTTTCAAGAATTCGCTTAATATTTTCCTCGTGGCTGTTCATTCTACCTACATTTTACAATTTTATAAAATTTGCGACATTACGATAAATCCTTGGTCGATCCTTGTACGAGTCAAAGAAAAGTACATCCGAACAATATTCAAATTCAGTTTCCACGAAAACGAAAAATCGCGTAGAAATATTTTCTTCTACATTCTCGGCCGAATGTTTTAAGTAGAATCGGACGCTTTTCAGGCTGACTCTAATTACAAAGACGCGTTATACGTTTCAGTCGTAGATAACGTTGCGTACGCGTGGATGGGTGAAAAACACGAGAAGAGGACGGTCGTTTTCGTGTGAAAATCACTGCGCGTGGAAATTTATAGGCAGAAGCCGAGTGTAAGCCACTTCGCCACAGGCACTCGTTTGTTTGAATTTCTTTTGACGGGCATACGCGCAAAGACGAGCAGCCAAGCGTGGCCACTCCAGGGGTTTTCATGAATTTTAATGCTGTTTAGCACTGCAAATCGGACCAGTTATACCAGTGGCAATCGTGCTACCAACGAAAACCGGATTGCCTGACAAGTAGTACTATTTCCTACCTTTTTTTTCCCTTGCAATTTCTATCTCTACAGAAAACCAAACGTTACGTTTAAGCATACGTTCCTTTCTGAACGGTGTGTTCAGTCGGTGGTGTTTGAAGGTTTTGTGGAGTAATTTTTCCTTTGGAAAATCACTCGTGTTTTATTTCGAGAAAGAAAATGTCAAATATTACGTAAAGAGGAGAAATTAAGCGAGTGTTTTACTTATCGAACAGGTTTACGAATTTATGTCGAGAATGGTAGTTAGTGTTTAGTAAAAGAAAGTGCAAGTAAAAGGATAATTGTAGAAACAAATTTATTTATTAGAGTTATTATATAACTTCATTATACTTTCTAATTAACTTTCGTCTCGGTATTTTGTGAGTTTTATAGTTCCTGGAATTGGCTTTTTAATCTCCCAAAATACACGCTATCTTTGTTTTTATATTTTTTACTGTTATCCTAAAAATCTCTTGTACGTAATTCCTATTTTTGCGTAATTTTTACTTCCTTAATTTCTGTCTGGTCTTAAAACCGACATTTTACGGCTTCGCGAAACGATGAAAGCGACAACTTATATAATAACATTGGCAACTCGGTTGAGATACGCGCCATCGCCTAATATTTGCTGAACAAGGTTGATAAACGCCAATGAAACGTTATTAGAATCGCGAGTTGGTGCTACGTATCGCAAACACATATCAAACAAATTGCGAATAAAATTGACCGCGGCCAGTTCAGACAATTAAATAGAAGCAAACATACCAACAATTAACGTCAATTTCCATGCAAATTTGCGATATTCTCAAACATTTCATAGCGTCGAGTATTCATAAAGTTTCATAGGAAATATACATATGTACATAATAATTACAGCGAGGATATTTATTGAAATTCAGCTTCTCTCCACTTACTAAATGTTATGAACTGTGGTTTACTTTGAATACGTTAGATATTTTTTCATATTACGTGCATTCTGTATTTTTTGTATTATCGTATATATACTAAAGTATAGTAACACATAATAAATATATATGTCGAGTTAGCATTGGGATTAGGGGCGTTTAACGAACCTTCATTTGGATTAGCCATTTTTTAATATACGATATGAATGATAGTTAATGGTATAAATATGATTATTACAGAATAAAGTTCACTAGCAATAAATAATTTCACTACATAATAATAAATTCTCACTAAAGACTTATATTATAATTACTTAGTCACTAAATGAATACAATAATAAAGTCACAAGGTGATTATATGACTATTACAGAATTTGACAATTAATCGTGACGATTAGATACTTGTGATGCTAATGACAATAATCTTAGGTTCAGTAACAAATACACGGTCAACAGGATAACAAATGCGCTTACTTGTCAACAATTCAAGTGGAACTCAACTTATGTATTTTTCTATGTATCTCTCTGTACACCTTGGTTTAACTATATCTTTAACACTAGAACTACCGATAATTAACACGAAGATATTTCTACCAAAACCAGTGAAAATGACTGGTCTTTAACAAATACGTAATAATAGAATATTTGTATATTTATTGATTTGTTGACACATTTATAAAATTGTAAAACCAGTCGTTTTGGATGGTGTGGTATTTCTAGCGTTAGAATCTAGCGATCCAGCGATCGATCTGGAATTTTCCTGATATCTGATATCGTCATATTGAATGATACGCAGTAAAAATTTTAAGAACGTGTGGCAAGTTGTACGAAACGAGGAAACTGGTTAATTGGGATTCGATAAACAGACTGCAACACCCTTTTACACTTTGACAAGAACCAGTCAATTTCACTGGTATTGGTATAAGTAGCCTTGATACAAAATTATTTTCAGTTTGAATACATAAAAAACAAAATAAAATTCATTATATTATTCTTCTCGTTATCGTTGCGAAAGTCATTACATCGCTGCGGAAAGAACATATAACACGAAGTAGGAATTTTAAAATAAAATCGTAAAACCAGTCAATTTGACTCGTGTGGTAGTTGTAGTGTTGAGGAGAGCTATACAACTACGTCATACCATTGTGACACATTTAGCGACCAGATGTGTCACTTGGGGCCCAAGCCTACTGTCATAAATCTCGGGCAAACATAATCGGATTAAATCATAAACAACTACTTCTAAGTTTTATTATTTAAGTACAGCTATAATAAAAAGTCTAGACTAAAGTATTGGGGATTTTCCCAAAAATTCCAAAAGAAAGGCCCCGATGTTCTTTCATCTCCGACGTATATATATTATAATATTTATTTTGTATTACTTTTATATTCATATGAATGCATAAAAATACCAGATCTAGCAATAATCGTAACTGTGTGTATTTAGAGCTGACGAAATTATTTTACGTGCATACATATGTTGTTACACGAAACATCTTGAAATTTCAATAATGTCGTAATAAAACACGACTCTCTTAAATGTGTAACGCCGCAATTTATCAGAAATACGTGATGGCTCGAGACGTTGAATTTCGAACTAAAATTACGGAAGTCTGAAGCTGCCAAAGATATCCCATTGCAAGTTGAAACAAACCCGATAATACCAAGGGCTGCACGAAACCAAAATTTGCATTTCTCAGTTACTCGCGGTTCTCATAACTTTGGATTAATTTCTAATTACCGCATCTCCATAATTCCGTTATCCCTAAAATGCAAGTCGACTTCACTCTAATAAGTGAAGATGATGTTTGTAATGCTTCCTTTGGAAAAACAGAATGTGTCTTTGGATATAGTCGAGGCGTATATTAAACGTGTCGATTCGTTTAATAAAGAGACGAGTGATAAAATTGTAATAGTCGGTTATATTAAAATCACTGTAAGTATTAGGTTGTCCAAAAAGTTTCTTTCGTTTTATGAGGAAATAATAGACGCACAACGTTTTTTGTTTTATATTATTTTGTCGAATTATGTACGGACCATTTTATTCTGTTGAAATAAACACCGCGATATTTCATAGATTTGGTTTCACGTTTGTATATATTATAGGATCTCTATTAGTTTATTTAAAATGGATTAAACAGGTGTTGGTTAAACAGGAAACGATGGTTGTTTAACGTGAACTAAATATAATAACGTACTATAATTAAGACAACTAAATAGTTAATTTGCAACTCTCGTCACCACAATTCCAACGCTCTCTCTCTCTCTCTCACACACGAACCGCACTCTCTCGACAACGCTAGTGTCACGTAGGAGACACAAGAAATCACGAAAATGATAGAATGCCGGTGATCTCGCGTCGCAGTTCGAATGTTTCACAAATAAGATGAAGAAATTGAACTTTGTATATGGTAATAGAATTTATTATGCAAATCCAACGAAGTGAGAGTTCAAAGTGTTACAACAGAATGATCTCCAGCGTTAATTTGGGAGGGTTTTTATACTAAGGTTTTAGTCCCTCTGGAGGGGTTGTCGCCTGGTGTATATCAAAGGCGGCTACTCCGTTACTATTTGGTTATTGTTTAGATAGCTGTGGCATGCAGGATGTTCAGCCTATCCTATTACTCCTTCTGAGTGTGTGACACTAGCAACACTATCTCGACAACGCAATTCGCACTCTCTGACTTCTCAACTAACACTCTTTGACTTCTCAATACTCTCTGACTTCTCAACTAACACTCTCTGACTTCTCAATACTCTCTGACTTCTCAACTAACACTCTCTGACTTCTCAACACTCTCTGACTTCTCAACTAACACTCTCTGACTTCTCAAGTAACGTTCTCTGACTTCTCAACACTCTCTGACTTCTCAACTAACACTCTCTGACTTCTCAACTAACACTCTCTGACTTCTCAACTAACGTTCTCTGACTTCTCAACACTTTCTGACTTCTCAACACTCTCTGACTTCTCAACTAACACTCTCTGACTTCTCAACACTCTCTGACTTCTCAACTAACACTCTCTGACTTCTCAAGTAACGTTCTCTGACTTCTCAACACTCTCTGACTTCTCAACTAACACTCTCTGACTTCTCAACACTTTCTGACTTCTCAACTCACACTGACTGTTAATTCGTCTTTCTCCCTTAGCATCCCTTTGTCTTTTCTCTTAGCCCCATCACGCACGTGTCCCGCAATAGCTCGTGGCCAGGGTCGTGCAGGCCTTTTCCGCGTAAATATTCGATTGAAGGATCGACGATACATTGACGAGCCTGTCGGCACTTAGGCTTTCTCGCGAAATTGTTTATGGTTCGCCCGATATCTCTTAGGCCTCTCGTCCACGATACTGCAGTATGAAGGTGCACTGTTGTAAAAAACACGTTTGCGAAAGAAAGACACTTTCCGGACAGCCTAATACAAGTACAGAAATAGACGTAATCGTCGCTCGCTCGAAACAATTTAACTCCTCTACTCGCTAATTACTCTACTATTGAACTGTCATCGACAATTATGAACAGAGGTGTGTGTATAAAAATGTAATATTAATATTTAATAGTATGTGCAAAATAAGAAATATTCCTGGTGCAACAAGAAAAGCTAAGAGCAAGGAGAAAATTCTGAGAAATCGTAATTTCCTAGAAACCTAATTTTCAAACGTAAAAAGATGTTCGACAAAGAAGCCAGAAGGCGCCTCGAGTGGCTGCCTCAAGTGTGTGGAGTGAAATGTAAGTAGCAAAGGCTTGTATCTATCCCTTTGTTAGTGATCTAGTTAGAAAGTTATCTTCACCTTCTTTCGTGTATCATTTTCTCTGGTTCAAATATATGAATTTCTTTTCCTCTAAATATACGTACGCATTTGTCTTCTTTCAAGTTCCAGATACGCGTGTTCTCTTTTCCGATTTGTCTATCCACATGTGCACATTTCTACAACTAAAGCAATAATGCTTCACATATTGCCAACTGCGTCGAAGAAATCTTTTAGTTTCCTTCCTATAGCATTCATTCGCAAGAGATAATATTACGATCTTAGGAAACTTCCTTTCATAGTATTGGGTCGTCCGAAAAGTTTCTTTCTTTTTATAAGGAAATAATGGATGCACAACATTTTCCCTTTTACATTATTTTATCGAATGACGTATGATCCATTCTGTTCTATCGAAATAAAGATCACAATATTTGACAAATTAGGTTTCATGTTTGTATAAAGATGCGTCGTTATACAAGACGTGCCTGTAAAAGAAAGACACTTTTCGGACAACCCTATACATATTCTATGTACATATATTGGGTTGGCAACTAAGTGACTGCCGGTTTTGTCATTACCACCTAATGACAAAATCCGCAATCAATTAGTTGCCAATCAGTTTCGCAAGGGAATTTTTCATACACCCAATGGACGATAGTTGCAAATTTCGTATCGTACACCTTTAAAGCATAACATTTTTTGCTGACATTGATGAAATACTCGTTGAGGAAGTTAACAAAGTATGTAAAATTATATCGAACGCTAACCCGTTCATTGCAATTCCATCTTTCAAATTCAAGAATAAGAAATTATGCAAGAAATAATGTACGAATATCATTGTGCACCGCTGTGCGCTCGAAGAAATAAGAAAGAGGAGGAACTTTTTCCTAGGGAGATCCTCTTCAAACTATATCTATATATAAAACTGTTTCTATTCCATCGTTCAAAGCCAAAAGTAAAAAATTATTCAGAAGAAACTGTTCTGCTCGTGTGCAACCATCCTCAACGAAAGAAGAAGAAGAAGAAGGAAGACAATGAAGAGAAGAAACTCTTTCTCTCTGCAGACTTGAGAATACTACGCTTAAATTCCCAGAGAAGAACAAAGTGTAACGAATGACAAATTAAGAAAAGTTGTCGAGTTATATAGAGTTGCTTGATCTCGTCATCGGTGTTGCACGTTCTCATGCATCTCAGAGCAGCTATATTACTTCGTCATTTGCATCCAGCAAAGGTATGGATCGTAACGCTGTGTCACGACACGCGGAAGAATACCGTGGATGGAATTTCTAAGCGAAATTCTCAACCAACCCAATTCTCTCTCTCTCTCTCTCTCTCTATCTATCTATCTATTTATCTATCTATCTATCTCTATCTCTATCTCGTTCTATTTGTTTCTCCTGTTCGATGCTGCGCATGATACTGTGATAATACAGCTACTCCTGTAACTCGAGAGAAAAACATCCGCTCGATCCAACTTTTCTCCGGTTAACGTTATCTTCGGGATCCATCATCCAGGTGAAACGATAGACTAGTCGAGTTTCTGAAATGGGAATTCGATACGCTGGAATTCTGTCATTCGAGGCACCATTAACGACTATCCAAACATTTTATCAGTTCGATGAGTTTCCTTCTGTTTCTTCGTTATTTTTGTCTTTTTCCCTCTTCTTCTTTAAACGAAATAAAAACAAAAACACTACACGTTTTCTATTATTTTAAGAAAATTGGCTTTCCATGAATATTATCGGATGATTAAATTTATGATAACACTGATAATTAGACCGTAGATTTTGATGCATTTATGGGACAATTGAAGATGCAGAAATGCATAGAATCATATGAAAAAGTATGTAAGATATCTAAAATATAGCACATGTTATAAACGACGCTAAACGAATATTGAAAAACGGACATGCGAGATATTTTCAAGGAGATAGAGAGATAAGCAGAGAGTATATTAAAATAATATTCTTGGAAAAGATACGAGATATTGCTGAAAAGTTCAGACTAAAGAAAATTCTATACTGATCAGTAATTGATTGGAGATCGATTTTTCTAACTAAATTAAAATAAGGTGAAGATTAATTTAGAAAGATTAGTAAAATCTATAAAATCTATACAAATTTATAAATTATGTTGAAAATGACAACGCGAGTTCGTGCTCGCCACCCATATGCAGATGCGCTAGTTACGATAAATAGTAACTAGAAGATAGTTCTAGATACAATCGATCGATTTGATCGATAGGTTTAAGATGTTCTTTTGTTTTTATCCCTAGACCATGTAAGAAAGTGCAATAAAGGTTTTTCGGCTCAGAACGATGTGATAAATTTATCCAAAGAATAAAATAACAACTATTATGATCCTACCTCTGAATACAGAAATAACAACAGTTTATGAGCCCAGCTTTCATAATTAGATATTATATTTTTATTGAAAATATTATTAATAGTAATAATATCAAGGAGCGCAGAAGATAACCCAAAAACAAAAAAAGTACATGATCGATGATTCGACTATGTTGAATATCATAAGAGCGCTTTATCGAATATATAATAATTGCTTACGTGATAATACAGTTATCAAAAGAACATAAAAATGTCGAGCGGAGTGAGCTTAAGTATTGAAAAGCTAAATAAAAAGAAATAACAACAAATTATTCAACAATTTAAAAGAATTTTTCTAGCACTATATCAATGATGCATCAAGCGTATGGATGTCATCCTATGTATATTGGACGTTCTATCTTTTTAATTATATTCTCGAAAATATACATTTACATAAAAGTCCGCAGTCCACTAATGATTTATTAAAAAAGAAAATTTCCACTCCTTCAACGAGGAAACTTTAGTTAATCCAATTACAGAAAGAGGTTCCAAACACTCGACCTTGAGCCGAGCGCATATCCGTCGGAGGCTTATCGAGCCACGTCTGACCTCGCACGGATCAAACTACTAGCCTCGAGGATCCTTCACCGTCACGTCGAGCTTTTCATCTTTCGCGTCTTATTGTTAATCTCTAAAAGCTGGTTCAGACACGACCAGTACAGCAGACGAGTAGCAAGAAATTTAGTAACTTGCCGTGACTGAACAGCAAGATTTTAATCCGATAGTCGAGTAAGACATTCCAGTAGCTGAGGCAAGAAGCAATTAACGTTAGTGAAATGTCGCGTGTGAACACTAAAATTTAGTCGGACAGTTCGGCGAAACGTCGTTCCAGATTTTTAGATTTCTTGGTCAAATAGGCCAACAGTTGGTCGCTGATTGAAATTTACATTATTTTAATTAAACCAGGATGCTCGATGATCGTATGCAATAGTATACAAATTATTTTTCAGGTAACTTTGAATATTTTTTGAAAACAACAAAGAGGAAGATTTTCTAAAAGATTGAAGAACATAAATAAAATCGTTAAATTCTCCGTTTCTGTCGAATATTAATTTATATTAATGTGAAAAATCAATGCAATGTGAAAAAGATCCAAGCATCACAACAGTTCTGTGACAAATTTTACAACTTCCGGTATAATGGATCATATCTTTGGGTGAAAAATTTTTATTGGGAACAACCATTATAAAGGATAACAATTTCTTTCATTAGTGGTAATCATTATCAATGAGAGGAGTCTTAGTTTGGTTATCAGTAACCAATATAAATGTCTGGAATATTTTTTTTTTTTTGTTACCTAGTAACTATTATCGATGATCCGAATTTTATTTTAGTTAGCGATAATCATTATCGATGAGGAAAAATTTGTTTGGTTATCGCTAACCAATATCGATGATATTGACCGTGTGTGAACCAGTTTTAAAAGAAAGTACAGTCACCCTTTCGCTAAACAAAATTACATCGTAGAGTAGACGCATGTACACGATGCTTGCGTCAAAGAACAAATAGGAGAGCGCTTTTTTCTTTGTTTTGACATTTGCCACCGGCAAATAGGCGGCCGACTGACGTAATTCATTGATAATTGAACGGAATTCGATCGGCTGCCCCCTGTAGAGCGTCATACTAACAGCGGATTACATTCTCGCATTCGTCGTTTTATTTTTCATCCGATCGAACAGAGATTGTCTCTGGAATTAAAAGAAACGTAGGTTGATGAAAGTCAATCGTGGACTGTTCTATTTTCGAACGAGAGTTTGTATCTATGCGTCTATGCGGAATTTCAAAATGCATAAATTGTAGAAAAAGTATACTATATTCTTAGATTTCATTCCTTTAGAAACGTTTGCTTAGCAATTTTCCGCGATCTTATTTCTTCGGGAATTTCTCTTCAGAAGCCCGTCTGTTTATAAAAATTTGAAATTGCGTAAAGATCGGACATTAAATAGTCTGCTCGAATGGTTGTGAAAAGCTCAGTAGAATATTTTCGCAAATTTGTGACCTTAAATGGGAAGAGAAAAATTGCTAAATCTTGCTGGGAAAATATTGCTAATTGGATGGCTGTGCAGATAAACTTTAGATTAGTATTTTTAATCTGGAAATAACTGGAGAAAAAAGAAGAATTCTTAATTTGTCGAATTAAGAATATACTGGATGAATTATTTTTTCAGAATGCTTTATGATAATTCCCTTCTGTTCATTATAATTCCAGGCAATTGTAAAATCTTTTTTATTCTACGTTAACTTATAAATTCGTTCTTGCTCGTCCAGGCTTTGCGATATTTTCGCTGACAGTGGAATTTCTCTCATAGCTTCCTAAAATGCGTTCATTATCCAGGGAAACAGTAATTACGTATAAACAAAGGATATCGTCTGATTAAAGGATGACTTTAATATTCATAAATCTAACAGGCAAAAATGGTCTCTGCGTGATTATTCAATTAGAAGTTTGAGAGCTTCGTTTTAATCCGAATTGCTTGCAGATAAAATTGGATTAAACGGAAAAGATAAAGAAGAAAAAAAAGTACAGTGAAAAATATCAAAGGAAGAATTAATGAAAATGATCGCTACCATATCATATCGCAAGGAAACTCTATTCGAACGTAATGTAAGACTTCCAAGTTAATTAAAGTGATAATTAATATAAAAAATATCAGTAAGTGTTATCAATGTAAAAATTTATCAAAAGAAAAATACAGTCTTCGCTGTGAAGACGATATTTCTAATTTTGAACAATCACCTTTTATTCCTTTTCACTGTGGAGAAAATTCCACATCAACTTTCTATTGACTATGTTTCGAACGAAATCAAACAGACGATTTCTACCCTTTTCTATCTAAAAATGATCTTCCTGTCTTCTTTAAAAAAAGATTCCTAAGTCCGAAACAAATATCAACGTGAAATATCATTAAAACCTTCCACCAAGACATAAATTTGTCAAAAGTGAAATAAAATCTTCTCTTAAAATAGACGCGTTTAATTAAAAAAAAAATCAACGTCCATTAAATTTCAAAAGGAAAATTACTGTATTTTCTGTACAAAGCATGCAAGACACTAATCAGTGTCCTGTGTTATCAAACCACACATTTTCCATAGAAAAATGCAATCTCTAGAAAAAGAAAAAAAAAAGAAGCTTCCAGTTCTAAAAAACCAACCCTAATTTTGCTTCATCTCGGCGAAAAACTGACACCGACGTTCCATCCAATAAATTTCAAAGGAGACCGAGAAAACAATATCATTCCTCTTCCATTCTCAAAGATAGTCATTCCATTTGCTCGAAACCAACGGAAATGAGAATAGATAAAAATGTCGTGTCATCGATCAGCCCCCGTTCTCGGCTATAGCCACTTTTATTATAAATCGATACGTCATACAAAGGACACGAAAGACGACGATGAAGAAGAAACGCGAAAGATCTTCGAGATGGATGAGCAGCTTCCTTTCCAGGGCTCCAACATATCTCCGTAAGATCGTCGCCACTACAAACAATCCTTTGGTTACGCAAACGAAAGCCGAAAGGATGGCGAGATAAATCACGACGACGTAATATTCCGGCCGATTCAGCACAGACAGTAAAATATTATGTAAAATGTAAGCGACGTTGCTCGACATGATCGAGAAGATCATAGAAAATGTAAGAGAAATTCTTCCCTATGATTCTTGTCCTACGAGATACGAGGTTCGAACGACATTCGTGAAATGAAAATTTATGGAAAATTAGGAATATTTTAATAATTGGAAAATAGTTCTCGACTTATTCTTCGCGTCACGGAAAATCCAAGGAAGATTGAGAGAAGTTTTTCCCTAAGATTCTTGTCTACTTTCATCGGATTACGAGATACGAGATTCGAACGACTTTCGTGAAATAAAAATTTATGGAAAATTAGGAATATTTTGATAATTAGAAGATATCTTCTAGTTTTTTGCAAGTCGTAATTGCCTATCACTCTTTGTAATTTTATGGCATTTATAACATAATTTCTTATCGATTACTTGTAATTGTATATTGTAAACATATAAATTAGAATCCTGTCTTTTAATTTATAGATTTGTCGTCTGATGGCTATAGCTTCAAAGAAGAAATAAGATTCTTTGTGTCAAAGAAATAAAAATGAAAAAATACCTTCTTCTATATGTACCAAGAGATATTAAAAATTGCTTAAAGCACTGGTCGAGATACGCAGTGGACATAAACAAACAAAATTTAATTTTGTCACGATATTGAATCTGTATAATATACTATATAGCTTACAAAATTCTATATAATTAAATTGTAAAATTCTATCCCAATATATAAATTATGAATTATACAATTATATACATATAATTTCTGTCTCACTTTATATCAATTTATACATCGTATACGTGTGATATTTCAAGAATATCTTACAAACTATTTACTATCTTCTCTGGATTTACCTCTAAACTATATCAATATTCGCAAAATCAAAAATTTGCAAAATTCCAAAAGAATTTACGCGAATAAAAGGGTAAGAAGAGCTATTTCATTGCAAAACGTTTCTTCGAATTTCAATTCTGAGAAGATATTCACACGTGTAACTATGTATCGTTGCTTAAGCTTTTGCTGTAACACGAGCTTGTTATCTCGAGGTCTGGATATAGCGTGTCTGAAAAAAGTCTTTCAAGGAACGATAATTCGCGGTTGGGGATCACAAAATGCCGCTCCTTTCGACCGCGACTTATTTCCCTCGGTCACGCTATACGTAGATAAAAATAATTCGAGGTTCAGGATTAATTCACTGTAAATTGATAAAAAAAAAAAAAAGGTTCCACGTTAACCGACTTATCCGCTTTTACGCTATGCGTTATTAGCGATAGTCAAACGTTAGTCCATCAGCCGTGGATACCTGTGGCTCACGCACCACTTTTGGTTCTCCGACACGATAACCTTCGCCAAACTCGCAGATTTTTATCGTGCCAGCATGAAACGAAATTTTTCTACTTTTATCCTGTTCTTTTTTAGTTGGTCAGAAAATTTCCTATAGAGCAGCTAGTCCGAGTTACGAGATGGTTGTTTATTTTTGGCTAATCTTGTCTGTTAATCTTCAATGTACGAAGCGGTGGAGGAATTTTAAGTATCGTTTAGCTGAGAATTAATTTGACGAAGGCTAGATAAGGAGGGCTGAGATATAATTCTTCTCAGAATTATGGGTTAATTAATTAAAAATTTTTGTACAGTCCTTGAGACTTTAATGAATCGATGAATATAGTAATTTGCTGGATAGCTGATTATTGAACGAAGGTTAGGTAAGTAGCGGATCGACTCGTAACATTTTAATTAAGAGTCGTGAGATAATTCATCGGTTTTCGAAAACTCGAGAAATTTTACCTATCATTTCCAAAAATATGTAATATATTGTAGTATCTTGAATTATTATAATTGGTTTATTAACGATAAAAGGATTAACAGATGATAATTAGACAAGAAAACAATGAGTGTTTAACGTAAACTAATCACAACGACGCGTAACAATTAAGAAGCAACTAAATAACTGATTAGCAACTCGTTAACAGCACTATGTGAACAACACGGTCTTCACTCTTTGGCTTCTCAACTCGTTCTGCTGTCAATTCGTTTACCATCCCCTAGCAACTTCTTGTCTTCTATTCGTACCTCAGTAACCGCTTGTTTATAATCTACGCTATCCATGATACTACAATATTTCTACCATTTTGGAAACTTTCTGACATTTTATTTCTTTAGAAAATCTTCTTCGGAAGCCTTACCCTTTCTACGTATAAATATCAACTTAATGTAAAACACCGTGCCTCTTAATTATTCTACAAAACCACTAGGCCGGAACAAAAATAATTTCCTTGAATCTAAAATCGTAAATTACGAGATTTCAGGTTTTCTACATATTTCCATTGACAATTTTCGTTCCGGTCATTTAAATTTTTTACTGTTTCAGCTTCTCGATTCCAAAGGAACCGTCCGGAGCTCCGGCTCGGAATGATTCGACACCCACGTTGCCAAAATATATGCAGGACGGTGCATCAAACGCATCGTTGAACGATTACAGGAAGCTACACACCCACCCACGTCCCACTTTGGAAAAGTTCTTCACGCGAGAAACCAATCCGTGTTCCATGCATTTTTAATTAAACAACCAAATAACGCGATACCGTGTGCCCGGATAACGTGACTCGAAGAAGAAAGTTTACTTCTAAAGAAAACTTCGCTTCTCTTGGAAACTCGTGTCGATACTTCCAAGATTCGATAGTAGCTGAAAGTTTATGGGGTTGAAGGAGGAGAATCGATGGAGATGGGAAATCGAAGACAAGCCGTCGATAAGTGTTTAATTTTTTTAGCAGAGTTGGACGTTGATCGGGTTACTCGATTATAGGTTTCTCTTCGTGTTTTATTGGGTCAGTTTATTGGGGTGAAAGTACGGTTTAGATCAACTAAAGTCTTCGTTAAATGTATTACGCTTCCTTTTTCTTTCGACAATATATCGCTATTTATTGGATGTTAGTATCAGATCGCGCATTTTTTATGCATTTACGGAAAATTCGTAATAATAATAATAATAAAATTCATAATAATTCATAATAAAAAGTGCAAGGATGCACAGAATGCACGTAATATGCAAAAATAGGACAAATGAAACGATTGTTGTAGTTTTCAACGGATGAACTCAATGGATTACATTGCGTCAGTTATGTGGAAAATCAAATGAAACTGATTTAATTTACACGATATTACGATATAGAGTTTTCATTATTTCGTTAGAAATTTTATAATTCTATATAATATTAATTATTAGACGTTGCGTCTCTCCATTAAAAATGGGAAAAGACAATGGAAAGAAGGCAATTACAAATACGTATATTAGTTTTCTGTATGAAACTGCCTGACATAAAAATTGATTTATTTATTTATTTCAATAAATACAAGTGCACGAATAGAAAAAAATATGAGATAAGAGAAATGCTATAAGGTAGAAAAAAAGCTAGGAAAATAAAATAGAATGCAATTATGCTCTTCACCAATCTGGAAAATACAGGCACCTGACAAAAATTCATCACATTTGCGTCAGATTGTTTACCGAGTTTCTATTGCACATCCATTTTAATCAAATTCATACGCATCAGAGAGAACCGTGCCGTTCCTTCGGCCGTCGACGAGAAGCGAATCGAAAACAGATCGATCGAAAAATTGTTTTTCTCTTGCTGGGAATGCGAAACTCGTCGGACATCGAAATAAACGAAATAATTGATAGATCGTCGCGCAGGAACTAGCGCGTCGGATATACGATCGCAATTTGTACTATTTCTCTGTTGGCGTATCGTAACGTGTGTCACAGAACGTGAAAATATTCGCACCGATAACCGATGAATGGAAATTTTCCACAGTAGAAGCTCGGGAAAAGCACTTAAATATACGGTCGCATCGATATTTATTTAAAAATTCACGCAACGTCTCTTTCAGCGGAATAAAATTTCTGCGATTACAAAGTAGAATAACAAATGAAACTGAAATATTTTTAAAATATGCATATTTCCTAATGATTTTGATCAACGAACAATATATTATGATGCTTGTCATGCTTTTCGCGACTTCTAGTGAAACGAGAGGGTAAAAAATGATGAGTTTGAAAACTTTCGAGAGAAATGAGAGACGAACAGAACCTGGCATCGTAATAGCCTTAATCCTTTCACATTTGACACTGCGTATATACGACACAGTATTTCAACGAGCTATTACATTGCTATTACAAGCTACTCGTAAGCAGCGTTTTCATTATAAACGATGATTTTACTGAAAGTACGTGTTGCAAATTTAAATTTTCTGAATTTGAATTTTTATATCATCGTCTTGGTCTTGTTTTTACGAGTCGAGAGTTTTAAATACACGTTAAATATTCAATACGATTGAAACAAACAGATATGAAGGAAAATGACACAATGAACAAGAAGACACAAAGAGGAAAATCGAAATATGTGAATCGATAAAGATTCTCTTGTATTTCTTTACTTAACTATCCTTTAACTAATTAGTACGATATATAAATACAATAATAAACACAGTGGTGTAGAAATACTTCTTACACCAACTGTATATATCATCTCTCTGCTTATAATTTAAAAAATAAACCAAAAATTATCTACATTCAATTTATCAACTATATTTGTTCGACATCGTCGTTAATTTCCAATTTTTCAACGACCCTTGCACAGAATCCATTGGCAAAGCCTTGTAACTTCGGTGTTAACGAGTTTCCTTGTGCGTTCAACAAGGTAACACCCGCGAACACTCATCACAAAAGATCTTCATGCTCTGTCTATGTTCCAAGGTTTCCTGTTGGCAAATAGAATCTGTACAAGAGTACATCGAAGGCGTCATCCGAGGTAAAGGTATTTAGCCGGTCACGCGAGACATCGTGTCATCAAACAGCCAGTTAAATCGTAAAACGCGATGAATGTACTCGACGAATCGATCTTTCCGCGAGTAACACGATCTTCCACGTGATTCCTCGATAATTCGCTTGTACTTGCATTTAAATAATTAGATTTTCAACTAATCATCAACTCATCAACTCGAGACTCAAGTATCTATTTTGATAATTTATTTCGACATCGATCTGTGCCTTCTGTTTTCTATAAAATTGATAAACACGTTCCAACAACCTGCCACAACTACGATCCACTTTTAACATTTCTCGGAATGTTTAGATTAGAAGAGCGTAGGCTCGTTGTCGATGTTACCTATTCGCCTTCAACTTTGTAAACTATTATATATTATATTGGTGGATTTTCCAGCTGTTAACACTAGAACTACCGATAGTTAACACGAAGCTATTTCTACCAAAACCAGTGAAAATGACTGGTCCTTAAGAAATACGTAATAATAGAATATTTTTATATTTATTGATTTATTGCTTTCTTACAAAAGCAAGTCCATGTTATGTAGTACATTTTTGGTATTATTAATCCATCTGCGACCATGATCGACTTAAACGAGGGTTGACACATTTATAAAATTGTAGAACCAGTCGTTTTGACTGCTGTGGTATATCTAGTGTTAGCATCTAGCGATCTGGCGATCGATCCGCAATTTTCCTGATAACTGATATCATCATATTGAATGATGACAAATTTTAAAAACGTGTGGGAAGTTGCACAAAACGAGGAAACTAGTTAATTTACACTTTGACAAGTACCAGACATTTTGACTGGTATTGGTATAACTAGCCTCGATACGAAATTATTTTCAGTTTGAATACATAAAAAACAAAATAAAATTCGTTATATTATTCTTTTCGTTATCGTTGTTAAAGTCATTACATCATTGCGGAAAGAAGATATAACGTGTAGCAGGAATTTTGAAATAAAATCGTAAAGCCAGTCAATTTGACTGGTGTGGTAGTTCTAGTATTAAAACTCAATGCTCGTCCGAGGATTCTCGGACGATTTGCCTCGTTCAGTACATCCACCCACAGGACCAACTATGCCCCTAGTAGTTGTATTAATCGAATACGTATATGTAAACACGCCAACTCACTCATACACCAGTTGGACTTTTTTGTAAATCGTTGCCTACGTTTAAAAAACATACGGAAATCGCTTTACATTCGTCTTCATTTCCGTGGCGTGTATAACTAGTGTTATATTTTTGTTATATGTTGGTATATTCGTTTAGTCAATGGCGGTTGTATTTAAAGTAAAAGGTTTATTTTCAAAACGCCCACAAAAGAACGATTGTATAAATAAATAATTTTACTTCGATGGTATTTATTTACTATCGAGTGATCAATGTTATTTTATTTTATTTTAGTTACTTTCTAATATTGGGTTGGCAACTAAGTGCCAACTTACTTAGTTGCCAACCCAATAATTATCTTCCAATAAAAGTTTTCGGATGTTTCGACGTATTGAAGTGAAGATTAATTTAGAAAATAAAAATATTCTTTGACGCGATTGAAAATTGTTTGAGACACGTTCTTTTTTCGTGATATTTCACTTTTTTAGATAGCCCTTTTCGATGTATCGAAGTTTGAAAATAATCGCAGATTTCGACTGAATTGTAAAGTATTACCGATTATAGAATAATTTCAAAGAAATTTTATTTTTGATATTTGTACATTTGTGCATTTTGGCATGCCGTTCTATATCTTTGCACGTTTATACTTGCCATCAATGCATAAATGTCAACAAGTATAATTCTCGGAAGCCTTTTCGTAAATCATAGCTCTCCGTTCCTTGAGATAAATCCACGAAATGTCCTACGTTCGATTTATACACGAAACTTGCTAGTTCCACAATTTCCTCGGAGAAAAATTCCCAATGCATATTGCGGTAAAAAAGAGGTAAAAACCGAGTCGCAAAATTTTAGCGAATAGCTTTGATGAATTTTTACTTTTTTATAATACTTTTATGTTACGCTTGCAAAACGGTCCTTTTGGTTCTCAGAATTTTATCATGCGGTTTTCCTTTCCTTTTTTTTTTTCTTTTGTGAAAGAAACGAGTAAAAAGAATTTGATTACAACAGTGATCGGGATTAAAAGGATTTTTATTGGAACAGAGAGATATAAATTTGTCATGGAAAGACAGATGGTTTTTCAATTGTGATAAAATGGAATGAAAATTGAGAAAACGGCCAAATTTCTAGCGAACGTAAAGTTATAACGCTCTTTGTATATTCTCAGAGGCTGCGAGTTATTCAATTTTTATAACGAATTTTCAATCATTGGGAGAAAATTATATGTAAAATAATTTCTTCTCTTACTGTTATCTGTTATGCATATCTAAATGTCTATTAACATTAAATAAACCGTAATGTTAAATACGTCGACCAATGAAAAAGATCTCATTGTGTGGAATTTCATACGCGTAATTCAATCTCATAATTCCTCTTAATACCTACATATTCGTTTGTATATCGAATACCAAAATCTCATTTATGATCCTCCCTCTTTTGTTTCATTCGTAATTTCATTTCGAAAAATGAATTCTTATCCTATACTTACGTATTTATCTTTATTGTTCAAAATAAAATACCATACACATTATAATATTATTACGACATGTATGGTTGCCTTGCTGACACAATATTATGCTTTTTTTCCAGGATAGAACACGGCTGAGTGTCTCTTGCATGATATTATTACCGAAATTTTGCGAAAATTCTCTCAGAAAATAGGATCAGTCAAATAAATAAAATTTCGAAATAATGGAAATTTCGTAAATAGAATAAATTTTGCAAATTGCTAGTCTACCAATTACGAATCTAATCTGATCTATGAATAATATGTAATATAATATGTACATTTATATAACACTGAATTTACTAAAAATAATAGTTAATATTTCCATTTAATGGAATTATTACTCGAGACCTTTAACGTATTAAGACTTGTAAGCGGAAAACTTCTCTATATGCATATATAAACAATCATAATCTCAATGATAATTATATTAAAACACCATCAATCTCAATCAATTCACTGTTTTTCGAAGAATCTCCTAAAAAGACTTATTATTCCATATTATCAATTTTTATTATTTCTCTGTATAAAAATCGCGTCCCCCTAGCGGGTATGCATTTAACTAAAAAACACAAGCAGATACAAAAACGCGCGCTTTTTGTCATCCGCCATATTTACTTCCTAAATCAAATTCAATAATCAAATTGAAGTCAACTAGAACCAAGGGTACAAGCGTTGGAAAAAGATTTGTCAGTAAAGGAAAACAAAACAAACGAGACAGGATCACACGACAAAAACGAGCGAACGTGCGTTATAGAATCGTTAAATCGTTATAGACTCGACATAGAGAAACATTGTCGTACATTATTAATATAAGTTGTTGATCTACTGCTGAAATCCGTATAATTGTTTCGCCCATTGTCAATCAAATATATGCTGTTATTAACAATTACGTCGCTAATTTGTTAAAATACAAGTTATATTGGTTCGTCGATGAGGATCTTAAATCTAGAAAATATCTGCGAAATACATATAATTCTCTGGCCCTTCGTTGATTTAAGAGCATTGTACGTTTTCGCCAATATAAACACGGTATACGTGCTAGGCGCACGTGTTCCGCGAGGAACAATAACAAACTCGGTTTCGACTAGTTTCGAGTATCAAACTACAAAGTTAAACGTTATCACTTACCACATACGATACGTTCGGCGTCACACGCTCTGTTTTCCTTCCATCCTTCTTCCTACTAGACCAAAGTAGCTAGTCTCTTTTCTTCTTCGATCGAAAAGCCTCCTTCTTCGATCAAAAAGGAAGCGAATTATATTCAAAAAGCACGGTCAATCGTCTAGTAAAGTCTTCGTTCGAACGAGATATCACACGAAATATGTATATATATAAACGATACAAACGATACGAAAAAACACACGCGTACGAAATCACGGAGAAACTTCGAACTAAAATTAATCTTACAAATTTCCAACTATTAAAGTATTGATTTTCACGGGAGCGTCACACGGTTATGTTCGTTGTTTTATGTTTTGATTCGCGGTTATTGGACCGTACACGTTGTTCGTCGCGCGTTTGTACCGACGACGATCACCGTAACACGCGTTACTTGGTCGACTGACGAACCTCGACTGCCGCCCCAAAGCCAGGATCGCTTCGTGCTATCCCCACCTATGCGCGCTTCCCCCACCCCAAGGGCCCATGGCTTCAAACATTTACATATGTAAGGCAGTAAGCTTCCTTGAGTTTGGCCGCCCTTTGAACCTTCACGGTGGAATAAAGTTTGGCTGCCGAAACGTAACTCGTAAACGTGGAATCGTTCTTCTATGTTAGACTATATAGCTTTCGCCAGCGATTTCGATCTCGTGGACTATTAAAATATAGGAAATAATTTTCAAGCACGTGAATTTTTACAAGTGGAGTACTTATGCATGTTTTATACTAACAGTTAGATCATCCTCCGTAGTAAAAATATTAAATTATAAAAAGATTCGATTTCAGAACAGATACGACGTGAACTACCATTGCATGACCTCTGCTAAACATGAAAACGCGTACAACTCAGATGCCAGACTATTTTTTAGCTTTTGTAAAGCAGATCGAGATGAAACATACCTGTGTTCTTCCCCGGACATTAAAGTACGCAACAGAGAATACCAGACAAAACAACAGACAGACAAAAATTCCAAAAATTAGATTTTTCCATTGCATAGCTTATGAACTATTTCTGGATGACTGTTTTGTTCCTTTTTATTCGATGCACGAATACAAACCTTCTACTGTTTTGTTACAGTATTAGATAGATACTATTCAATGTACAGCCTTATACTGTCTTATTGCACGTATAGATGTCTTGGTTTATCGTTTCTTTGGCAATTTTCTTTTTTTCTCTTTTAGGTGAGAAGCTTGTGATTAGCAGTTTCTGTAGTTTAAATTACGGACGACTCCGAGACAGATGATACTATCAAGGACTATTATAGAGTGTTATTATATGACTATTATGGAATGAAATTTTTTTTTTTAGAAAAAGATATCAAAAACCTGGTAATTTATGGTTTCTTCGGTAATTACACAGTGTGCGGATATCGTATATAATTAAATTAGTTCTACAATTCAGTTAATCTTGGTGAACGTCAACAATACTCTGCTGTAATAATATGTGAGATGGCAATATTATGAAATACATAATTGCAATATTATGGTAGTATTATAATCAAAGGTAAATTGCACAATTTCTAATCTTCGGTTTAAGCAACAACTGATATCATATAATAGTGACATTTATAAATATCCTGCAAGTTTTTCAAGTCTGTTGAAAGCCCAGAAGACTAGAAAAATTGAGCTTAGAATTGAAACTCAAATTAAACTTCATTACGAAAATAATTTTCCTTTGCTGAACTGAAACTATAATCCCAACATTTTAATAATGATTTACTATGATACTACATATTTCCATTCAAGAGCGATGCAACTGTTAAAATTGAAAGAGGCCTGTTCTGTCCAAATTTTCTGCGCAAAATATTATTTCTGCGAAATAAATCCAATGCCAAGAGATTGAAATTATTCATTTTTCTATATCATCCACGAACAATATACAAAATACATCATGGTAAAAAATTAACTATAAAATTTCACGGTAGAGAAAACAACGGAATAATTACAATGCCAATCAGTTTAACCGGGTCATGTTAGAATTTCCATCGTACAGAGAATTAATACTTTACAGGAATAAACTGATTTCGATGAAATCGATATTAATTTTAAGAAATGTAATTACATCACTATTAACTTTGGCTTTATGATAACCTCTCATAATAATTATTGCATTTGTAAACAATCGATTAAACATCCAGCATATAATAATAAGTAATTAACAAGCAAAATAAAAATCATAAAGAAACAGTGATCGCTAACTTTCATTTAATTACAAAGAAATCGATAATCAATCATTATTGGCATCATACGAAACGTTCTGCAGTACCATTAATCGAATTGAATTCCAATTGAAGGGAGAAGATATTCCTTTTGAATGTTGCGATACCCGGAAACAATTCAGTAAATTGACGACTATTAGCCAAAACGAGCACACATCTGATGATTTTCCGATGATCAAAGGCCTCCTCTGTCCTGATTCGCGTTTTCGACGATGCAACATCAACGATAACTATTCTAGGGAAATTCAGTGAAGCGTGTGCATTATGCAACGCATTTCCGGATGTGGCACTTTCAAACCGCAGATAGCTTGTTAAAACTTTCATGTGGAACCGTTTCACCTCTGTAAAATTATTTTAACGCGTTTGGTACGTTTGTTGTTGAAGCTGCGAAATAAAATGTTAAATGAAACACACGCTGCTCTTAAACTGTAGCAGAATAGATATTCGTTCTTGACGACGTGTCAAATCTTCAATTACAAAAATTACGAAGACAAAAACGAGAGCCTGGAATGACATCGTCTTCTATAGTCAAAATACCTAGTCGAAGTCAGCTTTAACAGCGTACGGGAAGGAATCAACTGTCGATATTTTGTAAATCGTAGAAACTTCGTAATTTGCTATTTATTGTGATGAAAAGTTTTCATACTGTTACTGTAAATCGACCAAATTTCAAGCATACGAGAAGAATTCATTGACTAACCCTGTTCTTTCAAACATGTTCAGCCCAATAGTATCTTTCAGTTGAAAAACATTTCAAATTCGAGCAAGACATGAAAAGATCGTTATCGATATGCGCGACTCTTCGTCTCAATTTTACGTTAAACATTTTCTTAAAACGTTACAAATCCTTTTTGTTACTAGAACAAGAGCAAGATCGAAGTATCAAAATTCCACATTAATTTCCATAATATGCTATCCCTGCAGAATTTCTCCGTCTCTCTGGAATTTCCAACTCAAGTTCATTTATTATATGATCTACCTTAAATTTGTGTTTAAAACATACGAAAACAGATTACCTAGAATCCCCATTTAAAATGCCTGCTCGGTTTACATGGACTTCAAATAAATCGATACTCTCGGCAAATTCTGCGAACTGAAGGCTCATAATATCGTAGATATAGCAAGGAATTCCACAAATTTGGAAAATCAAAATTCCTCATTTAGTAACTTGGAGCGCGAAAAAAGCCGGAAGGTTATTGATTCGTTGAAGCATCGCGCAGAAAATGTAAAGCTTCTGTACAAAAAGAGTTGGATGTCATCGAAGGGGAATGCTACCAAAGGAACTTCTTCGTCTCGCGAAAGCTGCTTATTTATCGGAAGCTTTCTCCACGGTCTTCATCCTCGATCTAAGAACCACCAGTTATCAGAAGAATTTCCGCCTCTTTCTCGCGCACGTTCCATCAGAATTATCTAAGTACTTTAATTTATTTGCTCTCAATACCTTTTAGTCCTCTTCGTTTCGTTTCTTTCGTCTTTCAATCATAGAGAAATGTCACTTAACTTCGTTTAATATCGAACATTTACCTTCCTCCTTCTTACTTCAAATCGGACAATTTTTCTTTTTCATTCGACGCCCAGTATTTGCTTAACTGAGTATGTTTCAAAGAGTAAAAATGTTGTACAGGGTGTAACAATGAGGCCCACTTCGGCAGCTGAGTGTACTTTTAAAAACAAGAAAAAAGAAGATGCTCAGAACGACCATCTGATGTTTCAAGGCAAATCTGTGGACGTCTTATCATGGATCCTATTATACTGCGAAAGATTCCTGGTGTTTCTCGAATTCACTGAAAGCTTCTTTTATTCTGAATCTTAGTATTATTTAAATATTGCGTTTATCGCGAGCACATGATTTATGGATCTTTTTCATTACAATCATCCCCTCAAGTGAATTGCACATGTTCTGTTACACGCTGTACATAGAATGTTCGTGGAAAGTGGGCCAAAGCATAGCCTTGAAACCAGATAGAAAATTGGTGAAAGTTTTATTAGATGGAATTGAATGGTTTCGAGTGATGTATCGTGCGATGTATACCACCATTTATATGTTTTAGGAATTAGAGCTGTTAGAAGTGAGGAAAATTTCAGAAATAATCAAAGAATTATAAAATTTTAATTTAACAATGGTTGTTAATATATTAGTATATATATATATATATATATGTTCATACTATCTTACAGATTTAAGATCTTTCTCTAGTATAAAAAACAACATAAAACTACTATCTTTTCGCACTATTCTCTTAGCGCACACGCGTCTACTGTCCTTCCAGAAACGTGATTATGTAGAATTATACGATTATATAGAAGATAATTTTATCTAAAAATTCGTGGATGTGCCTATTGTTCAGACTACAACAATCTTCTAGTAGAGTAACTGTTTCTTTAAAAATTAGAATATTACATTTACAGTATATAAAATGTAAAAATCGGGTTAATCATTCCGCTTGTCTGCAATTTTCGCTTAAATCGAATCATTGCTTGTGGATAGCACAAAAGTCATTTATCTATGTGTATATTCAATAATAAAGCGGTATCTGAATTGAAGATAGAACCGTTCATATTTCGGAGGTATGTGAAATCGATGGCTGATTGTCAAACGCTTAAAAGTCATTTTTCCCCAAACCACCTTTGAACAGATACGCCTATTCCAATTAACACGGCAACATAAATCTTATCTTTAATTTCCAAATAAATAACGTTACACTAAAGACCATGGCAGAAAACATTTGCACATAACTCATCTGCGTTAATTTCCCTCGATCAAATATAAAATAATATACGCTGCGATCTTCTCTCTCTCTCTCTCTCTCTCTCTCTGGCATGCTACGATGTCCACTAATCCCTCATCAAACTCGAAGGAACATGTTTCAGAAAATTCGTCTATTTTCTTCTATACGCCGATGGATAATCTGTGAGGATGCTACCAGTAGAGAGAATCGCTCCAGGACGACCTAAGATTCCACCTTTATTCGCCAGCCAGCCATTTCCACCGAAGAATCCAGCTGGTTCCAATCTATCCGTGTAAAAGCCAGAATCGCTTACACTCGCGACATGTAGCAAATTGTTTGCGTTATTCAATTGCTTTCCTTTCGATTCGTTACGATTTCCGAGTCCAAAATTCTTCAGCGCTTCCTTGAGCTGAATGACACGGTTCTGCAGAGTTTGGGGGTTGATCTGCAGATTCTGAGTCAATGGCGTGAGGAACCAGGCGAGTAGGCTTGGTTTTGACGTGCTGTTCGCGTCAGACTGAAAATTAATATCAGGTAGACTGTTCATTGGGATAGCGAAACTTGATTCGATGGTCGCTGCGAAGAATTTGGAATGGAACGTATTTGCTTGAGATATGATAATGATTTGTTTTTTGGAATACTGGAATTTAGCTTTCAAGGCTGAACATCTTTTGGGTTGCTAACAACAATTGCTTATCGGTTATTAATAGCGGTATACAGCAATTTTGATTGAAACAAAATACTATGCAGAGAATAAAGTCGAAAGATAAGTTCCTGGTAACAAGTTAAAAATAAAAATTCATATATAACGAAGAGTTGTACTAATCGATTGCAACACGAGCTAAGATTAGATTTGATTCCTTACTTCGCAAGAGAAACTACTTTTACTTTACAATTTCCAATTAGATTTAGATCACATCTTAACGTGAAACGAGAAATTTACGATCGTTGCTAAAGAAACTTTTTATATTCCTCTTGGTTTTTGGGTTCCGTTTTAAGGATATACGCCAGAAGTAGAAAAACTCAAAATAACAACGGTAGATCTTTTTAAGCGTATAAAGAACTTTTGTTACTCTCGTTTCATAGTCTACGTTATGTAGAGCATAAAACGCGATTTATAGTTCTGCCGGAAGTGTTTTACTTTATTGCTACGAACAAGGAGTTATAAAGTCGGCTGCGCTTTATCGTGCAGATCCCATCCGGAATTATCCTACAGCACGTGCTGTGTTATTCTTAAATCTACACTATTCGAGTCATCACTTATTATCTTCGGTACTTACATTTTCAATTACGTGTTCGAAAACTGGCGGGTCACCAGAGTCTTCATTCGTGATCTTTTCTTCTCTTATCGTCCTCTGATCGATTTTATTAATCGAATTCTCAGATCGCGTTACAGGCATCGCGTGCGTTCCAGCAACCTAAATATATTCGACAAAGGGAATAGAAATATAAATATGACAATATTTTATCACCAAAATAGAGGTGTCTAGAAAATTATCTATAACATTTTAATGTTTAACTAACATTTTATGTACATTAGGTGTTTAAAAGTAATATGTGAAATATATTGAATATATTATATGCCTAAAAAGTACATAACAAGAAATCCGGAATATAATACGCGAAGACCAACAATTGAATAATTCAAGAATAAGAGTGAACGTTAATTAATCAGAAAATCAATATTAATTTTGCTAAGAATTCCTGCGTATTTTCAATAATTAAGAAAATAAAATATCCGAAATCTGTCATTTCGATGGTTAGATTAAAATTGAAGAAAAAGTCTCGACAAAATCTTTTATATATTAAATAAAGATAAAAGATAATGTTGTTCGTGTAAATATTATTAACTAAATGTTAGAAAATTTCCACGATAACGATAACAGCCTAATGCATAAGTAATTTTGGTTATAAGAGAAAGAAACTGATCAACGTGTATCTTACCACTAGAATCAAGAGCAAAACAGGCGACATCGTTTCGAAAATCGATTTCCACGATAATCCCAACTTCCGTCGAGGTAAAACACGTTCCAAGGGTTCACAGGAGTTTCCACGATGTGCAATAATCGAAATGCAACTGCGTGAAGCGATGCCGCAACTGGAAGTCTGAATATATAACGCTTCCCGTACATAGGATTCCTCTTATCGAATGGAGGTACCCTCATACCTTCTAGATAACACTACTATTACTAAATTATACATGCTTCGCGTGTTCGAAACTTCCAGCCGTATTTTCCATTCTGTTCAAATCTGTTAACTCACGAAGACGAGTTAGCTTCTCCTTTTAAATTACTACAATACATACGTACTATCTTGTTTGGTGAAAACGAGTTGACTCGTCTGATAATATTGAATAAATCATATCAAATATATGTGTATATACTTGCAGAATTTCTTTTTTCATTTAAATCGATCATTAAGAATTTTCTTAAAATTGTTAATGCGTATGAAAAATAAATATCGAATATATAACCTGAGTATGGGTGTAATTCGATGTGATTAATTTCTTGAGGACAGATACATAGAAAATATACGAAGAGTAAATTTGTTTTTGTACATTTAATCTGTTAAAAGTTTTATTAAAATTCTCTAATCTGTTTATTCGAAAAGATGAATATTGTAAAAGATCTCTATTGTTTTATAGTTGTTTTGGACGTGTAACTGGTAAATTGAAATGAAAATTCAAATTCTCAATGATAGTATATTTTCAGTAGATTGCTTTTTATGTAAAATTATTATTTTAAATCTTTTGTAGTTTACCTGNAAATCTATTGACACTACAATTATAATCTATATAAAGTATAGTTAATCTGAGTATGGACGTAATTCGATGCGATTAATTTCTTGAGGACAGATACATAGAAAATATACGAAGAGTAAATTTGTTTTTGTACATTTAATCTGTTAAAAATTTTATTAAAATTCTCTAATCTGTTTATTCGAAAAGATGAATATTGTAAAAGGTCTCTATTGTTTTATAGTTGTTTTGGACGTGTAACTGGTAAATTGAAATGAAAATTCACATTCTCAATGATAGTATATTTTCAGTAGATTGCTTTTCATGTAAAATTATTATTTTAATTATAATCTATATAAAGTATAGTTAATAGTATAATACTAAAATAATCTATTGACATTGAAATCTAATAATACAATTTTTATTTACTGAAATTCACTCTGCAATTTAAGTTCATTTATCTACTGACGAGTTTCGTTCTTCTATTTGCGTCCTATTTGTATGAGAAATAATTTTAATATCCACAAACGTTATTGGAAAGACGAGCCAACTCGTCGTTTGTTATCAGTCACTACCCAACTAAAAAGTGAAAACTCCACTTCCTCCTTTCTGTCGTAATATTCAATTCGATTTCTTAGCTTTGCCACGTTTGCCAAACGGGCTTCGTTCACTGCAACAAACTTCTCGGAATCCAAGGAATCTTTAATGAAGCGGAAAGCTAGGCTAAAGCTAAAAGTTCATTAAGACGAATTCTACGAACTTGCATGATCTGTTAAATGTGGGCGGTATGATTTTACAACCAGCTTTACGTCTTTGTTTATCTCCTAATTACTGTCCTCGCAAATTCGTAAGCAAATTGCTCGTACTTTCGAGATGTAAAAGCTATGTATTAATTAGCGAGATTTCTAAAGCTAAATATCAAAACACTACGTTTCTTAAGGAGCTTTCTAGAGAAGAATATCTCGTATTCCTACGAAGGAAAACGAAACGAACATGGTAATTCTCGGAAGTAATTTTGAAAGAAATAATCAAGACGTTGTAGAACGAAATGATTGTTTAAATTCTAAATTTTTAGCTAAAACACATACACAATTAATAATCACAAATACATATCATAAAATACAATATAAAATATAATCATATAAAAATCACAATACATATCACAATTAACAACCGATAAGAAACATCATATTTCACATATCATTCGCGATCTTTTCTTCTCTTATCGTCCCTTGATCGATTTTATTGATCGAATCCTCAGATAGCGTTACAGGTATCGCGTGTGTTCCAACAATCTAAATATATTTGACAAAAGGAATAGAAAAATAATAAAAAAAAATATAAAATTCCACATATCTGTAAATTTCAAGTTAATAGATATAATAAATTCGAATGTAATAAATATAATAGATTCAATGAAATAAATTCCTAAATTTCAAGGGGAATCTCGTAAAAGAGAAACGAATAATGGATCCACAAATAGAGATCCAGTCACATGTGGAGAACCAGTTGTCCTTTTCACGATCGCGTTCAACCGGGATCCATAAACCAATGGCCTTGAAGGTCCAGTCATCGAACAGTATCCGCTTGTTCCTGTCCTTTTTCTCTGCTCCTCCGTGAAATCGTCGCAACGGCCTTGTCCAAGGTCGTAGCCTTCCGAGAACGAAAGTCATGATCATTGGGATCGTTCTTCAGTGATTTACTTTCGCCCAAACACGTTCGACGAGCAGCAGCCCGATCTCGAAATACAGCGTTGGCTGTTAAAGGAAGTGGGAAAAAAAGAAAGAAGCGGAGAGGTTCCAGATATGAAGGACGTCGAGGTAAGATAAATCATGGAAGATAAATGTTTGGGATTTGATATTGTGCGTTAAAGGTTCACGTTTTCATACGTATAATTTTTCATAAATTGATGTTCCAGTTTGTTACTATAATTTGAATAAAAATAAATGATGTTCACTTAATCACGATGGTGCTTGTACTAACTAGATTGAAGTAGTTATAGAGTATCTCCGTTTTCAGATATATAACCGTACATTGGAATTATTTATTTATAAATTATATTACTTACTATCGTAATAGATAACTTACAGAAAAATGAAAGAATTCCTAATGGAAAATGATCCGTTTCGATTTCTATCCTTTTCGAGGAGAACGAAGAAATAAAATATCGAAAATTTTCAACCTTTTTATCCAACAAATGTTAATATACTTTAACGAAATATTCGCAAATTCGTAACACAATTATTGGGATAATGTTTCAAACGAAATTTCCTCACGTTGAATTGTAGAAACCTACAAAACGTACAAATGCGATTTAAAATATGCAAAAATATAATATGCATTCAAAGCATACAAACAAAATATTTTTATCGTTCCTTTCCTTTCGACTCACCAAGTGGAACACACCCAAAGTTTACAAGAGCCGCCCATCGAACGGTCGAAACGAGTCATCGTTCGCGCACTATCCGAACCGGAAACCGGAGGAGAACAATCCTCGAAGGCGGCTGCATAGCGGGAAACCGAGGCTCAGTTCACGGACACGCGACGCATACCGAGCGCAACTTAATTCAAGTGTCACGCGTTCACGTTCGCGAACGAACCGACGACTCTCGTTCTCTTCCTCCTCCGATTAACACTTCTGCTTGCTTTACTCGCGGCTTAGAATGTACAAGTGCGACGATAGAACCGTTACAAGCCTTTTTCGAGACCAGTCCGGCGGCGACGCTCGGCCGCGAACCTTGATCCAAAGTGTGGAAAATCGAAGAATCGGACGAAACGAGCTCTCGTCTGGACCGGTTCGATCCTCCAGTTGCTCTTCGACGACGCTGTGACGCGGATTCACAAACTTTTTCAACGAATAAAACACGATAGCCTGAAATCAGTGAAATATCTCAGACGTTCACGAAGCACTTTTGCAGTATTTTTGGAGTATTTTTTAAGTATTCCCCAAGTACTTTCGGAGTCTGGCGGATTTGACAGAGGTTTGAGAGTGGAGATCTCTTCCACAGTTTGAAAATTTAAGGAGGCAATATGAAGACTATTGGCTGCTTCTTGGTGCTTCTACTGGCTCGACAGGTGATTCAGATATTTTGTCATAAGTCTATTGTTTTGTTCGCATTTGTTTGATCCACTTTACCGGCTTAATCGTATCAACTTGTATTTTGTAAGGTAGAATATTCAACAAATAACATCTGTTCGAGTTTACTGATAAATGTAAGGAGCCTTTTGATAAGGAATTTTTTATACATTTTTCAAGATTGTTCGTTAGTCACAGTATTTTCTTTGAACATGTAAGAAGCCATTCGATCTTTGTTGACAAAATCTTCTTCCGTCTGTAACAGTTCTCGAGTTACCTCTTAAGGGGCTTTTTCACCCTCTAAATCTTGCGTTACCGCAACTAAAAGGGATACTTTTCTACTATTTTTGTCTGTTTTTCGCGCCTACGTAATTTCATCCCAATCGCGTCGCTGACGATCTGTTCTAACGATTAATGCGACTGCAAACAATCTATTAAAAAGAAATTCTAGTATGAAAAAGAAAGTCGATATTTCCCATTACGAAGACAATCAGAGGAAACTGTGAAACAGATTTTATAACAGGTCCTTATTAAATTTTAATTAGATTCTCAAAGGCAAGTTCGTTTCAATCGACTGAAGCTTGCAAATTGGCAGAATTAACGTCAAACACGATGTTCTCGTTAAATTTTCATTGGCCAGTCCGTGACGAGCTAATCGACCGATTCCGCCATTTCCTAAAAATCTAGCGCTACGATAAGAAGGGTAAACCGAAAGTTACTTGCTCGGAGGCAGATAAAAGGTCGGCTTTTAATTAACCAACTCACGAACAAGTTTCACCGGAGTTTAAGCCGTTTCTCGTGTCGTTTCGTCGTTTCTCCAGGAATCGTCGCTGACGATTTTCTGAAGCCGGAACTTTTCCCTCGCTCCTCCCTTCTTAATTATCCCTCAAAGTAACCGTGAAGTCATTCATTCCATTCCAGACATAGTTTCCGATATATTTTCATCAATTTCTGCGTTCGTTGATAGCCAGATCTGCGCGATTATTTGCTGCTTAAAATTATTCTTCATCGTGTCCGATACATTTATTTGCTTTCATCGTTGTACTATTGTACTTTACAATCATACCGAGAATATTTCTAAATTTACGGAAAATTTAGAGGTGGAAAAATTTACGAAAAACGTGATACGATAAAATAAGATATGTCCAAAGTAGAACACGGGTTACGATATGATAAACCTGCGCACGAATCTCCTTTGACCTTTGCGTCAAGGCTTCTGCTTATATTTTTTAACGATACATTTCTGATAATTATAACTGCTCCTTTTAGGCTATTTGCGGAATCCTTAGGAATCCACCAGCCTTCTCGAAGCCGGATTACTCGGATTCCTATCTTCCGGCAGCCATGCAGGTGAGAATCATCGTTAATTATATCAAGTAGCTGTGCTTAATGAAGAAATATTTTCATACGAAACATCTCCACTAAACAGAGATATTGTTGTTGAACTAAGCTGTTATAAAATTAAATGTTAGTTAATAATTTGTTATATTATATTCGTAGTCATCTCGCAGGCTAACTATTAATTTACTATTAATATTTATAAAGAGGTATATAAAATATATGTATAATAATACGTGGTAATTGTCAATTCGATATTAATATCAGAAGATTATATTAAAACACACGTGTAGATCCAAAATTATCAAAACTAACAAATCGATGGAATTCTCGTTAAAACGATCTGCTTCTCTAACGCAGGTGATATTTTACGCCGTCGAACAATTGAAACTTCTTCAATCAGAAGAGGCTATGCAGAGTTCCACCATCACAGAGAGTCCCTCCACTTCACCCATTAGCTTCATAGCTGAAGAACAACAGACTGCTTCTCAAGATCCTTCCACCATATGCAGTATCGCGATATCCCAATCCTTGGACGAGTCAAAGGGCGAAGAGGACGAATCCAAGTCGGAAAACTCGTCGAACGACAAAACAGGAGTATTGGTGATTAAGGAAACTTCGAAAAATAAAACCGAAGATTCGACAGTCGAGGTAGAACAAACAACGAACGACAAGATGGAAGAACCAAACGCAGAAAAGACACAGGAAGATGAAACTGGCGAATCAAACGCGCAAGAAACGGAAAAAGACAAAATGGAGGGGTCGAAGGTGGAAGAAGTGTTCGACGATAAGGCGGAAGAATCCAAAACCCAAGAAACGTCGACCGACGAAATCGACGAATCGAAGACGCAAGAAATCGTGAAACACAAAGCGGACGAGGCTGCTAAAAACAAAGTGGAACAGACGCTAAACGCGAAAATGGAAGAAACATCGACGAGCATAACGGAGCAATCGAAAGTGCAAGAAATCGCGACGGACAAAGAGGAAGAATCGAAGACGCAAGAGGCGTCAAAGGACAGAACAGGTGACTCCAAGATGGAAGAATCGTCGAAAGACAGCGCGGAGACTTTGGTGGCGCTGGAGACGTCGAAGCCAGGTGAAATTGACCAGCAATCGATGGAGGATCCCTCGTCGCAGCCAGAGTCGCCAGAGGTGAACGAGGAAACGCCAGAAACCAACTACGCGACGCCGGAGACGAATTACGAGGAACCGGAACGTGTGCACGCCGTGCAAGAAACGAATCAAGAAGTCCCCGAGGAAAATCACGAATGGATCTCCTGGTCTCCTACGAGCACGGAAACGAAGCTGGAAACGACGACTGCGTCGAGCGATCCTGATGATTCCACGAGACCCGAATCGATCGTTGCGAACGTCGACAAGAAGAAAGAACCGACTATCGATAGCGTGGTGCAGGATATCTATCAGATCTTGAAACCTAAACCGTCCAAGTTCGCAGACGCGGATCATTTCGAGGAATGGAAGAGCGTGGCGGGGATTCCCGTGGAGAAAATGGAGAACGTGGAAGAGGAGAACGACGAGACAAGGTGAAGCTTTTCGTTGAAAAATTGATTTGTTTTTTGGCGGAGAAATAGATGGTAGGTTTGAAGAAAGGGATTTGATGAGCGTTTGCTGGGTACTTGATTAACAGACTACGGATATTTATAGAAATTCACATTTTCATGTAGGGAAGATCTTCATCTACCGAATATCATACCGAACAATGTACTTTAGCTATTTTCTATATCGTCGTTTAGGTTCTTGATTGTTCTATCTCCGCGAGCTTTTAATACAAGAAAACCGAGTTTAAAGTTTATGAAGTTTAATATTATTACGCGGAGTTGGAAGCTAAAAGAACTGAATATTCGTTGCTGCTCAAGCAGAATTTTCATCGTTGAGAAATGCAGTTAGAAGAGTTAAGAACTAGGGCAACGGTATCTTTTAGCGCGTGAACCCTATGCATTTTTGAATTTTTTAATTTTTCATAAGTGTATAAAAATTTGCGGTTTCATTACGAGACAATTTATCGCATTTTAGAAGGTTAGATGTTAAAGATGGCCAGTTTTTGGCCTTCCTGAGGACGAAAAGTTCTTGCAGGATATTTGAAAGCATCTGTCAAGGAAAAGATACGTTATTAGCATTTATAATGTGAAAGCTGGAACGTGAAAGCTGAAAAAATTGAGTGCAAAAATGAAAAAGTGGCAGCGATCAAATTTACCTTACGCTTAAACTTCATCTTCTCAAGATGCTGAACTATTTATAAAATATTTCCTTGAAAATTCTGCCGATAAATCAATTGAAACTTGGAATCGAGCAAATCCAAAGTATCGTAAGATTATTGTTGCCCATTGTTCTCAGGTAGCAACGATCTGGTGCTACTTCAGATTTACTCGATTTCAAACTGCAATTGATTTATTAGCAGAATCGCCGAGGAATTATTATGTCGATACAGATGAATAATTATTCTGTAACTGGATCAGAATTCGAAGAAAATTAAGATTAAACGTAATACACGGATAAGCTTCAGCGCTGCCACTTTCTCATCTTTCGCGCTCATTTTTTTTTTTCAACTTTCTCATCACTTTTCGGGTAAAATAACATTTTTCGTCCCTTGAGAGACGCTTTTAAATATCCTGCGAGAATTTTTCGTTCACGAGGAGCTCCAGAAATTGCTATCTGTCAACATCTTCGTTTATAATCTCATCTTATTTTGAAGAAACATCCAGTTTGGTTTATTTACAAACGATAATAAATAATAAGAAATGGAAGAGATTCATGAAAAGAGAAGACAGATTTTATACAGAGATGAAGCAGCTTGGTATTTTAGAAATTTGCAATTTGGTATACAGCAGGTATATACAGTTTGATTTAATGAGAAATAGAGCCAACTAGAAAATAATAATTATAGTAAACAAATAATAAATTATGACGGCGCAAAGATTTACTAATAAAATAGCGAGGAAATTGAATTCGTGAAACGTATTTCACCTCTATTATTATTATTATTATTATTATTGCTTAGTCCGTGCTTTGGACGAGCTTTCGATTTTACTAATAAAACAGAACAACGCAACAAAGTGGTAAGGTAAAACTGCAATGAAATAAATTAAATTCGTAATTCGTTTTTAAAAATCGAGATGTATTTGCAGCCTGTGTATTTTTTTTATCAAACTTCGTTTCGTATTATTAGCAGTCATAAGTTTCGAGAAAAATTTAAATATTTCGATATTGGAACAACGTTGATATCTCAGAAACGTCTAGCAAATGTGTTACGCTTATAGATTGAACGAGTGCCCATTCGAGTTTGAAATTTACTTCGGCAAACTTAATGCAGAATAAACATAGTCTAATGCAGCAGCCGTAACAAGGCTGTCACTGCTTGACGTTCGGTCGGTGGGATCAATTCAAATTTCATTGAAAACTCTGCTTAACTAAATGTGGATACAAGCTTGCTTCGAGTACAAATACTATATCAACTCGTTACGAAACTGAAAGGTCTATCCTCGATGGAAAATTTTATTACGTTACATCTGAGATTTCGAAGATAATTTAATCAAATAATTTACCACTTCGTGTCCATATTTGACATTTCAAATACTATGACAATTTTAAAACTGACAAAATAATTGAGAAGAAACGAGATCAATAGCATCTTCCCTCTCTGATAGAAAATTAAAGCAAAATGAAATTCGATGAAAGAAATTTGTAACAATGGAAGTATTGTTTAAAAATAAGCAAGACATCCGATTTTTTAATAGATCGACAAAAATCCTATGGTAATTTACAAACATTCGCGAGAAAAAAGAAATAAAGTAAACGAGAGAAAGTTAGTTGATCGAAGTAGAAGACTGGGTAAGAAAATTAATTAACAACAATTCAAAGGTAACCCAAGACTAAGGAAAATTTCAATTTCTTGATAAAGTACATATCATAAAATAAACTATCAAGAATTCAATATTAATCGATGCTACGCTCTGACGACTCCCAGCGCAAAATTACAAAATAAAGTGGACTGAACGCGTTAAAAAATCCAAGTCAATATTGAATTATATTTACCGAATATATTAACTTTCTAATCTTTCCAATTCAACCAATTCCTCGACAGATTCACACGTTTAGGCGAGAAGGTGACGCAAGTGCCAAGGCCAAGCTTAAGCAGTTACCTAAGACGTTCAAAGGTGCCACCGAGTGCGACTCTTCAGCAACTCGCCAACCTGTACGACTCATTGAGCAAGGATGCCAGGAAGCAAGGATTCGGGAAATACACAGGTTTCTCTGACGATGTTCTCAATACTCTACAAAGTTCCGCGGAGGGTGGTATCGGACCACAGCTGAAGAAGATTCTGTCGAAGCTGCTGGAACGAAACGAGTTGACGAGAGAAGACGCGAGAATGAGGACATCGTTGGCTGTTCGAGATCTCGACAACCCTTCGAGCATGCTGAACAAAGACCTGAGACCCTTGTTACCCTTGCGTTATTCCCCATAATGCTCGACATTAACGTTACATGACATTATGACATGTGTCGATAAATGATTAATCGACCGCGAATTTTCACGCAATTATGGGAAACTTAAAGGTGTAAAGATATACAAAATGCATGCATAATATGTAAAAATGCACGAAACTCGCGTAAGATTTATATGAAATGGCGAATTTAATATGAAATATGGAAAATAGAATAGATGTTAGTGGTTATAATTAGACTACGGACTTTTATGCGTTTGTGGGATATTTGAAAAAATTGCACGGAATGCATACGTTATGAGGAAACATATAAAATGTCCAAGGTACATAATAGAGCTTTCCATAATTACTTAACGGGTAAAAAACGATTTTCTACCGAGGTTCTACGTTTTTAATTACGCTTTCAGAAATATGAATTTCCGTAGTTGTAGTCTAGTTATAATTAGATCGCGGATTTTCGTGCATTTGCGAATTAAAAGGGAAATTAAAAAGGAAATTCAAACCGGTAAAAACAACACAAACTGCGCGGGATTAAACGTAGGATTATTACGCAAAATATTAAATACCATTTATGGGAATTTCAAGGATCCGAAAACGCACAGAATGTACATAACATGCAAAAATATACAACATATACAAAATAAAGTACTCGTTATAATATATTTGATGCAAGTATTAAAACAAATCTTCCTTTAGATCCTGTTTTCTTAATAATATTTATGAAGATACTATTTTCGAGTGCAACTAACGTAAGTACATCAAAGTATCAAATTTTCAAGAGGGCAGTGTACGTTTGCAAGCTAAAAAGGATGCAAAACCACAAGAATCCGTAGGATGACTCAATAATTCCGAATACAATGAAGTTGATTCACGTCCGATTTTTTGGTAAAGCGTCGTTACGACGTTGACTCATGCGTATCAACTAACATAACACATACGTACCTATAATCTACATAATACATCTACATATTAAATACCCAAATCAAAGCTCGATGTAATCCATCAAACGAAGATCAAATCCTCATCTATACGTCATGAAATAAATTATTTCTAAACAATATACAAATTACATACATAGCATGTACTCCTATCAAACATCTGTTATGACCTAATACTTATCTATATGTATACCTATCTGAACAACCATAGAATCATGTTTTACTATCCGCTTTCAAATACTACCAAATCGAACCGATCAATATTAAACTGAAATCTTTGCTTGAACGCCAAAGAACTAATTAATGCCAATAACATCCGTGTGCAACTTGTACCAACCACCTATTATATCCACCTAAACATCATGGAATCGTGTTTTGTTATCGAACTTCCAGTACTACCAAATCATACTGATCAATATTAAATTCAAATTCACACCTACATACGTATGCGATGAACGTGGAGTATTTTCAGATGCTACTCAGAAAATTATAATATTCTTATTTCTCAGAAAAATATATGGAGAAGTTCGTTTCATCTAAAAAGCAAAGGTTGCTGCAAAATTTTAAGCGGCAGTGTTTATTCTGATTAATTAGGTCCAAGCATATATATTTACTCTCGTACAATTAAAAAAATTCACTACTATGTATGAAAATGAAATGCGGATCTGATAAAAAAAAGAAAACGCTTCGTTGGAAAATAAGGGTCCGTGCCAATAACTTTTATAGTCACTGTATATATACCTGTTCTAGTATCTATATGTACTTTTATCTAACCAATATAGAGTCGTGTTCTACGATCCATCTATCGACACCATCGATCCCATACCATAGATCCCATGAATTTTTTCGATTCACCTTGACCCGCGGCACGATATTGTTTATTGGTTGAACAATATGAGTTGGCAGAGTCCACGGAGCAGCATTGCGTGTGTCGAATAGCGATTTCCATTAGGCAACACCGTGTCAATGGTTTGTCCAGCAGGCAGAGGCGCGGACAGAAAACAATAGCCTCGCTGCTATGATCGAATTAGACGCGACGAGACGCTACGCCGCTGCGTTGCACGCCCGTATAAATGGATTTTGAAATCAATGGGTCCTTCAGTTGTTGCCTCGCTTTCGACTAAAGGAATCATCGAAAGGGAACACTTGACCCAGCTTAAGACGATATGAAGACTCTACTTGTTGGATTTTTCCTTCTTTCTGTAAGTAAAATTCACATTTTTATGAATATGATTAAAACAATGAAACCTAGATAGGAAATTAGTTTATCCATTAAATATTATAGAGATTACTATACCCTGGATATTTTGTACATTTTTCTTAATTGTTCGCACCCTGCGTGTTTCTGCATTTTCAAACTTTCAAAATGCACAGTCTAGTAATTAGCTTTTTTCTTCCTTTTTCTTTCTTTTTTTTTTTTTAATATCTTCTTTCGAAATTGCAATCTGTCTTGAAAACATTTGACAATTTTATATAGCTTAATTGCATTAGTAACACGTAGATATTTCCCTGGGGTTCCATACCTTTTCTCATTGTTAGATTCTTAGATCATTCGAGTATTAATAATTAGTAGATTACGAGTATTTATGCATTTGTGACAGACGTAAGTGTGCAAAGATGCATACAAATACAAAATGCAAAGTACAGTTAGAAAATGAAACTTGCGTGAAAGAACGTTACTCTTTCATTATAGTTATTGGATTTAATTAAATGTGACATTCAAAGGGTGGAATATTACAAAGGGAGAAGTTTGATTTTCTTTGGATTTTTTTGGAGCAACTTGTGCAAGTTTTGGTTCATTGAACACAGTGATAGTTGTAGCTTTGATTTCGACAAAGGATTAATTTTCGAACGTTGAGCTCGATTAAAGTAATGAAAGTAACGGAAGAAGTTCAAAGAGAAGAAGGAAAGGAATCTGAGAGGCGAACTGTTTGCAACATTCGCAACCTTCCTGTCGTTTAATAGCGAAACTTCCCTGCTTCCGTCACGACGAACATCTACGTTTATATTTTAAAACTCTGAGTAATCGTTCTGGAAAATTTGATTGAGCAACGATCTTAAAAAATTGTTAGGTCCTTCGAATAATCCTTTCAAAAAATGTCTCCACCTGATAATTTTTGAGAGTTATTTAATTTTTCAAATAATTATTAAGGGGTTTCTCCAACTGTCAATTTTCAGAAGCTATCTAACATTTAAAATAATCGCTTTAAGAAGCTTTACCAGATGACAATTTTCAAAAATATAATTCGAATAATAATCTTCCAATAATATTATTAAAAAGTTCTTCCAGGTGAGAAATTCCAATGACTTAATTACATCTCAAATAAGTATTAGGTTGTGCCAAAAGTTTCTTTCGTTTTATAAGGAAATAATAGATGCACAACATTGTTTGTTTTATATTATTTCATTGAATTACGTATCCATTTTGTAATAATAGAACAAAAAAATCAACAAGAAATACTCAGCCGTAGTTTCCCAAAAATCGAACGCATTTCACGTGCATCTCTTTCTTTTTTCTTACACGAAGAATCATCGGCGTTTCAATTCGACACCCTGTATACAATATGGCCGACAGAAATGAATACATAACCTCGCATTCGTTATGAACGCGGAGGAAGGTAACAAAGTAAAGAAGTAACAAAGTAAAGTCATCACACATTCTTGTCAAATTTCATGAAACTCGCGTGAGACAAGTGTTCGATAATTATGTCGCATTTAGTATCCGGCCTCCTCTTCAATCTCCCTTGAGATAATCGAACGTGATGCTGCTCGATCTTTGGTAAGAACAAGATGTTTCAAAATAGAGATGAAAATATGTATATAATTGTACATCGACTTTTATCTATCTGATATATTTTATTTTAATTGGGATAAAAGAACAGAATTAACAGAATATTCGTACAAATATATTATTACGATGTATAGGGCGTTCCAAAATCTCAACTCTACTATATTTTATTCTACTCCTGATAAAAGTCATAAAGAAAGTAAATTATTAGGATTTTCTAAAAGTATATGGTATGATATATAAGACGTTTCCAAATCTCGATTTTACATTTTTCATCTCAGTAAACTCTTGTACGACAGCTTCCCCGTATGAGATCAGAGCCAGATGGGCATCTGTTGGGTACTACAATTAATTGCCTGTTAGTCAGTTCAAAATCTTCTTCCATCGTCGTAGTACTCATCTCTGTAGTCGTGTGTGTCATTAAATCGAACACAGCGTTGTGTATTTTGGCCTGTCCTATTTTAATGCTATCCTTAATTCTCTGCAAGAAGAAGGGTAACTCTGTTGTCGTCTCTCCCTGAGAGAGATGCATCAGTGCAATGAACACGAAGACAGCAAGGAAAAAGCGAGAAAATCGCAACATCTTTCTTGTGGTACCTTCTTAGACCTTGAAGTGGGAGTAAATTAACATGGAAAAAAGAAGAAAAATATGATGAAAACACTACGGTATTATTTTCACGGTGTTTTTATTTATGTAACAACCTGTATAGTAACGAGGATCTTAAACCTTGCTTTACCTTCTCAATTAGGAATCTTTCTTTAGTATGGAGCGTAATCGACTGTCTTCAATGTACAAATTGGCGACCGCTTTTAGTGAAATAACCTGTATACAAGATTTTTGCAATTGATAAGTCGTCTTTTTTAGAAAACAAGAAAATATCTCCTTCTATTAAAAAGCTTGTAAATGAATACTTTTATACTTTACCATTACTTCTAAATCATATAATGTTGTGGTTGATTAACTTAGACCTAACTTAATTTAAAAAAAAAAATGACTTACCTTGAAACGCGTCTGTTCAATGTCTGTATACTGAACTCAGCTTCAAATTTTATGTTCACCTCCTCTGAAACAGCCTCTACTGCAACATTAATGCAACGTTGCATAGAATAGAAACATCATATCAATGAGAAACATCAGTGATCGTAACCATCCATAATTATCGTTATTTAACCATTACTAGTTACCTAACAGTCTATAATTATGGATTATTTCCGGCAGATCAACGCGATACGTACATTTTTACGTTCTCCGAAATGCATTTACGCGTTAGTGAAAGACAAACGAATTTATTATTCGATCCAATAAAGTTACACTTCGGAAATTGTATCTATTTCTATTTATTCTATGCACCGTATGCATCTTTAAATTTTTCATAGGAGCATACAAATCTACGATCTAATATTATAAATATATTAAATATATATAAAATATATAAAATCCCAATGTCTCCCCATTTTTTAGAAAACCAATCGATTAATATTACGTCGTTCAGAAAATTCGTAGCGAAATTTAAGAAGAAACGAAAAATGGTCTACTTCCGTAGAATCAACGCTTTTTCTTCAAAAAACTCAATTTTCTCTTCCCTTGAAATTATATCTTTGAAACATGTATCAACAGCAATTTATGCCGAATAACTAAACGCCACGAATTTTCCAATCAACTCAATAAGAATCACACTATTTAAATAAAAAATGTAAGATTCAAGATCCGCACCTTATGAAATGGTCTATCGCGTCAAACCAGATCCAGAACTAGATCACCACTATTGGTGAATTCCAGATGGTATAAAAAACTGCGTTGCTGAACAATTATTCGACGATTTATTGGCAGAAAGCGTTTATCTCTCTAACACGTCGACGACAAACACAACAACTGTCCGCTACGACACCCGCGAGACTATAGGATTCACACCTCCTAACTTTTCAGCGTGTGAACTGAAATAAAACAAAGCTTAACAACACGTAGTACAGCGTTCACGAGCTGTGTAAACCGTATAAAAGCTGCGGTCACTCTGAGAGATTACGATTAGAGAACGATGATTAAATATCGTAACCAGTTTCCAAGTTCGTCGAGACGATTCTGATTGGGTCAAGAGTGCATTGCGTTATCTGCTAATGTAAACTTGTATCGCAATAAATTATTTTGTTAGATATATTTCCGTCCTCGTTTCTCAATCACACAACGCTTATCGATCACGAATTCTATTTCCTTCTCGTCTGCTGCTCTTTTTCGCGTATCAGGTTATTTATTCATACATTGGTTCATGAAATTGCATTGAAAATACGCACACTTAACATATACAAATAGAAAATGTGTGCGAGATGCAAAAATATGTAAAATATTCAAAGTTATAGCACCCATCATGACATTTAGTACGTAGAATAAATTTCTGCTTAGGTTTCATCTTTCTAGATAAGGGATACATTTGTGTTTCGTATGTTCTAAAATTAGAAACTCAGTGGTGGAATTTCTCTAAGTTATGATACAAAGTTTGCGATTGTAGTTGAGGATGATAAGAAATGTAAATCTGGTCAAAAGAATTGCTTTATAATTTTCCATCATCCGCTCTGTATGAAGGCTCGATAAATATTAGATTGCCGCGGCGAGGAAACGTTAAATTCGATTATGAATGATCCATTTTGTAGAAATAGGACAATAATGGAACAAAATGTATCATGCATAATTCAATAAAGTAATATAAAACGAAAAATATTGTGCATCTATTATATCCTTATAAAACGAAAGAAACTTCTGGGACAACCTAATACTTCAGAAACGTTGACTCTTTGTAGCAAAATTAATGTATCAGTTTTCCAAAAATAAATTAGTCGAGCTAGAAAAATACTTTAATCTTCTAAGGAAGAAAAAGAATTTAAAAAAGAAACATTAATCTCTTCACCAATATTAATTTATCAAGGTTTCTGTAAGAATAAAAATAAAAATCTGTATTGCAGCTCTCCACGTTGAGAGTGCAATCGAAGCCACAAATCACGAGACTGTTCCCGATCCCAGAAGAAACGAGCACTCCGAGGCAAGAAACTAACACCGAGGCAAAACCACTGGATAAGTTGCTCGGGAAATTGCGAGCCACGTACAACTTCGTGTTTCGAAAGCCAGAGAACACGAGTAACGTGGAGAAAATTTTGGCCAAGGATACACCGAATCCAGACATCGAGGCGCTTAAATTAATCTGGTCCAATCAAATGCAACAGAACTTGAAGGACAAAGAAGATTCAGGAAAGAAGTCTGAATTAAAAGTCACGTATTTAGGATCATCAAACGATGATTGGGTAAACGATATTCGACCTTTGGAAGACTTGGAACCATTGGAACCATTGGAACTGGAGGATGAAGTGGAAAATGACAGAGAACGAGAAGTGGAAGTCATTACACCGAGAACTGCTTTCCAGTTTCCGGTGACGCTCAGTCGTCATCTTGTTGATTGGCTTGGATCACTTTTAGGAATCACTTACGGTGTCTATTCTAAATTGGCTAGAGCTATTTATACCAATAATACGATACGTGTTAATTAATTATAATTAACGATGGCTTACTAATTATAAGGAACATGTATTATACCGCTTGATGGACTTTCATTTGTATTAAAAGATTATTGAGAAGTAAAAGGAGATGTAGATGATTATCCCAGGAGCTGAAATAATATGCAGACACAGTAGAATTTCATTTATCTGAATCTGTTGAGAAAAGAAATATGATTCATTGTCACTTTTCAAAGTAAATAGATTCAATTCTAAATCTTCTGTCTCGTGATTGTTATTTGGTAGCTATTCAAGTAAAAATTGGCTATTAGAATATTATATATAATTTAAAATATTGTCAATTTATAGCATATAATGTAAAACATGTTAGGATATATATTGTATATAATATACAATTTATTATATATAATATAAAAGTATTACACATATGTAATTTATTCTTACATTAATCTTTAACTTAAAGAATTGAAATTAGATTAAACTAAAGTTCAATCCCTGTCGAATAGAAATTGAATTACTTGATACAAAAATATCATTCCAATAAATGGAAAATTCAGATAAATGAAATTCTATCGCAGATAATATAAGTAAGCATTTTCTTTACACTTATTTTATTCAAAAATATCTCGGTCTGAAAAATACATGTGTTACTTTTTCTTCATTCCTCTTCTTTCTTTCTTTCTTTTTTTTTTTTTTTTT